>QEPC01012832.1:2727624-2741865 GCA_003113815.1 Sphenodon punctatus
TAGAGCAAAGCAAAAGACGCATGAAGATGACAGAAGAAAAACCTAACATGACAGTCAGTTATTTTTTGTTTAATAGAAAATAAGTTATTGGGACATGGCCTAACCTTACACACAGGGTGGCGTTACACATTACAGTTAACCACGGGGGAAATCAAACCCTGTAGTAACACTGCAATGTTAGCCCATGGTGGAACAGCATTAACAAATGTTCAGACAGAACACTGGGAGCCCATTGGGTGACAGCATGAATGGGAGAAGCCAAAAGCCCCGCACTGGTGAAACTGACCAAGCATCTCCCCTGCAAGAAGAAACTCCAGCTGGTGAAACTGGCCAGCTGCAGGCTGCCAAGCAAACATCTCCACTGGTAAAACAGACCAGCTCCTGGCTGAAAAGCAAGTCTCCACTAATGGAGGCAATCATCCCCACTGGTGAAACTGACATGCACAAAGTCCCTTTCCTAAACTGGCCTGATGGTGAGACTGACAAGCCTAGCGAACCAACATTCCTCTGCCCTTTGGGTCTGCTGTGGAGTTCCCTGAATTTTTTCAAGGGAGGAAATCTCAGCAAACTAGGGGCAGCTGCTGTCACTGGGCACCACCTCTCTAAATACCCCCATCCTCTTGAGACCCACCACTGTCCCGTGCTACTGTCCCAACCCCATTCCCACTGACAATGAACCTCATTTGTCTTTGTCTGTGCACCTACACTTGGTTACCTGAAGATCTACAAAATCTGCATTAATCTTTGCCCTGGGCCCCATACATTCTAAGGCTACCCCATGTCACAAATCACTTTACATGGATTGTGGCAGACTGCAGACAGATGCTTATCCAGCCATTTTTAAAACCTCCAATGAAGGCAATTCCATAGCCTCCCTTGTCAACCTATTCCATTGCCCAACTGTTCCTACAGTTAGGAAGTTTCTCCTCATTTTTAGTCTTATTTTAGTACAGTTGGATAATTTATGGGGATTTGTTTCAAATGTTAGCATTCATTTGTCAATGTGGATGAACTAAACGTATCTTTTCTTTTTAATTCATCTTTTTAATATAGGTAGATGAAGATCCAGTGCTGTGGTCCAACCAGTTCTTTGTTCTCAAGAACATCAGACACATGAATCTGTATCGATAATATATTAAGACTGGCTTTAATCTCAAATGTATCTTTATCTTGCATGTCTCATTTAAAAAAGTAATTTAAATTGTTCTGTTGAAGTTTGTGGTGTGCTGCTGATTGGAAAGAATGAATGTTTCTTAGGGATCATGATGAAGGTAAAAAATGAGAGACGATAATTAGTCCCCTAAATTATAACTTTATTGGATACCAAAAACAATTGGTAAATTGCAGGGCTTCATAAGCCACTATATAAATGTGCAAGTCAAGCGGTCATTTATACCTACCTGCTGTGTTTCCTACATTGTATTTAAATGCTTTGAAATGTGAACTACCTCTCCACCTTGAAACACCTTACAATCCCCTTCACCTGTATCTCTCGCATAAAGCTTAGCCTGCATTTTTTGGGTATTATAACTAGATTCTTGACTTCCTATCATTGTATTTAAATGTTTGAAATACCAATGACTTTTTTCCTAACGGTGCTCTGCCAAGTGATTACTTTCATCTAGCTATCTAATCTGTTCTGCATTTGCTTGATCCATAGTACTGATCTTTTACATGTAATGCCTGAGGAAGGGCCCTATGTGGGCCAAAAACTTGCATACTCTCACCAGCACAAGTTGATCCAATTTTAAAAAAATAAAAATAAAAATAAATCATCTGAACTACTTATCTCCACCTTTGCCCACCCCCCAAAAAATACTTGTTAGAGTTCACATATCCTTTCCCTCCTCTTTTTAGTTCTGTCTTGATGCCATATGAGCTTGTGAATCGGGATGTAAAGTTTTTGCATTATCATCATGCTGATAAATTTAGCCTCCTGAAACTCGTAACCTGAAACTTGCAGCTTTCTACGATATGGCAGTACAGTGAACCTCATGTTTATGGCTGTGCTTAGGGGATCTATAGCATAATTGCTGGCTCTCGTGTAATGTTTGGGTATGTGGAAGAAAGGGGCATGAAACTTTGCAGCAGTTATTGACATGGCAATTGAAAGCTCCCTTAAAACTTACTTCAGAACCCCAGTTAAATTTCAGACTGCAATCCTCAAAGCACTTGTCTCAGAGCCCCACTGTGCTGAGATCAGCACTGCAATCAACAACCCCAGCAGGAAAACATCTGAAAACCAAACTGACTATATAAATAAAAGGTTTCTTCCAGGTACTTGCATACTGATTTCAAGGTCCAACCTAACAATAGTGACTATTTTGTAACCGAAGATAGAGATGTAACATGGGATAGTGTGGCCATTTCCTCAAAATATTTTGTTAGAAATTTGATTTTGAATAATGAATGCATTTTGAAGGTTTATGAATAATGCACAACACTAAGACCCTTTTTACCCAGATGCTCTAACACCCATAAAATGGGTGTTACATTTTATTACACATGTTGCAAGGCACCACTGCAGCCAATCACCATGAGCCCTGTGCACACATGATGCCTCCACCCAGTTCCTCTGGGTGGAGATGGGTGTTGGCCGGTGGGTGGGGAGCATTTCCCTGGGTGGAGACGGGTGGGGGCGTCTGTGTAAACGCCACTTTCGGTGGGTGTTGGTGAGTGTTTGCTCCCGGCCAACACCCATCTCCACCCACCCCCACCCACAGAGCAACGGACGCCACCGCCGGTCTCTCGCTAAACCCCGTGATCCATACACCACTCACTAGAGTAGTCCCATGGAAGCCCATTTAAGCAGTTTGTGGATCGCAGCCATTGTTTGCCCGTACACATCACACATTTACTACCTTATTTCCCATACGTAGGGCTTTGGAGTGTGGGTGGACAGTGCCAAGCGTGCTTTCTCAGGCTCCACCACTAAAAAAACACAATAGAAAATAAATGTGCATGTGCAAAGCGAGCTGCTAGGACCATTCCGTGCATGCGTGCCCACTTTCTAAAATGGCACCAGCAGCGTTGGCACCATTTTTGAAAATGGCAGCTGGTCTGTGTAGGCCCAGCTGAGCATGCACAGACCAGCTGCCATTTTAAGTGACGCTGCTAGTGCTGCTTTGGAAAATGGGTACGCATGTGCAGAACAGCCATGGTGGCCATTTTTGTAAATGCACATTTATTTTCTATTGTATTTTCTTCCAGTCCAGACTCTGGAGCCCTACAGAAAAAGTAAGTAAAACAACTACTCCCCTCTGCCCTCCCCTCCCCTCGTCTGGCCTCTTGACTCCCAGCTCTGCCTCCCCATGACCCTTACCCACCTGTCCCCATCACCCACCACAGCCTACCCTCGGCGGGGTGGGGGTCTGGATTCGAACAATACAATCCTAAATCCAAACAAAATCTAGTTCAGTTCAGTTTAGAACCAAATCTGGATTTCAGTCCAAGCTCCCCTCCCTAGTAGGGGCCCTGCACCCTGCCCTGGTGAAAACAGGGACCACTGCAGGGGGCCCCAGAAGTAGAGAAAATAGCAGGGGCTGGAGCGGTTGCCCCAGGTTTCCCTGTGGTAAGGCTGTGGTGTCAGTTTGGGAAAGCTGGGGACATCTGAAGGTGTTATTAATTATTATTATTTATTTTATTATAAGCTTTTATATAGCACCAGCAAAGAAGAGGTAAATCGAGCCTGTCTCTAGAGCACAACTTTAGCCAATATCTAATGGGCATCTTCTTTGCTTACAAGAAAAGCTTGAGCATGACTCAGCTCCTTTTTACCCTTGGCTGAGACAGGCAAATATGTATTTGAGAAAACTGGGTCTCTTGTTTACATACCTGCTAGGTTTCAGCCTCGCTCATCAGGTACGTTTGGTAAAATCTAGAGCAGAGGATATTGCAAAAGAAGAAGATCTGGCTCTGATCTCTAGATGGAAAGCAGTCCCTCTGTATCTCTCCCTTAAGAGTGTTTACGGGTTTGAACCCTATGTGAGCAAGCTAAAGCACAACAGTCTACGACCAGCATATATACAGTTCCGCCTCCAGCTGTATGAATCAGCAGTGCTGACCGAACGGTACAGTGGGCAACCATATGGGGAAAGGCTTTGCCCATATACCCATTGTGAGGTAGAAGAGCTACGGCACGTCCTTTTTAGATGCCCTTTTTATGATGGGCCACGACGTGCTTGGTTATATTCTCTTTACTCTGATAGAGATTTCCTCTCTGTCGATCAGAGGATGATGTGACTTACGGCGTCTGAAGATGACTCCATCATAAATGCTGTGGCCACTTTTGCCTTTTTAGCAATAAGAACTCGGAAGGAACTTGTTTAGACTGATGAATATATTTTATATTTAATGGGCTACCTAGTGGAACCCTATTTGTGAAAGTTTTTAAGCGATTGGCTATTCCCTTTTAGTTGAAGTTGTTTTTTTGCCTAATATGTAAGGGCAATGTGTATGTATGTTCACTTGCTTAATTCTGTCAATTGTTTGCTATTTCATGTTGTCAAGCTGAAGTGCTGTTGTTGTGTTTGATGTTATGTTTTATGATTTTATGTCGGGTCATGGTGGAAGCTAGTACCCTTAATAAATTTGAATTGAACTGAATATAGCACCAGCAATGTATCTGAAAGCTGGGATGAGGAAGTGGCTGGTTGCTCCAGAGAAGAGCCAGGAAGGCCTTGTATTGAGCCTCTCCTACCTTATCCCTAGCTGCTGCCAACATCATTTCTTCCTGATGCCTCTGCCTTCTTCCCCTCCCTTTTTCGTTACCGTGCCTGGATAGTTAAGGCGTCTTGTACACTCCATTTTATAAAGCCCGAACATTCTATTCCTTATAAAATGGAGATAATTACACTATCATTGTGAAACTGTGCATGGAGAGTTGCTTGGGTGAGAGGTTTAATCTGTTCAAATTTCAGAGAAATCAAACTTTAAATGGCTGAGATCCTTCCAACAGCTGAAAGGTTGGAGGCTGAGAAGCAGGCTTGTTTTTTTGCTTTTTTTTTTTTTTGCTTTTTTCCACAACTGTCTTGATTTGACCTGCCTGACAACTTCTTCGTTATGAGTCAGAACTTGAAATCATTTTAGAAGATTCAAACCTGTGGGCTATGGGTGCCTTGGCTTTGTTTTTATTTTTAAAAACTGCCCATTGCTTTTAAAATTATTAGCATGTTTAAATTCTGATTGTAGTCTATGGGAGAATGCAGAGCTACACTTTATGTTTCCTAGTGTGGCTTAGTGGGACTATGTTTCCCAGCATGTCACATTAGAAAACATGGTGGCCCTCAGCATGCGCACGGCACGCGTGTAGCAGCCCCGGACCTTTAAATAGTGGTGGTGAGGGCAACAGATAAGTGCGCAGGTGTGTGTGTGTGTGTGTGTGTGTGTGTGTGTGACTTTCTCTGTGTTCTCTTTCTTGTGTGTTCCCCCCTTGTGTATGTGTGTGTGCGTGTTTCTCTATCCCTTCTCTGTGTATGTCCTCTCTCTCTCTCTGTTCCCTTCTCCATGTCTGTGTGGGGGGAGTGTGTGCCCTCTGTATGTGTCCCCCTTAGTGTGTGTCCTTGTACCTCATGTCCCGTGTGTGTGTCCTCCTGTGTGTGTGCCCACACATGTTTGTGTGTCTCCCCATGTCCCTGTGTGTGTCCCTCAGTGTGTATGTGTGTGTGGTCTCCCATGTGTGCCCCCTCTGTGTGTGTGCATCTTCCCATGTGCATTTATCTCTTTGTGTGTGTGTGTGTGTGGGAGAGAGAGAGAGAGAGAGTAAGTGTGTCCCCCTCTGTGTTTGTGTGTGCTCCATGTGTGTCCGTGTCCCACCGTGTGTATATCCACCCTGTGTGTGTGTGAGTCCCACCCTCTAGGTGTGCATCCCACCCTCTCTGTGTGTCTGTGTGTGTCCCTCTCTGGATGTGTGTCCCATCCTCTGTGTGTCTGTGCATGTCCCCCTCTGTGTGTGTTTCTACATGTGTGTATGTCTGTGTCCCCATATGTTTGTCTGTGTCCCCTCTGTGTGTCTGTGTGTCCCCATGTGTATGTGTCACCCCTCTCTGTGTCTGCATCTGTGTGTGTGTCCCCTGTGCGTGGGTGTGTGCCCAGTGTGTTTGTCTAACCCCTCTCTGTGTTTGTGTGTGTCTCCATGAGTGTCCTCCTCTGTGTGTGTGTCCCCCCATGTGTGTCCCCCTCTTTGTGTGTGTCCTTGTGTGTGTGTGTGTGTGTGTCCTAGTGTGTGTATGTGTGCATCTGTGGTGTCCCCCCCATGTGTGTCCCCCGTGACTGAGTATGTGTCCCCATGTGTTCATGTGTGTCCCCTATGTGTGTCCCTCCATGTGTGTCTGTGTTTCTTCATGTGTGTTTTTGTGTTCTGGTGTCCCAGTGTGTATCCCCTCATGCGTATGTATGTGTCCCCCCATGTGTGTGTAACCCGTGTCCCCTCGTGTGTGTTCATGTCCATGTCCTCCCTGTGTGTATGTTTCCCAGTGTGTTTGTGTGTCCGTGTGTGTGTGTGTGTATGTGTGTGTGTGAGGGGTGCAGGACTGGGGGAGCTAGGGGGCAGGGGGGCATGCTGGGAGCAGATGGGGTGCAGGATTGGTATGGGGGACTGTCAGAGGGGCTGGCTGAGAGGTGATGGGGCAGGATTGGGGGAGTTTGGGAGAGTGGGGTGGGGTTGGGGAGGGTGTATGGGGGGAGGTCTACAATTAAATACGTATATAATTAGAAGCAATTATTAACTTTTTATTGAATATCCTTTTAAAAAACAACGGGGCATTCCATTTAAAAAAATACTCCGGTTTACAGTAATATTTAAGGCTCTTGCAAATTCAATCATGGGTAAAAAAGCATGGAAATTGCAAGTTAAGGCTCTTGCCTTAACTTGTGTGCCATGTAAGCAGTAAAGACGTTGTACAGTCTCACATATTGTGCTTGATTCCAACTTAGGCTCCATGTCCCCACACTTTGCATTGGTCTTTCAGTCCCAATCCTTCCTCTGTAGGTTGGGGGCAACATTGAAGCTAGGGAATTGAGGAGGTGAGGGGGCAGAGGCAGAGCGGGGGGTGGGGGGAGCCCAAGGCTGGGAGAACAGGGGCTGTGGATCAATCCCTCTATTCAACCCCTGCTCCCCCAGCCTTGAGCTACTCTCAGTTCTACTGTTGCCCCTCAGTCCCCACACAAAGCCTCTGCTTTCCCAGCCCTAGACTCCACCCAGCTCTGCCACTGCCCCTCAATCCCCACCTGAAGTCCCTACTCCCACAACCATGATCTCCACTTCAGCTCTGCTGCTGTCTCTCAATCCCCACTCACAGCCCCTGTATCCCATGCCCTGTCCCTCAATCCCCATCCGCAGCCCCCGCTCTGCCAGCCCTGCTGCTGCCCCCTTACCCCCTCCATTCTCCAGCTTCAATGTTGTTCCCAACCTGCAGAGGAAGGTTTGGGACTGAAAGACCAATGCAAAGTGTGGGGGCATGTAGCCTAAATTGGAATCAAACACAATATGGGAGACTGTACAACATCGCAAGTTAAGGAAAGAGCCTTAACTTGAATTTCCATGCTTTTTAACGCATGATTGAATTTAAGAACATAAGAACATCTGACATCTCTACTTGGAGTACTAGCTGAGAGGGTAAGTAACTGCTCCTTGTTTATTAGTTCCACACCATTCATGATTTTATAGACCTCTATCATATCTCCTCTCAGTTGTCTCTTCTCCAAACTGAAGAGCCCCAACCTAACAAGCCTCTCCTCATACAGGAGCCCTTCCATGCCCTTGATCATTTTTGTTGCCCTTCTCTGTACCTTTTCTAGTTCAGCTATGTCTTTTTTGAGATGGGGCTACCAGAACTGCACACAATTTTCGAAGTTCGGTCGCACCATTGATTTGTATAGAGGCATTATGACCTCCTCAGTTTTATTCTCTATCCCATTCCAAATAATTCCTAACATTCTGTTTGCTTTTTTGACTGTTGCTGTGCACTGCGGATTTCATTGTATTGTCCACAACCACCCCCAAGATCCTTTTCCTGAGTGGTAACACCTAGCTTAGTACCCAGCATTTTGTATGCATAGTTTGGATTATTTTTCCCTACGTGCATCACTTTGTAGTTGTCCACATTAAATCTCATTTCCCATTTAGATGCCCAGGCACCTAGTGTCGTAAGATCCTGTTGCAGTTCCTCTCAGTCTGCTCATGTTTTAACTACCTTGATTAACTTGGTATCTGTCACGAAGTAACATAGGGCCACACACACGATACTTGCCTACACGTAGGCTACAAGCCTAGTATATATGTAAAGCAAAAGGTTCAACATGTATGTGATGTTACAACTGAAACCTGTAGAACTCGAATCATGTACTGTGGCACTGACAAAACTCCAGGAAATGGAAAGAGATAAGGACTGTAGATTCACCCCAGACAGATGGCCAGAGACATTTATATGTTAATGCAGGCAGCCATTGCCTACGTGCAAGGAGACACAGAAGGCTGATAGGAGAACAAAAGGAATTCTAGAAGCCTCAAGAAGATACCAGGGGTTTCCTCCTAAGGATATAAGGAGTTGTACCCCATAGGGGAACGGTGACTATCGGGAACTCACTCAACATCATGCAGCCAGGAGGGCTGAGCCAAACCATGAACTGAGAGAGGGGACTTTGATTTAAACTCTCTAAGAACCAGCACCCAGTCACCTACATCCTTGGGTATTTTCAGACGTTACGTCGTCCCGATTCGTCCCAGTGAATCCCCGGTGGGGGTGAATGAAATAACCACCCCCAGTGGTCAAAAACCGGTCCAAATAGACGTGCCGGCTGATCCCAGTGGGGAATCGGGGAGGGGGAGGGGCCACGTGGTGCAACGTACGGCCGCACAGCCCTGCCCCCCCACGGCCCCCCTCTGCCTGCCCTCTGGGGAGACAGGCGGGCGCCACGGCCAATGAGGCCGCAGCGCCCAGCCGCTTTGACCACAGCCCGGAATCCCACCGGGGATTCCGGTCCGTAATCGCTGGCCAGATGTTACTTTTTATTGCTTTCCGCTGGGAATCACTTTGACCACACTTTCTGAGCTCGTCCCGTGGGGAGCCCGGGAAGCGTGGTTGAAATTGACCCCATGTGGGAATTGACGGTGGTGAACATCTGGCGGTCACCAAACAGATGTTCAGGGCGCTTTGGCCCCACAGCGAAATTGACCGTGGTTCACTGTGGTTGACTGTGGGTGATTCAGACATTACGAGATCACAGTGAACTACGGTGAATACCCACCTGTGGTCACTGTGCCTTGAACGTCTGTTTGGCGGCCACCAGATGTTCGCCACGGTCAATACCCACACGGGGTCATTTTCAACCATGCTTCCCGGGCTAGCCGTGGGAATTTCCCTGGAAGCGTGGTGAAAATGATCCCCGGCGGGGACAAAAAAAAAAAATCGCGTCTGGTCAGGTGCCACGGCCCGGGATCACCGGCGGGATCCCAGGCCATGGCGAATTCGGCCAGACGCTGCAGCCGCATTGGCCCCGCCGCCCGCCCGTCTCCCCAGAGGGCGGGCGGCGGGGAGCGTGGAGGGGGCAGGGCTGTGCAGCCGCACGTTGCACCACGCAGTCCCGCCCCCTTCCAGATTCCCCGCCGGGATCCCCCGGCACATCTGATACGGCGTGACGGGGTCATCCCAGTGGGGGATGATTTGGTTGTTTTCGGTATGGGGCCAACCGGCCCTGTAACGTCTGAAAACACCCTGTGATCTCGTAATGTCTGAAAATACCCTTTGACTGAGAACGGACCAGAACTTATGGACCTCTGTAGGGTAAGATTCTTACATAGGAACTCAACCAGTATAGATTAGAAATGCATTATATTTACCTTTTAATTTCTAGTTACCATTCTGTATCAACTATCTTGCTTATGCAATAAATAAACTTTCTTCTTATCTTTATGAAGAAGTGTCTGTCTCTAACATTGGAAACACAAGTGAGCAACTTGAGCTTACAAGCTCTCGGCACCACCGGGGAGAAAGTCTGTAAACGGGAAGGAGCGGGCCCTTGGGTGACAAAGGGATTGTCCCTGCTGCAGGATTGAATCAGCTAGAGAGAAATACTGATTGAAGTGGGCTGTAAGCGAGGGAAACTGAGTCACTCAAGCCCGGTAAAGTGGGGGTGCGGACCTCCGACCCGTGACAGTGTCATCTGCAATTTGATCAGCTCACTCCTAACACCCTTTTCCAAATCATTAATGAATACATTAAACAGCACCGGTCCCAATACAGATCCCTTAAGCACACCACTTTTTACATCTCTCCATTGTGAAAACTGACCATTTAGTCCTACCCTTTGCTTTCTATCTTTCAACCAGTTTCTGATCCATAATAAGACACTACCTCCTATCCCATGACTATTACTGTAAACCGGAGGTTTGTTTTTTTAATAATGGAAATGCTATAATGCTGTAAGGAAATGCTGGCTGCTGGTTAACTTAAACAAATATAAGTTTAATATGCACTGAACTTGTATTTGACCATTCAGCTGTCCATTTTGCCTCACTCTTCCTAGTTGCTCCTGAGTGTCCTGAATAACCTCAGGAAACACCAGTCCCTCACCTTCAGTTCCACTGGCCATGATGCATCTTCCCTGTTTTACAAACATTTCAGTGTCAACATTATTATTCAATATTATATTATTAATTATTATTATTATAAGCATTTATATAGCATCAGCGATGTACCTGGCACTTTACAAAGAATAAGATAGACACAGTCCCTGCCCGAGAGCTTACAATCTAAAGACAGGGGGAGGGGAGACAGGGAAGGGGGAACAGAGGGAGAGACAAGGGATGCGACATTCATGAGGATACGAGAGCTCAGGTACACGTTCTTGGCTTGACACCCTAAATCTTAACTCATGTCCCTTTTTGGCCAGAGGTTATAAGCACTTAGACTCAGCTGGTTATGTAGCCTTTAAGACAGCGTGGTGGTCCCAATAGGCGAGTAGACCTGAGTTAGCCTTGTCTTTGTCAGGTATCAAGGCCTGGACATGGAGAGTAGATGCAGGTCTGGGTTCAGGTGCAGGTGAGTTAGTACAGGATCCAGGCCAGAGAATCAGTGCATGGTCAGTCAGGTCGGAAGAGTCAAGGGGTGCTTTTCTACATTATAAAAAGGCCTGCATTGTTTTAATCTGGTTGTTTAAGATGTGCATTACAATTTGCTATTCCCTATTCACACCTTCTACTTTGTCTGCATTTGAACTTAATGCACATTGTAAAATTGTGCATTATAAGCATTCCCTCATTCATTTGATGCTCATATTTCTCTTGCTTTTATCCACATTCTCAGCGTTACAGGAAGAAAACCAGAAATGTCTTTTCTCCCCTCGTCCATACGTTTTCCCCCACCACCACTCTGGAGGTTCTTTTCCTGCCTCATTTGCCATACCTGGAGCAGCATCAGCTCTCTCTGTGGACTTCCGTTGTCCTGGAGGATTAGCAGAGGATTCCAGTGCATTCCTTTATGTGCTGCACTCCCACATTAGAAATATGTGCATTATGCGAATGCAGTTTCAATGCAACATTCACATAATCAAACTATGCACATAATAAAAAACCCATCCTTATTCAAGACAGTTTGAGGCACCCTGTAATGCACTTTTCAAATATGCACATTGGATAGAAAACATGAGAATGAAGGCATTCCCAAGTTACTGAAATATTTTGATAAAATAATAATGCCCATAATTCAATGATGTGGGAAAGCACCCAAGAACAGGGATCAGCACACAGAGCAAGGGGTAGGACAGGCATGCAGATGGACAGACTGGATGGATGACAACAACAGATACTACCACAACAGACAAGATGGGATATGAAGGTCCAGTTTGAGGGCAAGAGCCAAAAAGGCCAGTCTCCAGCTAATCCAAGGCACACAAGTGCATAGCGGCAGAAGGAAAAAGACACTCAGGGAGGAAGAACCAGAATGTTGACTGATGATCCACCCAGCTGCCTGAGATTACTGCTTGGTCTTATATATAAGCCAGCAGCCAACCAGGAAGCTGGGGGCATGGAGCAAGTCTGAGGAGGGGTGTAGCTTGACCCACATTGCTTGAATTGGCATTAATGCTAGCCCTGGGCCCTGGTAGAGTGCCTCAGTGGTGCTGAGGCACCAGCTGCTCTGCTTAGGGTCACAGTGATGCTGGTTCAAGTCTGGGTCTGTACAGTCTTCCTGAGTAGATAGTCTCCTCTTTATCTGAAGGGTAGTGTTTTGGCTGGTTCTTGGTCTCTTCAACCTATGAATGATCCCTTCAGGCTCTCTCTGGGTGTTCTTTCTGCTGGCTCATAAATGTCTCCTGTTCTGGTGGATCGTGTATCTTCTTGTGTGGTCATTACATATGGCCTGAGGCCAACTGTTCCCCTCACAGTTCCTCTAGTCCTCCTGATTTCTCTCTAGTGGTTGGAGCCTCACCAGAGTGCCTGTAGGCTGTGCTTGTAGATTACTGGCAGATCTGTTGTGGTTCACTACCTGCCCTCTCTGGTTGTTTGCCATTTCCTCTCTCGGGGACTTTCTTTATAGAAATGTAAATAGGCCTCCTCTCTTTAGCAACAGGGATTTGGGTCTTTCCATCTGTCCCTGGGCTGGGCTGGTTTAGTGCCCCTGGGATAGGGTATTTCTATGTGCCAAAACTGCCAGCAAAGACACAGCTTTGTATTAAAGTCTTTCTCCACTGCTGATTCCATCTTCCCATTGCTCTGTGGGAATGCTGGAAAGGAGGAGTTCTTCTGGAGGGTCAGACCCCTTTGTGGAGGGTCAAATTCCCACCTCCTTGCAAAGTCTCTGAATTCCTCTGAGTTAAATTGTAGCTCATTGTCCAATAAGACTGTGTCTGGAATCACATATCTTGCAAGGTGGGCTTTCAGTTTCTGAATCTCTATCTTGTTTCTTGTATCAGCCAGGGGATCCACCTTCTCAATCTTCCACTGTAATCAAGTACAGCTTTTTTCTGAAAGCAAAGAGGTCCATTCTCACTTCCCCCCATCAATTGAGGCAGTTTATGAAATAACAAGGTCTCTCTTTGCTGGTGGTTATCACATGACTAGAAGGCATTGTACCCATGTATCCATGACCATAGCCATGTGTTCACACCTGTCCAATAAATACTAGGGGTGGGACTTGGGGGGAAATACCGGTTACTGGATTTACCGGATACTGGATCTCTGAATACAGGATTACTGGATTAGAACCGGTATACTGGTACTGGATCTTTTCCCATTGAAATCAATGGGCAATTTTTCCCATTGAAATCAATGGGAGAGAAAAGTAAAACCGAAATTACCTGCAAATGCAATTCAATTACCAAAAAAAGAGTAAAAACACAAGTGAATCTAACTGCTAACTAACCAACCAGTACCACCAGACCCCACTTTCTGCCCCCACAGCCCCCATTAGACCCCATGGCCAACTACCTATTTTTAAAATTATTCTTTAAAATAAAAATAGGGGTTTTTTTAAAAGCAAAAACAGTGCACTACACTCAAAATGTCAGTGTGTCAGGCCATCACACAGGAACAGTCAGCCCCGCGCACACTACACTTTGTGCCCCCAACCCCCACGGCCCCCAGTAGCCCCCAACGGGCCCACTACCATTTTAAAATTCTTTAAGCAATAGTTTAACTTTTTTCGCACAGCGCTGCCACTCAGAAATCAGATTATGAATAAATCACAGCAACCAACTGCCAGAATTAACAGAGACAGACTACTACTAGTCCTAGACTAACTTTGACTACACTTTGTGCTCAGTCACAGTCAGTCAGTAGCCCGCAAGGGCTGACCCCAAAGGCCATACTACTAATATTTTTTTTTTTAAACTGTTTTTTTTCCCACAGCACTGCCACTCAGAAATCAATCACAAATCATCAGATTGATTCTATCACAGCAACTGCAGGGCTGAAACCACCAGCAGCCCAGAAATCGCAGTTCAGAGTTTAATGCGAGGTTAACTTACAACATTGCATCACTGTTAGATTTGTTTACTTTTCCCCCCCCAAACCAGTCCCCCAAAAGAGCTCACATTGCTTTCACCTACCTTTATCCTGGACCTCCGAATCCTCGATCTTCATTCCCTCCTTGGCCACCAGTAGTCTTCTTAATGGTTCCTTTTCGCGGGGTGATGGGAATATCCTTTGAACCACCACCACCCATTTCTCAATTCACACAGATACACTCACACAGGTAAGATTTATTAAGGGGTCCTCTTAACATAAGGGCTCATTTCCATGGAAGG
>QEPC01012832.1:2776008-2817940 GCA_003113815.1 Sphenodon punctatus
AACTATGCCCTGGGCAGATTTGTGTGCCAATGAGCTGGAATGCGCACAGATCTTTTTTTGAAGGGATTTGAGTTAGTCTAGTTTTGTTTTCCCATAATAAGTAATAGAATTAGCACACCATTCCTTGGAAATGGAGGTACCCTGTGTTTTCTATACCCCTAAATACTTTGCTTTAGAGCACACTTTACAACCCAGTTTCCCAGATTCACATCGCAGCCATTGATATTTGGCTCTTTTGTTTTCTCACTGTTCAGGTGATCATATATCTGGCCACGCAGATATTGCTTGCATCCTAACCACTTCTAGATCACCATCACAATCTGACAGGCACCTCTCACTAAAAGGAATATCATCACTGGTATTGCAGGGAGCTGCGTTCACTGCGTTTTCCACATTGGCAGCGATGGGGAAACATACAGCATGCTGCCCCCACCTCATAACCAGTTCATTTGCGCCCCCACCCCCATATAATCAATTCACACTGCCCCCACCCATAACCATTTAATTTGTGCCCCTGGGGAACTGTGAATTAATTATATGGGGGGTGCAAATGAACTGGTTATGGGGCGGGGGGTTTAAAGACAGTATTCCCGTTAGCAATAACTTCATTAATACAAGTTAGTGAAATAGCAGCCATAATAATCTCAGAACCATATTTGCAAATTTATTTTCCAAGATAGAATAGATATTGCTTTACATCCTAAATTCCTACCTAAGATAAGACAGTTGTGAAAATGTGGCCCTTTTTACATGGGTCTCTTCCACCCATGAACATGCAGATTTCTGTGTGTTCATGGGTGGGGGAGCCCCGTGTAAACAACGTGATGCACGTGACCATGGTGAATGGGGGTACGCGCGTGCCCACCTAACACGCATCCCCACTCACCCCCCACTCCTCCCCATGCATGGAGCAACCAGGGGAAATGGCGGTTACTCCGTGGGTGTGGATGAGTGGGGGGGCAAGTGGGGATGTGTGTGTAGCCGTGTGCACACCCGTCCATGCACTGGCGCACCCATGGAGCATGTATGTGAGGAGACATTTGAAGAAGAACAGAAGGTTGCTGCCTTGTAAACAAGGTTCTTTGAGATGGCTCCGAACATTCTCACAGCACCCACCCTTCCAGCCCCGCATGGAATTTTTTTCTTATCTTAAAGGGTTGTTATAAGGGACTGTTATTCAGAGGGGGACAGTGCCTTTTAAACTAGAGGTGCTCGAGACCATCATGTGGTCTGTTGTTTGAATATGGTGAGCATGCAGAACCCAGTTGTGAGAATGTTCGGAGCCATCTCAACGAACCTTCTTTACAAGGCTACAACCTTCTGATCAGGGCACATGGAGAGGAGTGTTTGTAAACAAACAGCTTTTATCTCCCAGCCCAATCTGCTGCTGCTGCTGCTGCTGCACTAAAGCGGAACACTTACTCCTGGGGGGGGCACGTGGAGGCTCCGCTGATCCCCTCCCCCAGCCCCTAGTGTGATCGCTCCGGCGTGCTCAGTGAAAAGTCCCAGAGCTGAGCTCCAGCGCGCTCCCCCCCCCCCACTACACCCCTGGAGGGGCCTGACACATGAGCGGGGACACACTCTGAATCTGGTTTTCTGCACTGACCTTGAGGTGGGGGGCCCAATGGTTGGGGGTGTGGTGTGTTCGCTGTGGTCGGACCATTACCTCCTGTGAGCCTCCATCCTAGCGTGCCGGCCCTACTGTAGGGGTGTTCGACCAGTTTGGTTGGTCCGCCCCAGGAGACTTATGGAACCAGAAAGGTTCCAGAATGCTCTTGGAGAATTTCCTGTTGACCTCGATAGCCACTCCATCGATGACCTCATGGCCTTGTGGAACAGCTGGCTGGCTGAGGCCATTGATAGGGTGGCTCCCAGGCATCTGCTTCCACCACATCACCTCTATAGGCCCCCGTGGTTCACGGAGGACCTGGGATGTCTGAAGCATGAAGGGAGGCAGTTGGAGTATCAGTGGCGTCATACTCATGCCCAAGACGATTGACTGCGGCATAGAACATTTTTGAAGTCCTATGCCGTTGCAGTGAGGGCAGCAAAGAAGCGGTTTTTTGCTGCATTAATTGTGTCTGCTCAGTCTTGTCCAGTGGAGCTGTTCCAGTTGGTGAGAGGTCTTGTCGGTCCAGCCTGTCTCTGCCTGGAATCGGATTCATCCACGGCCCGTTGTGGCATGTTTTTGAAGTACTTTGTGGATAAAAATGCTCACATTGAGCACGACTTCGGCTCTACCATTTGGGAGGCAGTGGCTGAGTCAGAGATTAGGAAAGTCCTGTCTGGTCGTGTTTTGTGGGAGGAATTTCAATTGGCGATGCCTGTCGATGTGCTGGGGTCTGTTCGAGTCAGAACTTGTGAGTTAGATTCATGCCTGTCCTGATTAGTAAGTGCTACCAGGGAGGCCGGTGCTGGTGGGGGTTATCAGTGCCTCCCTTTGGGAGGGGAGGGTGCCGGGTTGACTCAAGGAGGCTGTGGTCTGACCTCTCCTCAAAAAATCATTGCTTGGCGTTGATGCCCCGGCCAGTTACCAACTTGTTTCTAACCTTCCTTTTTAAGGGAAGGTTATTGAATGGGTAGTGGCTCGTTAGCGCCAGGTGCATTTGGATGGCATTGGTTTTCTTGATCCCACTCAGTCTGGTTTTCTCCCAGGTTATGGTACGGAAACAGCACTTGTGGCCTGGGTTGACGATCTTCTCATAGAATTGGACAAGGGTTGTATGACCCTTTTGGCCCTATTAGATCTTTCTGCGGCTTTTGATACCGTTAACCATGAGCTGTTGGTGACATACCTACGGAATCTGGTGGGTTGGACAGAACTGTCTTGCAATGGTTCCGTTCCTCCCTTGCAGATAGATCACAGCAGGTGATGCTTGGGGATTGTACATTGTCCCCTGGTGACCTCCTGTGTGTGGTCCTGCAGGGTTCTATTTTGTCCCCTCTCATCTTTAATGTGTATATGAAACCACTCAGGGAGATCATGTGCAGCTGGGGGTGGTGGTGGTGGTTCATTGACATCAGTATGCAGACGACACCCAGCTGTATTTATCATTTTCATCTGACCCAGGCCCTGCTGTCTCTTTGCTGTCCCGGTGCTTGGCTGCTGTGGGGGATTTGATAAAGGTCGAGCCAATTGAGGCTCAATCCTGATAAGACAGAGGTGATGTTAGTAGGTGGGACCGGGGTTCTGGGTGAGGAGGTTTCCCCTGTTATTGGGGGTATTCGTCCTCCTTTGGCTCCATCTGTGTGGAGCCTGTGGGTGCTCCTGGATCTGCAGCTATGCCTGGATTCCCAGGTTTTTGATCTATAAAGCCCTTCACGGCTTGGGTCCTGCTTATTTGAGTGACCGCCTCACCCCGAGCAGTCCCTGTGTTCATCTGGGGGCGCCCTCCTGGAGGTCTCACATTATTGGCAGGTTTGGATGGACAGGAGGGTGTTCTCAGAGACTACGCCGTCGCTCTGAAATTCCCTCCTAGTGGAGGTTTGCCTCAGCCCTGACCTTCTCGTCTTCCGGTGGAACTGTAAGACCTGGTTCTTCCACAGGCATTTGGTGGGAGAGGGTGAGATAGGTTAGATGGGTTGGGGGGGGTGGGAATGTTTTTTCTTTTTTTTTCCTTTTATGCATTGCTGGGGTTTTATACATTTTATACAATTGTAATTTTTGTTGTAATTGTTTTTATGTTTTTTTTTTTTAATTGTAAGCCGCTCCGAGTCATCTAGGCGAGAGGGCAAGGTAAAAATATAAACATTAAATAAATACAAATAAATAAATATAACACACACGATAGGGACAGCCCATTCTGAATATATGACTGGCAACAGAACTCCCTCTGTCTGCATTCGTTCTAACTCTGCCTCCACTGTTGCTTGTAGGGCAAGCGGGACTACCCTCGCTTTGCAAAACTTAGGAAATACTGAGGGGTCAACTTGGATCTTTACCTTGAGATCCTTCAGTTGTCCTAACTCATCTGTGAATACTGCTTTCTGTCTTTTTCTAGAACATCAGACAACTTAGTTGTAGTGCTCTTACGAATGAATTTTAGGATTTTTCCAATCCAATTTTAAAACTTTAAATGGCCAATCCCTGTGCAATAGATTCGGGCCTTGACCCTGAAATACTAAGAGTAACAGGCTGGCTGATTGGGCTTCATAACAAACTGTTCACTTCTAAGGAACCCCAAACTGGAATTTCTTCTCCTGAATATGATTTAAGAATTGCTGTTGTGGGTTACAGTTTGAGGTTTGGGTCAACAGCAGTTAGCCTGAATGTATCTTGTCCCACTACCTTGGCTAAAGCACCTGTATTCACTTCCAAATGGACTTCACAGTCATTCAAGACCAGTATCACCATCACAGGTTCTGGTTTTCCTTTAGTTATTGAGAACAATGGATACTTAGACTCTATCTGTCTCAGCAGTAGGCTCCTCCACATATGTGTTCTATAACTAACATTTCTCCTTATCCTCCTTCTCTTCTAGCTTTATTTTGACAGACTTTCTGCAAGTGGCCTTTCTTTTTACAGTAGTGGCATTCTGCCTCACTAAATCACCACGTTTCTGGGTGACGGTTATTTCCACAATGAGAGCAACACTGCTGTATTTATTTATTTTATTTATTTATTTCATGGATTTATACCCCGCCCCTCCTGCAAAAGCAGCCCGGGGCAGCTTTCAACAATAAAAATGAATAAAAACAATTGAAAACATCCAATATAACTATTAAAACAGGGCTAAAATAACAATTAAGATAATAAATAGTAGATCAGGTGGGGGGAGCTAAAAACCCCTCACCCTACCCTCCCACCCTCCCAAAGGCCTGGGCGAACAGCCAGGTTTTGCAACTTCGTCGAAATGACAACAGGCTTGGGGCCAGGTGAGCTTCCTCCGGAAGGGAGTTCCAAAGGCGCGGCCCGGCCACCAAGAATGCCCTCTCCGTTGTGGCCCCCCACTTAACGCGGGGGACCTCCAAGAAGGCACCCCCGGCAGACCGAAGGAGCTGCACTGGGGTGCAGAGGGCGAGGCGATCCCTGAGGTATGAGGGGCCCAGACCGTGTAGGGCTTTATAAACCATCACCAGGACCTTGAACTTGGCCCGGCATGCTATCGGCAGCCAGTGCAGAGCTTGGAGCACAGGTGTAATATGCTCCCGATGGCCTGTCCCCATAAGGAGATGAGCCACCGCATTCTGCACTAGCTGCAGCCTCTGGACCAGGAACAAGGGAAGCCCCACGTAGAGCGCATTTCAGTAGTCTAGCCTTGAGGTGACGAAGGCATGGATGAGGGAGGCCAGGTCCGGGCCGGAGACGAACGGACGCAGCCTACGCACCAGATACAGCTGGCGGAAGGCAGCAACTGCCTCCACCTGCTGCTCCAGGCGGAGGTCCGTGTTCAATATCACCCCCAGACTCCGAACCTGCTGAACTATAGGAGGGCGAACCCCCACAACCACGGGGGCACTACCTCCTTCGCTCTCCCCACCAACATCACCTCCGTCTTATCGGGGTTGAGCTTCAGTCTGCTCAGCCGCATCCATTCCGCCACGGCCTCCAAACATTGGGATAGCAACGAGACGGATCAGTTGAAAAAGAGAGGTACAGCTGAGTATCATCAGCATACTGGTGACACCGCACCCTGAACCCTCTCACGACCTCCCCCAAGGGCTGCATATAGATGTTAAATAATAACGGCGACAAGATAGAACCCTGCGGAACGCCACACGATAAAGCCCGGGGGCACGATGTCTCATCCCCCAGCACCACCCGCTGGCTCCTCCCCGAGAGGAATGAACGGAACCATTCAAGAACAGTCCTGTCCAGACCCCCCAGGTCACGCAGCCGCCTCAATAGCAGCCCATGGTCCACAGTGTCAAAAGCAGCCGAGAGATCTAGCAGGATGAGAAATGTTGAACATCCTGCGTCCTGCATCCTGCGTATCTGCTGGGTGGCTCTCTGAACCATCTTCCTAACATGGCCTTGTGTAGCCCCCGCCCCCCCCTTGGTTTCTGGATGCACATTTTGTGCACAGGCTTAGCTTGGGGGCCTGACTGAAGGTCTTTAGCACCTTAGTGTGCAGATTCCATCGCAATGGCAATGTCTGCTCTGTCGATGACCTAATCGTTCAATGGAATGACATCTTGACCAGTGCCATTCGCATGGTTGTACCCAGGCATCCTCTCCCACCACTGTGACAGCATAGGTTTCCCTGGTATAAAGAGGATCTGAGGCTGCTCAAGCAGGAGGGTAGGGGGTTAGAGAGTAGGTGACTCTCAACTTGTGCTGAAGCTGACTGATTGTGGCATAGATCATTTAAAAAGTGACAGTGATGACAGCAAAGAAAGCTTTCTTCTCCACATCATAGCATCTGCAAAGTCTCTTCCTATGGAGCTTTTTTGGGTGGTGAATGGCCTGGTTAATCTGGTTTGTCTTCGCCATGACCCTGACTCATCTACTGCCCGCTGTGACACTTTTATTAACTACTTTGCAGATAAAATTGCTTGTATTCACCACCACTTGACTGCTACTACTTTGATCACAGAGTCAGAATTTGAGGCTGTGGAAGCTCAGCCTTGTCACATTTGGTTGGATCAGTTTCAATTAGTGTCACCCACTGATGGGGAGGATGTGCTTGGAGCAGTGTGGGTGCCCGGTTGTGAATTAGATCCTTGCCCATCCTGGCTGGTTGAAAACTATCCAGGAGACATTGGGGTCTTTGCTGGTTGGGATTGTCAGAGCGTCCCTCCAGGAGGGTAGGTTGTCAAACACCCTTAAAATGGCGGTGGTCCGACCCTTGCTTAAGAAACCATCTTTGGATGCTGACTCCTGTGCCAGCTATTGTCCTGTTTCTAACCTTTCCTTTTTAGGGAAGGTTATTGAACTGGTGGTTGCCCAGCAGCTTCAGGCTCATCTCAATGCTTTTGGATTCCTGAGCCCATTTCAGTCAGGTTTTCGTCCAGGGTATAGCACGGAGACTGTGCTTGTGGCCTTGGTCAATGATCTATGCCTGGAGACTGACAAAGGGAATTGTGTCCTGTTGATTATGTTAGATCTTTCAGCAGCTTTTGATATGGTTGATCATGAGGTATTGTTGACACATCTGTGGGACCTGGCAGGGGTGCGCGGGACTGCTCTTGAGTGGTTCTGTTCATTCCTGTGTACCTGAAGCCGGTGGGTGAGATCATCTGGAGGTTTGGAGTGAGGTGCTCTGTTGATGACACCCAACTCTACCTCTCTTTTTCATCTGACCCAGGTCCTGCAGTCTTGGTAATTTCCTGGTGCCTGGCTGCTACTGGGGACTGGATGAGAGTGAGCAAATTTATTTGTTTATTTATTTAATGGATTTTTACCCCGCCCCTGCTGCAAACAGCTCGGGGCAGCTTCCAACAATAAAAACATATACAATATATAAAAACCCATTTAAAACAAATCAACAATACTATCCAACATATTAAAACAGGGCCCGGGACCTCACTTAAAACAATAAATAAGGTGGGGGAGCTAAAACCCTCTACCCTCCCTCCCCCCCTCCCCAAAGGCCTGGGCGAACAGCCAGGTTTTACAACTTTGCCGAAATGTCAACAGGCTTGGGGCCAGGTGGGCTTCCTCCGGAAGGGAGTTCCAAAGGCGTGGCCCGGCCACCGAGAATGCCCTCTTCATTGTGGCCCCCTGCTTAACGCGGGTGTCAGTGGGGAAGGGGGAAATGGATGGGACCGTCCCCCCAGGAGTCAGGACCACAAGCACCCACACTCTCACTCCTGCGCTCCACCCCCCTTGTGCAGGGGAAGTAAGCCTGTCAGGATAACGTGGTGGCCCAATATGTTTCAGAAAAACAGGGCATGTATCATCATTGGGCGTGGAGCACAAAACTAGGCCTGGGCCGAGGTTGCCCGCTACAGGCCGCCGCCCCACACTAACTCCAGGAAGGGTTCTGGGGAGGGGAGTAGTGAGGGCAAGTGTGAAGGGAATGGAGAGGGCCCAGCGGAAACAGGGAACAGGAAGGGGGGAGACTTGCACACGGGGAAGGGGGGGAAGGCTATCCCAGGGTAGGGGAAGGCAGAGGTCACACACAGCACCCACTCTCGCAGTCACACACTCACTCACCCAGCTATAACAAGGGAAAAATCAGGGACGGACAAGACAATCAATTTCACCCAACCACACCACCCATGTCGCACAAGCACCCTCCCACACGTTCAAAATCCAAGAGACAAACAATCACTTAGCTTCTGTAGTGGCCAGTTTCAAACTCCATTTACCGGCAGCGGGGATTCTTCCCCTGCCGGTTTAAGAGTGTCAGCCACGCCCTCCCGATGTGCCTGGAGTGGCACAGGCTCAGAACGCGACCCCGCCCCTCTGGGTGTTTTTCGGAGCCGCACTGTTCTGCGTATGCCTGGATTGGTTGCCTGGACAACTGACGAAGCGTGTGGTGCCAGGGGCGTGTTCTGTTGTGGGGAAGGCTCAGAGCCAGAAGCGGAGCTGGCGGGTGCCGTGGGCATCCCCGCGGCCTCATTTCCCCTCACCTACACCCCAACCCTGACAGTACCCCCCCACCGAGCCCCCCGGGGAAGGGACCAGGAAGGCCGGGACTTGCCAGGATGTCACAGGTGGAGCAAACGTACTAGCCGGGGAACTGAGATCAAGGAGGCGGGCTCCCATGAGTGGTCCTCGGGACCATAGTCCAGCCAGTCCACGAGGTAGTGGAGGCGGCCACGGATGTACTTCAAGTCTAGAAGGGCTCGTACTTCGTACGCCCGATCCATGTCCGTAGAGGCGAGGCTCTCTGTGGAGGGACGCGCTGGAGGGGTTCCTACAAAGGGCTTGAGGAGGAAGACATGGAAGGTAGGGTGAATTCTAAGGCGCGCTGGGAGTTGCAGGGTATAGGTGACTTCGTTTACCTTTCGCCGTATGGGAAAGGGGCCAATAAATTGATCATCTAACTTTCGAGATGGGCGTGTGGAAGGGTAATGCCATCGGTCCAACCATACAAAATCCCCGGGGTTCAAGGATGGCGTGGCGCGGCGCCACTTATCTGCATATTGCTTATATTTCTGTCGTGCTTGGTTGAAGGTACGTTGGGTCACGCGTTCCTGATTACGACGGGCTAAGGCTCCTGCAGCGGGTACTTGGGTCGTAGCTACATCAATATTGCTCATGAGGGGGTGGACCCCATAGGTCACATAAAACGGAGAAGTTCCTAGGGAAGCATTCGAGGCATTATTATAAGAGAATTCCGCTAACGGGAACCAGTCGTACCAATCGTCTTGAAGGTTGTTGGTGTACAAGCGCAAATATTGTTCAAGGCTCTGATTAACGCGTTCCACCTGCCCGTTAGCCTGCGGGTGGTATGCTGTAGGTTTCAAAGTGACTTGCAAGGCCTTGCACAGGGCTTTCCAAAAGCAAGACACGAACTGAGTTCCTCGGTCGCTGATGATTTCTTTGGGCCAACCATGCAAGCGTACAATGTGCCGAATAAATAGGTGGATGGTGTGTTGGGCATTAGGGAGCCCCTTACAGGCTACAAAATGTCCTAATTTGATAAAGTGGTCAGTAACCACAAGAATGGTGGTGTACCCCCGGGAAGGGGGGTAATTCCACAACAAAGTCCATTCCTATTCGTTGCTATGGGCCGCCCGGAAGGGGGAGGAGTTGTAAGAGGCCGGTGGGGGCTAGCCACGGTATCTTTGTTTGTGCACATGGAAGGCAGCGCTGGACATATTACTGAACATCTTGTGCTAGGTGTGGCCACCCAAAGGTTCTTTGAACAAGTTCTTGAGTTCGGCTAGGCCCTGGGTGGCCTGCTAGAGGGGCATCGTGGTGGGACCACAAAACATGCTCCCGGCAAGAAGGGGGAACCACTATTTGATCATCCTTGAAATATAACCCATCTCATGCCTCATACGAAGAGCCGACTTCCGTACTTAATTCTGTTGCTGTAGCTTGCTGTAGTTGGGCTGAGGAAAGATAGGTGCCAGCAAACACCTTGGGATCCAGAATAGGTCTCTGCGGGGGCCGTACTTCATTTTGACCCTCCTGGTAGCATGACAGAGCATCTGCAAGGACATTCAGTTTTCCGGGATGATACTGGATCACGAAGGAAAACCGGGCAAAGAACAATGCCCAGTGGGCATGGCGGGCATTCGTAATCTGGGCGTCTTGCAGAAAGGTAAGGCTCTTGTGATCCATGATGACTGTTACTGTGTGCTGTGCTCCTTCCAAATAGTGCCGCCAAGCTTCAAAGGCAGCTTTAATTGCCAATAGTTCGCGGTCATATATGGCATAGTTCTGTTCGGCACTGGTTAGCTGCTGCGAATAATAAGCACACGGATGCTGGGCATTGTCTGTCCTTGCTACTTGAATTAGGACCGCCCTGATGGCCACCCGAGAGGCATCTGCCTCCACAAAAAACGGTAGAGTGGTATCGGGGTGTTGCAGAAGCGGAGCTGATTGGAAGGCTTTCTTCAGGTGTGTAAAGCTGTGTGCTTGTTCAGGGCCCCAATAGTATTCTTGATTCTTTTTAAGAAGAGTGGTAAGGGGTTTGGTAACCTTGGCATAATGGGGAATGTACTGCTGATAATAATTGGCACTTCCCATAAAGCTCTGGAGGGGCTTCACTGCTGCAGGAGCTGGCCATTGCTGAATGGCCTCTACCTTTCGGTTGTCCATCGCGATGCCTTCAGGGCTAACTATGAACCCTAAAAACTCAACTGTCATGAGGTGAAAGGCGCACTTCTCTTGTTTACAGTACAATTTCTGTTGGCGAAGTCGCTGCAATACTACTCGAACGTGGCGAACGTGTTGCGGCAGTGAGGTCGAGTAAATCAAAATGTCGTCCAGGTAGGCTATCACAAATAAATCTAAGATATCGTGAAAGATGTTTATGAAGTGCTGGAACATTGCTGGAGCGTTAGCTAGTCCGAACGGCATTACTAGGTACTCGAAGTGTCCATATCGCGTGTGAAAGTCCGTCTTCCATTCATCTCCTTCTCGGACTCGCACTAAATTGTAGGCTCCTCTAAGATCCAGCTTGGTGAAGATGCAGGTCCCCTGCAGTCGATTCATGAGTTCTGGGATTAAGGGAAGGGGGTAACGATTTTTGATCGTCACTGCATTCAATCCTCTGTAATCAATGCAGGGGCGGAGTCCTCCGTCTTTCTTGGGGACGAAAAAGATGGGAGCCCCTGCTGGGGAGGTAGAAGGTCGGATAAAGCTGTTCTGGAGGCTCTCATCAAGATAAGTTCAAAGGGCTTCGAGTTCTGGGCCTGCAAGTGCATATATCCTCCCAAAAGGTGGTTCTGTGCCTGGGAGAAGGTCAATGGGACAGTCATAGGGTTGATTGGGTGGTAACTCGGCTGCTTGGGTAGGGCTAAAGACATCGGCATAATCTCGGTAAGCCAGGGGGAGTTCTTTCACTAGGGGGGGCATGGTGCCCCCCAGAATGGTGGGTTTCCCTGGAGGGGGAATTAAACAATCTTGTTTGCACTGGGATGAAGAAAAGGAGAGGGTCTTTGGAATCCACATTATCTGAGGATCATGCTGGTGTAACCAGGGTAACCCCAGAACTACGGGAAAGATGGGCGTACATACCACGTTGAACGTGGCCCATTCCTGGTGGTTCCCAATGGTACATCGACGTCGAGCCATCTGGAGGGTGATGGGGCCTGAAATTAGCGGGGATCCATTGATTGCATGCACCATTTCAGGGCGAGCCTTCGTTTCAACGGGGCTATCATGAGCGCGAATGAAGGATTGGTCCATGAAGTTCCTGGAGGCTCCGGAATCAATCAAGGCCCAGACTACCCGGGACTGCTGGGCACGGGTAGTGATGGCAACGGGTACCTGGAGATATGGGTTCTTGGTCTTTCCTTGCCGAGGGTCTTGGTTTAGGGCCAGGATGCTCCCTGCACATCCCAGCCCTGGGTGTTTCCCCATCCTCTACATTGGGGGGGTAGAGCAGGACACTACTGAATGAAGTGTCCAGCTTCTCCAAAATAGAAATAGGCCCTTGACTGTCTTTGTCGCTCTCGCTCCTCTCCTGACAGTGGTCCCCGTGAGGCACCTAATTGCATGGGTTCGGGGTCAGGAAGCGCTGTGCCCCTGGGAGGTCCGGTAGGGGTAGGAACGAATCGGGGTGCGAAACCTCGCGAGTCTTGGCATCGCTCTCATCGTCGTTCATCTAGGCAATCCTGGATCTGGAGGGACAAGGAAACGAGCTCTTGCCATGTACCCGGAAGGGTAGTGTACGCCAGCTGGTCCTTTAGCTCATCGCTTAGTCCTTTTCGGAACAGCACAATCAAGACCTCATTAGGGCCAGTGGAGGTCTACCACCAGTTGCTGGAAACGGGTCACATAGTCTAACAGAGTGCCCTTGCCTTGTTTAAGGGACATTATTGCGGCCTCGGCATCCCTCCGTCGATGTGGATGGTCCAACAGGGTGGTGAATTCCTGAAGGAACTCTGCATAATTGTTGAGTAGAGGGCTCTTCCCTTTTTAGAGAGTGGTGGCCCAATCAAGTGCCACACACCCCAGGTTCCCTATAATGAATGCCACCTTCAGCCCATCTGTAGCATATGTAGCAGGCTGCATCGTGAAAGTGAGCTCGCACAGGGAGAGGAACCCTTGGAATAAGCGCCTATCCCCCAGAAACTTTTCTACCCAGGGCCCTTTAGGTTCGCGAGGCATCATGGGAGCCCCAGGTGGGGCTAGTTCCTCGGCAACAGCAACAGGGGCAGCTGCTGCGGCTTGTCCCCTACCCCGGGACTGTCCTACTGCCAGGGCTAACTCTGCATGTTTCGCATGGAGATCCTTTACCTCCATGGCAATGGACTGGACAGCCCGTACTAGATTCCCAATCTCGGTGGCAATATCCATGAGGGAGAATTTCCCACAAAGGGGAGGAGTAGAATTCTACTGCCGGTAATTTGTCAGTGGGGAAGGGGGAAATGGATGGGACCGCCCCCCCAGGAGTCGGGACCACAAGCACCCACACTCTCACTCCTGCTCTCCACCCCCCTTGTGCAGGGGAAGTAAGCCCATCAGGATAACGTGGTGGCCCGATATGTTTCAGAGAAACGGGGCACGTATCATCATTGGGCGTGGAGCACAAAACTAGGCCTGGGCCAAGGTTGCCTGCTACAGGCCGCCGCCCCACACTCACTCCAGGAAGGGTTCTGGGGAGGGGATTAGTGAGGGCAAGTGTGAAGGGAATTTAGAGGGCCTAGCGGAAACAGGGAACAGGAAGGAGGGAGACTTGCACACGGGGAAGGGGGGGAAGGCTATCCCAGGGTAGGGGAAGGCAGAGGTCACACACAGCACCCACTCTCGCAGTCACACACTCACTCACCCAACTATAACAAGGGAAAAATCAGGGATGGAGAAGACAATCAATTTCACCCAACCACACCACCCACGTCGCACAAGCACCCTCCCACTCGTTCAAAATCCAAGAGACAAACAATCACTTAGCTTCTGTAGTGGCCACTTTCAAACTCCATTTACCGGCAGCGGGGATTCTTCCCCTGCCGGTTTAAGAAGTGTCAGTCACGCCCCCCTGACGTGTCTGGAGCGGCGCAGAGCGGCGCACAGGCTCAGAACATGGCCCCGCCCCTCTGGGTGTTTTTCAGAGCCGCGCTGTTCTGCGCATGCCTGGATTGGTTGCCTGGGTAATCGACGAAGTGTGTGGTGCCGGGGGCGTGTTCTGTTGCGGGGAAGGCTCAGAGCCGGAAGCGGCGCCGGTGGGTGCCGGGGCATCCCCGCTGCCTCATTTTCCCTCACCTGCCCCCCAACCCTGACAGTACCCCCCCTGCCGAGCCCCCCGGGGAAGGGCCCAGGAAGGCCAGGGCTTGCCAGGATGTCGCAGGTGGAACAAACGTACTAGCTGGGGAGCTGAGATCAAGGAGGCAGGCTCCCATGAGCGGTCCTCAGGACCATAGTCCAGCCAGTCCACGAGGTAGTGGAGGCGGCCATGGATGTACTTCGAGTCTAGAAGGGCTCGTACTTCGTAAGCCCGATCCGTGTCCATACAGGCGAGGCTCTCTGTGGAGGGACGTGCTGGAGGGGTTCCTACAAAGGGCTTGAGGAGGGAGACATGGAAGGTAGGGTGAATTCTAAGGCGTGCTGGGAGTTGCAGGGTATAGGTGACTTCGTTTACCTTTCGCCGTATGGGAAAGGGGCCAATAAATCGATCATCTAACTTTCGAGCTGGCCATGTTTTCATTATCTCAAGGCTAGACTATGGCAATGTGCTCTACATGGGGCTGCTCTTTGAGACTGTTTGAAAACTGCAGCTGGTACAGAATGTGACGGCTTGACTCCTTTCTGGGGTGGGTTGCCGTAAGCACATCACACCTGTGCTCAATAATCTGCACTGGCTTCCTATAGTTTTCTGGGCAAATTCAGGGTGCTGGTTCGGACCTTTAAAGCCAAAAATGGCTTGGGCCCCATATAGCTGAAAGACCACCTTTCCTTCTGGTGGTGTAAAACATTTTTGCTTGGCAGACCTTTTGGCAGGAGGGGATAGAGGTTGGGTGGGTGTGTTTTTGGGGATGAGGCTAGGGATTTTTACAGGGGGTTATTATATTTTATATTTTTACTATTTTGTGTTTTGGTAAATCCGCCCTGAGCCTTTGGGGAAGGGTGGAATGCACATTTTAATAGGTAAGTAAGTAAACAAATAATGGCCACGTCTCACATTTCACATTTCCTGCACAATTCAGCCTTATTTTTTTTTGTTGTGCCTTCGTCCTTTGAATTTTGCCGAAGGTATTGCTGCTGTTAATCAAACCTTTCTGTATAGTATCATGAGATTTCCAAGAGGCTGGTGGATTAAAAGAGGGGAGTGTCCCTTCCCATGTTACCAGAAATGCGCATGAGGAAAATGGCTCTATTGTTAAACCTAGGTTTGCGTCCACACACTTTTGGTTCATTGCCTGGGCATCCTTTGGTCTAATCCTTTTATGGTCTAATTCTTTCCTATTAACACCTCCCTCACCCATGGGGAAACAATTTATGGTGGGGTTTTCATCTCCTGTGAATGCACCCTGTGTGTGTTCATGAAGTATTGCAGAGAGTGTGTGTCTGTCTAAATCCCTCACCTGACTCCCTTTGTTTGTTCCCTGACCTGTCTTTACTCCATTTCACCTCTGTACCTCTAATCCTGCCTCTAATGTCTTTCCCACCCCAATCTTTTACCTTGACTAAGCTTTTTATATGCCGCCCCCATCTGCCTCAGGCATCTCGGGACGACTCACAACATTTAAAAAACATTAAAAAACATTAAAATAAACAATAATAATTACAATTTAAAAAACCCCCAATATAAAACCCCATCCTCCCCCTACCCTAACCCAACCCATCCACCCCATCTCCCTCAGGAAAGGCCTGGCTGGA
The DNA here is from genome assembly GCA_003113815.1 of Sphenodon punctatus. Taxonomy (NCBI): domain Eukaryota; kingdom Metazoa; phylum Chordata; class Lepidosauria; order Sphenodontia; family Sphenodontidae; genus Sphenodon; species Sphenodon punctatus. Next base: position 2,791,391 of record QEPC01012832.1, read on the forward strand.
ACAGCCAGGTCTTACATTGTCTGCAGAAAGAGGAAAGGCCGGCACCAAGGGTAGCCCCACATAGAGCGCGTTGCAGTAATCCAGTCTCGAGGTAATAAAAGCATGGATGAATGTGGCCAGATCCGAGTCTGAGACATACGGCCTAAGCCGACGCACCAGATGTAACTGGCGAAATGCTCCCTTCACCACAGCCGCCACCTGGACATCCAGGCGGAACTGTGGGTCCAAGAGCACCCCCAGACTCTGGACCTGAGAAACCAGAGGAGGGTGGACCAATGATGGGGCCCACCACTCCCTTCGCCCTCCCCACAACCATCACTTCCGTCTTGTCAGGATTTAGCCTTAGGTGGCTCGCCCTCATCCAGTCCCCCACAGTGAACAAACACCAGGTAAACACTGAGACTGCTGGGCCTGAGTCGGAGGAAAATGAGAGATATAGCTGGGTGTCATCCGCATATTGATGACATCTCACTCCATACTCCCTAACAACCTCTCCCAGAGGCTACATGTACACATTGAACAAGAGAGGGGATAAGATGGAATCCTGTGGGACTCCACACGTGAGGCCCCGGGGGGAAGATGAAAACTCCCTCAGCATCACACGTTGGGTTCTCCCAGACAGGAAAGAGCGGAACCATTCAAAAACAGTCCTGCCAATCCCTGCCTGGTCCCGCAGCCGAGTCACCAACAACTCATGATCAATGGTATCAAATGCAGCTGAGAGATCTAACAGGATCAACAGGGTCGAATGACCCCGGTCCAACTCACAGGAGAGGTCATCGGCCAAGGCCACAAGTGCAGTCTCTATGTCATAACCCGGCCAAAAGCCCCACTGCGAGGGATCGAGAAAATTAACCCAGTTCAAATGCCCCTGAAGCTGCTGAGCCACCACCCATTCAATAACCTTCCCTAAAAAGGGAAGGTTAGAGACTAGCCAATAACTGGCAGGGGCGCCAATGTCCATAGATGGTTTCTTGAGCTGGGGCCGCATCACTGCCTCCTTGAGACAGTCCGGCACCCTGCCCTCCCCAAGGGAGGTGTTGACTATCCCTGCCTGCAGCGGCTTCAGTGTCTCCCGGCTAGCCTTAACTAGCCAGAATGGGCATGGATCTAGTTCACAATAGGAGGCTCGAACAGTCCCAAGAGCATCCCCCGCATCGGAGGTCGACACCGCCTGAAACTCATCCCATAAAACAGGACAAGGAAGGGCTTCTACTGCCTCTGACCTGTTCCCTGCTAAAAAGGTCGCATCAAAACTGTGGTGAATTTGAGTGATTTTATCTGCAAAAAAGTCCGCAAACAAATCACAGCAAGCATTTGATGGTTCTACGTCCAGGCGGAGGGAGGCTGGACTGACCAGTCCCCTCACCACCTGGAACAGCTCAGCTGGGCGGGACTTAGCGGACGCAATGAGGGCAGAAAATAAAACCTTCTTTACTGTCCGCACCACAATGGCATAGGTAGGTAACCAGACTCTATGCCACAATCGGTCAACTTCAGCACGCGAATGATGCCAACATTGCCGTAACCGCCGCCCTTCCTGCTTCATCTGCCGCAGCTCCCCGGTATACCATGGGGAGCTGCATTGTCGGCAATTTGGGAGTGGATGCCTGGGAGCCACACAGTTGATGGCCTCCGTTAGCACAGTATTCCACCTGGACACGAGGTCATCGAGTGAGCGGCCATCGAGGTCAGAGAAGGCTTCTCTCTGCATCTTTCTTGCCCCTTCATGCACATTCTTCTTCCATCAGTTTCTGCCCAATGTCCACAAATTTGCATATTTAATTTCATGCCAGTTAATAATTTGGCCCACCATTTGGCCCACAAAGCAATGTTCTTTTTAAAATCTGGCCCACCGCAAAAAGGAATTGAGTCACACTTTCCTAGGATAAGCAATTGTGTGCACTTGTCACAAGCACAAGAAATTGTGCAATTGCTTCCCACGAGCAATTGTCTAGTGACTGATGAAGGGCATGGAGAATGTACTCGACATTGTATAACTTGGCCTTTGCAACTGGTTAGGGTTCCACATTATATACTCATAAGCAAGCAAAAGAAATGTCAGATAGATGAGACTACTCTTAGGTGGGTACAGAATTAGCTGGTAGGGAGGTATCCAAAGACTAGTTGTTTATGGTATGAGCCTGCTTGGGCCAGAAATTTGAGCCTGAGTCTGACTGCACTGTGATGTGTCTGTGCTTCATAAGGGCAGAGCTATGTCAGAAAAAGGATTGGACTAAGGCATTCCCCACCTCTTTCTAATGAAGGTACATCTCTTGCTGAGTGCCAGGATGTCATGGTACTCCATTGGGGGCAGGGCCTCCTGCAGTTGGGAAGCCTGATATGGTCTAAGCCCAAGTGGTCAATCAGATGTAAGCCCAGTTGGGTCCCATCAGGATCAGGTCAGTTTGCATGCCTCTGTTGTATAGTTTGTTGTCAAAGTGGGAGGAAGTAACAATAAGTAGGTTTTCAAAGAGGTCTGTTCTGGGTCAGTGCTGTTCAATATTTTCACCAATGACTTGGATAAAGGGATGAAGAGGATACTTAAGAAATCTACATATGACACAAACCTGGGAGGGACTGCAAACACTTTGGAAGATAAGATTCAAAATTTAAAATGATCTGATAAATTAAAGAATTGGGCTAAAAAAAGACATAAAGACAAATGTAAAATTATTACACATAAGAAAAATGAATGCATCAATACAAAATTGAGAGTAATTGGCTAGAGAGCAGTGAATCATATTGTGAATCATAAAGTAATGGTGTGATCTTGTTCTCACTGAAGTCAATGGCTCTGCTCCCATTCACATTAATGGACAAAGATCACACTCTAAATACAAACCAACAGCATTCAAAACAGGAAAATGCTCTTTTTGGTTGTATTAACAGAAGCACCAAAATCAAAACACATGTAGTAATTGCTTTACACTTTAGGAAAGATGTTGGCAAACTGAAGCTTCAGAAGAGAGCAACAAGGATGGCAAAGGGTTTAGAATACAAGACCTATGAGGGAAAGTTGAAAAAGTATACATGTTAAGCTTAGAGAAGGCTGAGTGAAAATAATAATTTTCAAAGACTGCTATGAGCAAGATTAAATTGTTCTTCATGGCCAATGAGGGCAGGATAAGAGGCTATGGATTTAAACTGAAGGAAGAAAGATTTAGGTTAAATATCAAGCAGTTTTTTTCTAACCATAAGAATAGTCAGGCTATGGAATAAATTACGATGGCAACGGGTAGTGGCTCAGCAGCTCCAAGGGCATATTGACCGTGTCGGTTATCTTGATTCTTCTCAGTCTGGCTTTCATCTGCGTCATGGCACTGAGACAGTACTTGTAGCTTTGGTGGATGATCTCCGCCGTGAAAAGGATCGGGGTCGATCGACCCTACTGGTCCTGTTAGATCTTTTGGCAGCATTTGATACCATTGACCATGAGATGTTGGTGACACACCTTAGGGACAGTGCAGGGGTGGGCGGGATTGTTCTTGAATGGTTCCACTCATTCCTGACTGGGAGAACTCAGTGGGTGGTACACGGTGACTGTTTTTCATCTTACCAAGACCTCCTGTGTGGGGTTCCGCAGGGTTCTGTTTTGTCCCCTCTCTTGTTCAACGTGTATATGCAGCTACTTGGCGAGGTGATCAGAGGGTTCGGGGTGAGGTGTCATCAGTATGTGGATGACACCCAGCTGTATCTCTCATTTTCGACCGTCCCAGGCCCGGCTGTCTCAGTGCTTACCCAGTGTTTGGCAGCTGTCGGGGACTGGATGAGGGCTAACCAACTGTGACTGAATCCTGACAAGACGGAGGTGATGTTAGTGGGTAAGTCGGTGGAAGTGACAGCTCCTTCAGTTGATGGGATCTGTCCTCCACTGACTTCCCAGATACGGAACCTGGGGGTGCTCCTCGATGTGCAGCTCCGCCTGGATCTCCAGTTGGAGGCTATGATGAGGAGTGCCTTTCATCAGTTATATCTGGTGCAGCGGCTTCGGCCGCTGGTTTCGATTCCTGACCTGGCCACGATCATCCATGCTTTTATTACTTCTCAGTTAGACTACTGTAGTGCGCTCTACGTGGGGCTACCTATGGTGACGGCTCAGAAGCTGTAGCTGGTGCAGAATGTGGCGGCCCGGCTCTTGGTGGGGCTGGACCGCCGGGAGCACATTACACCAGTGCTCCGATCTCTGCAGTGGCTGCCAATAGTGTCTGGGCTCGATTCAAAGTGTTGATTTTGACCTATAAAGCCTTACTCAGTCTGGGCCCTACCTATCTGCGAGATCACCTCACTCCCCGGGTTCTAGACCGGGGTGTTCTCGGTGGCCACGCCACGCCTTTGGAATTCCCTCCCGGTGGGGGCCCATGTGGCCCTGGACCTCCCGACCTTCACTAGGAACTGCAAAACCTGGCTGTTCCGTCAGGCATTTGGTGAGGGAGAGGGGTAGGGTTGGGTGGGTTGGGGAGAGTGGAGAAGGGGGGTGTCATTTGTGTTTTTTATGCTTATGCTTTTTAATGTTTAAAACTATTTTATACTGTAATGATTTTGTGCTGTTAGCTGTTCTGGGCCGCCTATGGCGGGATAGAGCGGGATATAAACTATGTAAATAAAATAAATAAATACATAAATAGACCGATCCCTGGGTCATCCGGGGGCGCCGTGTTGGAGGTCTCCTGGGTTTCCATGCAGGATAGGGCGATCTCAGTGGCTGCACTGCGCCTTTGGAATTGCCTCCCGGTGGGGGCCCGTCTGGCCCCAAACCTCCCAGCCTTTCATAGGGAGTGTAACACCTGGCTGTTCCGTAAGGCGTTTGACAAGGGAGAGGGGTAAGGGTGGGTAGGGGGTGGGGAGATTGGTGAGGGTGGTGGTGGGTTTACTCTTTTTCTATTGATGCTGTTATTATTTTATGATGATGTTTTAACTCTGTTCTAACATTTTATATTTTTTATTGATGTTAGCTGCTCCAGGGCTGCCTGTGGCAGGAGGGGCGGGGTACAAAATTCTTAAAATAAATAAAAATAAAAAGGTGTGGAGTTCCATCTGTAGAAAAATTTAAAAATAGGTTGAAGAAACATCTGTCAGGAATGGCTAGGTATAATGGATCCTGCATAAAAGTAGGGAAACAGACAAAATGACCTTTCAGGGTCTCCTCCAGGTATAAAATGTTGTTGTTCTATGACTTTGACAGGACTTGCTCGAGAGAGAGATCATCCAGGTTGTGCTCATAAACATGCTGGGTGCAGCCACATGAGCTACAGAGGGCCTAATTCCTGAGCGGCTCCATGGTGGGCAAGCGCAGCCGGCATTGTGGGATCACCACGGGGAGCAGGGCAGATGGTTGCCTTCCCCCCCAGCAGGGAAGCCGGGCAGGCTGTTGTTGGACCTTCCACCATAGCACGGGCTGAGGTGCCGGCCCCATGAACGGGCACCGGTCCTGCCCCCTCTCCCACCTCCAGGCGTGATGTGGGCCATGTGGAACTGGAGCAAGCAGCCGCTGCTCAAAGCCCCGCAGCGGATCTCGCTGTGCGGCGGGGCAGACGGCAACTGGGCACATGGGCTATCGTGCCTTGGGCAGCCTGTCCCATTTTAGTAAGGCTGGTACGTGCTGTGTCCTTGGCATTTTTCTGAGGATGCAGTGTGTAGCAGCCAGCTGCGGGGGAACATTTGGTGGCTGCTGGCTACACAATGCACTACATCATTTGGTAAGGCTGCCTGGAGTGGGGTAAGGCTGCCCAAGTTGCACCCGTTGTGTCTTGCCAGTGCAAGTGCATTTAGGCTCACAACCTATAGGATCCCTCTATAGTAATATACAGATTTTTTTTAAAGAAAAAACCCTGATGGTATTAACTGGGTTTTAGAACATTTAGAGATAAAAATGGGATACAAGTTCATTAAGATTTGTTACTGAACATAAGAACTTTCATACTGGGTCAGGCCAATGGTCCATCTAGCCCAGTATCCTCCAACCGTGGACAGTATCAATTGCTTCAGAGAAGTGCACAAACAGGTTAAAAAGAAGTGATCCATTCCCTGAAGTTTGCTCCCAGCTGGGAGCCTTGTCCCATTTTGGTAAGGCTGGTATGTGCTTAGGTCAAGTTTCATCCCCTGACTTATTTGGCTAATAGGTATTTATGAACCTATCCTTTAAGAACTTATCTAATCCTTTCTTCAACCCATTTACACTATTGACTATCACAACATCCCCTGGCAATGAGTTCCATAGGCTAACTGCATTGTGTGAAAAAGTACTTCCTTTTGTTTTTAACCGGCTTCCAGTATTTTGAGACAACAGTTCCCTATTTACTTGCTTCTTTTACTTCTATTTACTTCCCTATTTACTTGCTGATTCTGTAAACCTCTGTTTTCTAAGCCTCTCTTCATATGGATGCAGTTTTGCAAGAATTATTGTGTTCTTTGATATATGTATGTACTACAAGATAGATGCATCTTTCAGCCTTTTCCTTGGGTTTGTGCTGGTGGAACACTTTTAGTATTGGAGCTTATATCTCTATACATAGCGATTAATGAAGAAGATATAGGTATATAGGTCCCTTCTTCAGAGGCATAAGTTCTCCACAAGTCTAGCAACCTGAAGGAAGACCAAAGCTGAGACAACAGTAGACTTGAGGTCGAATTCTAATGTCCCTGAAGCTGAAGGAAAGGTCACATTGACTTTCATTGGTTCAAGATTTCATTCATGGTCAGTGCTTAGGAAAATGAATTGGTTTGGTTAGACCCTGAAAAATACAAGCCACTAAGGAGTAAAAGTGCTGAGGAGCCTACTGTCCAACTGGAACACCCAGGCAACTCTATTTGCTGTCATTTGTCTCTAATCAATGTATTGCTGAAAAGGTATTGAGTCAATTGAGATACTATTGACTGATGTCTTCTTTCAAGTGTCGCCGCACAAGACACAAGAATTCTCCTCGCACCTTTTGATGGTTTCCAGTAGTCTAAGGCAAATATCTAGGAAAGGTCTTTAACTTACTGAAGCTTTCTCATTGGAAAGTTTTTTGGGAAGGAGGTTTCATATTAGTGTTCTTATTCAGTTATCTGCACAATTAATTTCATGAACTACCTAGAAGGACCCTGTTTTTTGGTTCCTGTCCATGGGTTGCTGGAAAATATGAGCATGTGCATGACACACACTTCCTCTTACAGGGATTGGACCAGAGTTTTCCTCCTCTAATGGGAAAATAGAATATAGACATGGCTCAATCTCATTGGTTGCTGGGTGTGGGTGGGTACTTCAGAACCTTGCAGATGCAAATGAGGCTGTATCCAACATTCCATGCAAATAAGGCTGCTGGGTGACCACGTGGTCACATCTTGCCACGCCCCTTTGCGATGACGTCATCCACCAAAATCTCGTGATAGTCCCACTTATGCTCCCTTTGAGGTACCAGAGAAGTAGGAGAAGGATGGGGTGGGGGATAACAGGTGGGGCAGGGGGGCCCTTGGGATAGACAGGATCCCCCCAACATGTTGCACCTTTACTACCCAGCCTTTTCTTGGGGAGCCAGGGTTGATGGAGGCAGCCAATGGGAGCCTTGGGCAAACAGTCACCCTATTGGTCAACTGCTTGTTATGCAAATGAGTTGTAACGTCACTTCCTGGGATAAATCGAGCGCCATTTTCTCTTTCTGGTTCTGGAGGGAGAAGCAGGCGGAGGCGGGTGGATGGGAGCGGGGCCCGGGGGGCTCCATAGGGGGCTGAGCCGGGGGATGCCGCTGCTGGGTAACTGAGCGCGGGAGGAGCTGGTAGGTCGGGCCGGTGCTGTGAGGCGGGGCGGCGGCATCTGGAACAAGAGGCGGAGGCTGCAGCTCGGACCCGCGCTTCTGGAGGAGGCTGCGGCGGCGCCAGTGAGCGAGCGAGCTCCCCCTGCAGCCCGTCCAGGTAAGTGCAACGCCGGGACAGAGACCGCCCTCTGCGTCCCCTTCCTTCTCCTGCAGCCTGGCCGGGTGTGCGGTCCGGACCGCTCCCAGCTTAGCACGGGAGCACCCGGCACGGCAGCACCCGCCCCAGTCTTGCTGCCCTGCCTGTCGCTGGGGGCGCTGCAGCCTGGCACTACCTTGCCGTGCCCGGCCGCGCGGGGCTCTGCACGGTCCTCTCTGCCCGCGCCTGAGGGGCATCCTGCCTGTTCTGCGAGGCGCGGTGCGAGCTTCCTGCTCAGGGAGCGAGAGAGAGAGAGCAGCGGATGCTCCTGTTCCCGCTTGTCTGGTGCCAGCGACGCCAAGGGGCACTGGAGGGAGAATGAAAGGGATGCTCGCTGCTGCCCAGCACGGGGGGAGGGCAGGGTTGCCCAAATAGCGAGCTGGGCTTAAATCCTGTGGTGTTGCAAAAATATTGTTGTGTCCCGGCTTCTGAGCCTGTAAGGCCTGGCACCAGGCTAGCTCATGCAGCCCTTACGATTACAGAGAAGAGCAAGTACTTTTAAAAAAGTGACACTCGGGCGTTCAGCAGCTGAGGCGTTAAGAAAACATCCAGCCTCATGAGACTTGTAATGGAGTCCTGAGATTTGGCAGCCAGTGGGGTATAGGATATTTACAGATACCCCTAAGGGGTGAAAGGGACAAACCTGTTGCTTAATGACTTATTGCCATTTGCCTTGCCCAGAGAAGGAAGAAAGGTGGTTCAAGTGGAAGGTGATACGGTTGAGTTAGGTGGCTGCTCTGTTCAACGTGCGCTGCCTGCTGCAAAGCTCCCTTTGGGGAGCTGCTTCAGGAAACCTACATGAAGAACACGTAACCACATCTTCTTTGAACAACACCCCATCCTATCCCTACCTCTGGCCTAGGCTATGACTTCCTCCGTTCGCCGCCTCAACCTACGGTGTTTTATCTGTGAGGTCCGCAGGTGCCAGCAAACGCCTTCTGAAAGCTTGATGCTTTTGGACATAGTTCAGTGATTAAGTCTTGTAGTGTGAAATACCAGTGGTCGCTAACATGTCAAACTCAGCTCTTGGAGATAGCCTTAAATTAAACATCAGCATTCTTCCTCTTCCTCCCTTATCAGTCTTGCATTATGAGCTGGAGAGACTTCCGTGTTTAGCATGTAGAAGGAAACCAAAGTTACTATCATGAATCTTGTATTCATACTCCTGATTGTGGTAAAACAGAAAGGTGCTAGTAAAGTGCACTGTATTTCTCAACTTCTAGGTGGTATTAAGGTAAAAACAAAAGCTTATTTTGGGTTCCCTTTCCTTGGGGTCCTTTTAATGACTGCTGCTTTTAAGCAATCTTATGTTCAATTATTTTATAGGAATTGAGAAATCTGTTCCACCAGGCTTCTTCCCGCTGCCTGTCCAGCACTGTGTTCTCTTGAGATGGTGATTGTTCTCTTCCTCCCAGTCTAGTTTTATATCAGCAAGGTTACCTGGTCACCTGACTTGTACTGCTATGGAGCCCCACCCTAACCAGCCTTCTGACAGTCAGGGCACTTCTGCTGGGGAATTACCCTTTTCCATGCCTGTTTCCATAGTGATGGTGGTAGTAGTAAGTAGTATTGCACTGTTCTAGAATAACAGAAATACTACTTAAAATGGCAGTGACTTCTCAAGTTCACTTTCTCCTGTTCTTTTCAAAGTAGGGCAATAGCCATTAATGATTCCACTTGCTACAGTGCTCTAATTTCAGTAATTTTCATTTTAAAAGAAGTAACATTTCTAGTACTAGTTTCCTGTGAAAATGGGTGCTAATATAGAAACTCTTATATTGCCTTTGCTAAGAAAGAGTAAAGTTAATTTGAGCCGTGTGGCAAAGCTGCAGGCTACAGATCTTTATTTTAGATTTTTTAAAGTCTATTTTTAGCAGTTCCTTGGTACTAAGACAAAGCATAATTGTTCTTTGATGGATAAACTAGAGACTACTGGTAAACCGAATGTCTTGTGTAGCTGCAAACTTATGCTGTCTAGGCATACAAAAGTTTCTCCTGGTAGGGTCTACCCCTGCCCAAGAACATCAAATAATCTTTGTCCCTTTCAGCAGAGTTCACTGGCCAGATTCCCCAGCAGCTTGGAATGAATCCTTAACAGTTTCCACTCTGATCAGGTTTCACCCCCAGGTTCATGCACACTGGGGCTGAAACGAGAAACAATTTTTTTCTCGCAAGAATTGAGAATTGTCACTGAGCTCTTGGTACGATTTCAGTAACAAGACTGAGATCTCAGTCGAGATTTTTTTCTTGAAATACCATTTACCTCATTTTACTGTGTACTCCTTTACCGTATAACCGCATTCATCCCAGTTATGCACATGTAAAATGCCACTTTGCGCAGAATGCGGTACATGGTAAATGGGTATAGGGTAAATGGTAAGTTGCAGTAAATGGTATTTTGAGAAATGTTTCGACTGAGAAATGTTGAGAACCGGCATTTTTCTTCATTATTGTTCCTCACTTAAAATGAGTTGAGAGCCGTGATTCTCGACTATAACCTGAAAAACCCTCGATCGAGTTTCAGCCCTAGTGCACACATTAAAATGCAGTCTTCCATTTCTTTGAGCTGGGAGCTTCTTCCCTTTCCATGCAGACCTTATTCCCTTACGCAAGGTGGTCCAACCCAGACTGTTCTTTGGGCAGGCTCTGTTGCAAGCTTTATCCAGTCATTCACCAAAGTACCTCATTGTTTTTTAGCTTACCACTTATATCTCGCCTGAGTTCACCCTATTGCTGTCCAACCCTCAGGACCTCATTCTGAACAGTCTGCAGGTACTTATCAGGTGTCTGTTTATAGCAGCTTAAAAATCAAAGCACAGAATGTGTATACAGTCATTATAAATAATACATTTAATTTTAAAGTAATATTTTGGAAAATGTCTATTTACCAGGTAGGACCAGTGCTCACAGTTCTTCATTCTCCTGAAATAACACTACTGAAGGAGAGAGAGACCAGTCACACACCAATCACGATGGAAACACTTGTTTCTAGTTATCAGTTATTGCAGAAGAAATGCAGAATTTTGAACTCTGGTCCCAGTATGTCCCTGGTTCTCTAATTGGGGAATACCCCCTCCTGGGGGGAGCAGAAGGCATTCTTGGGGGGAGAGGAGGGATGTCCAGGAACAACCACAGCTTGCAGACACCTAGGATTTCTCTGACTCAGTGAAATCTCTAAAATAATAGGGTGGCAAGAGAAGAGAGAGTTAAAAACAAGGAAGAGAGGAAGGGGAAGTAATAGAAGGGTTGGAAGGGGGAGAGAAGGGAGCTGTGTGTGTGTGTGTGTTAGTACTGGTGGTACCACAGACAAGGGAAAAGGAGGGGCATGGTTCAAAAAAGTTTGTGAACTACTGCAGTAGGTAAATCCAGGGTGAAACCAAATCAGGCTCACAGCTGTTTATTTGGGCTTCTTTCCAATTCCTGGATCTGGATCCAGAGTCTATCCTTGAGCACTGAAAGACTGAGCTCATGGAAAGTGAGCAGAGATAACTTTAAGGATAGGATGGATCCATGGTCCCCTTTCTGTCCCCATCCTGAACACATACCCCTTAATAGCATCTGTTCCCAAATACTATGTGGGCCATGCAGATTTACTAATTTTCAAAGTGGCCCACAGAAGGGAAAAGGTTTCTTCACTAGAAGAGGATGTAATTTCCATGATTTGTTTTAAAATGCAAGTGTAACTTTAGAGTTATTACATATTTGTTAATGATTTAGGATCCTAAAGAATTAACAGGCTTGTCATTAGATTCTTACAAAATCGTATTTGCTTACTCCTGGAAATAATTTGTTGAAAAATCAGACTGATGTCATTTATAGTTTTTTGGAATATGTTTTTTGGTGAAAGCAGAAGAAATGTTTTTTGTCTGTCAGCTGTACTGCAGGTGTTCTGAATGCAGTTCATTAGCATATGCAGTAGTCTATTTAAACTACTGGCAGCTGTGTGTGTCTTGTCAACAGCACCCTAACGTTTTAAAGGTGATGTACAATTTTTGTGTAAAAATGCACTTCCTGCTTTTAAGTTTAAGTTAAAAAATAAAAATAAAAACACACACCAAAACCCCCAAATGCTGGATTTCATAGGTCTTGCTGGAGGGGACACTCGTTGTTTGGAGATGGTGTTACTGTTGCATCTTTTTAAAAATTCAACACCATAGTTCTTTAAGACTTTCTTTTCCAAGAATGTTAAGTTACTGAAGTTAAATTTTATTTTTGAAATCCTTCATCCTGCCTCTCTCCAAGCCACCTTAAGCAGTATGACTAAAAATTATTCTTCTCAACTGCTTGACTTTTGCCATTAGCTCTTCATACCTGTAGGCTCCTCAGGATATTTAATATAATCTATTTATTTATATGCTGCCCTTTCCTGAGGCTCAATTTACAGATCAGATATAAGTGTGAAAAAACCTTTCCCCCTTAATCTTTAAAGTTTTTCTGTAGCCCCACAAGAAGCAGAAGAGGGCACAAATTAAACTTGTTTTTCCTTTTTCAGGTCAACTTTAATTTCCAAGGGAGAAAGTGATTAACTTTGGCTTGTTAATGCATAGAAATGATCTTCAGAGCACACTAATTTAGATTAATTGGTAGATTAATCTTAGATTCACAAGGCAATATAGCTAAATGTGGTGGTTTTGATGAAGGGTTTATAGTATATAGTTTTTTTGAGCGTGTAAGGAGAATTGGAGCTTACATCAGGAGTGGGGAACCTTGGGCCTGGCAGCCAAATACAGCCTGCTGCAGATTTTTATGTGGCGCCTTTCTAGTTCCTGGAACTGGCTCTTTGTTTTAGTGATTGGGAGTAGGAACTGGATCCAAGTTCAGTGTAAGGGAACAGAGATGAAGGCATGTGCTCAAGGATAGGGGACAGATCCAAGGCACACAACTAGGATTTGGGACCCTCCTTGAGTGCACCCCTTATGTACCTCTGTCCCCAGCTTCTGTGTGGCCCTTGGAGTTTGTACTTGAAGTGACCCCTGAGAGGGAAGAGGTTCTCCACCCCTGGTTTACTTGTTGTTGAAATAGTGGCTATCCTATGGTGTGTGATATTTGAGCTCTGTACAACTAGTTATACAACATTTTAAAGGGAAAAATGTAAATAGATTGGTATTGAGAGAAAGGTGATTGAGTTGGAGGACTACTCCTGCAAATAATAGATTATCAAGTCATCCATAAATTCGGCAAGCAGTCTTTTTATTTAGATTTGTTTGCCTTTGGGAAACTTGTGTTTGAAAGTCTAGAGATAATTAAAATTAAGCTTTCCTTTGTAAAATTCTGAGGCCATTGTTAGGTGGGTTAAATAAAACTGATATAGATGCTAGCAAAATGTTGTCTGCAAGCCATGTGCAATGGAAATAACCATGTTTGAAGATTATTTTAAATATGAATACAATAGAATCTCAAATTGGCCAGCACCAAAGTTAAAAAGTAACCAGTAAACTCGTCACTCAGCTGTTCAAAGATCAGAACAAAGTTTTCATTCGTGTTGCTCTTTTCTCATTTTGCTATGGTTAAACGAGGATGGCCATTCACCAGTGGACTCTTACACTAGATGACCCTTGATGTCCTCCTGTCCAACCTCTGCACTATAATGTGCAGCTCTATTGTAGGGATCGCAAAGGCTACAAGTTTTCTCACCGAGGAGAGGCAGAGGCAACCCCGGACTCAGGGATAACTTAATTAAGGGTACTTTATAAACAGTAAAATGGTCAGTTTAACAATAAGGAAATGTACTTAACAGACATAATGTAACATGGAGTAAAGTCAGCATCTACCTTAGTTTCTACAGATTAACAGTAACTGCAACATAAGGGAACTTCAGATTATCTCTGTTTTCTCCCAGTTCCCCAGTATGGCTTACCCGTCTGTCCGTGCTCTCCGAACAGTCGTACAAGCCGGGGAAGTTCTCTAAGGTTAGACGCTCCGGGGTCGCTACAGGGGGAAACCACCTCTCGCCTCCTTTCTCTGTGTCCTTTTTCCATCTGTCCGTGACGTTTGTATTCCAAGAACAGGCCTCGCTCGCTGCATCTTTCCTGCTCTTCCCTCTCTGGATTTCTGTAATAGTTGTCGGTGCCGCCAGTTCCTTTCCCCCCCTTCCGTATTGGGTCCTGGTTATTCCCGCAACGGTACCACAGGTTCTGTTCCTTTCCTTCACACTTTATTTCTCCCTCTGTCTCTACCTTTCAGCTCCCTTAGTCTCCTTCTTTTCTCTCCTGGCAGCCTCTCTCAACTGTCACCGTCCCCAACCGACACTCTCCCCAGCATTCTAAAACCCCCCCCTCCCCTCAGGTTTCCCCCATTGGCTCTCCTAGGCTCCAAACTCTTGCAGGGACAGAGTTGCTCCACTAGACACATAAGAAAACCAGTGAAACGCTTTCAGAGTTATGAACCACATCTGTTCCCAAGGTTTTTGCAACTTTCGTGCTCTTCTGGGGGTCCTCCTGGACAGTCAGTTAAAACAGTGGAGTTTTAACTCCCTGGCACTACCAGGAGGGGGCAAATTTCCTCACTTTTGCTGGAGCATGTTCAGAGGGGATCTAGCCCCTGAACTCTAGTGGTTTGTCTGCCTCCACACTGGTAGGACGCAGGCTAGACAGTCTCCATCTAGGATGGAGTTTTTTGAAATAATCTTTTAAGAATTTTTTGGCTAGGGCTTAACTATAATTGAGGGACCTGGTTCCCTACAGCCTCCTTGCTGGTGCCCCTCTCCCCCTCCCCCCCCCTTCACTTTTTTCTTAGAGAAGGATTGGGAGGCTATTCAGATCCAGCATTCCCCTCCTGGCTGCCGTGGAGATCCAGAACTGCGGGCAAAGAAAGGATCGGGGCTGGCCTCCAGCAGACGTCCCACTGAGGCTCCTGCCCCCCTGGACGGGCTACCGGTGCTAGGAAAAGCCCTGGCTCACCACCTGCCCACAGGCTGCACAGTTTTTTCTATTGGCTGCGGTGGGGAAACCGAAAGTAAAAGCCGGCGAGCCCGTACAGCTTCTCAGCGCATCCAGCGGCCCCAGCAGGGTGTCGGCTGAATGCTTCTGGAGAAGGATACAGAGCGTCCAGCAAGCCCTCTACTGACCGGCATGGCAACAACACAGAGAGCGCAGGAAGCTATAGCTGAGGCTGCGGAGGCCAGAGTAAGCCCCCAGCACGATGAGTCCTTGTGACTGATCGAGCAGGGCTGTGGTTTGGCAGGACTTCTGTTGTAGCCTCCAGCTAGCCACTTGTTCCCGTGCGGACGCTCCTGGTCCCCACTATGGTGCCCCAGCCCTCTGTCTCTGCTGGCTGTACCTCCACGGGGTTGTGCAAACTGGAGTTACAAAGAGGTTAGCGCAATCCCTTGGGTGTGGAAGAATGATAGGGTTTCTCTAGGTAGACCGAGTCAGGTAAGGTTATGGCAAGTGTAGACAACTAAAACAAAGTACAGGGCAAAAATGCAAGCTGGTATTCCCCTCAGTTTCCTTCTCTGGCTCTCCCTAAGCTGGGGACATGACCCCTTATCCTTGGGCCAGATCTTCTCCTTTGTGGCAGCCAATCCCCTTAGACGTTGGGATGGAAACAGACTTTGTCCTTTGGGGAGAAGGGCTTTTATACCTTTTCCCAGCCTGAAGCTGGACTCTGCTAGGAGTCTCCTATCTACTATCTTTCTGGGTGTAGACAGGAACTTCCCAGCCCCCCCTTTGTCAAAACGGGACTGGTGAAGTGCTCTTGCAGCCCCATTGAGACAAGCTTGGGTGTGATTGTTACTCATTGTCTTACCTTGACCTGCCCCTCACATTATCACTTCCCCCAGCCCATAGGTGGGTTTACTTTACCTAATTGTGCCCTCTGCCCCTACACAAAAATACAATGTCATGTGCCTAAATAGAGAACAAAACCTTTCAGCAAGTTATTATACACTGCCCTAAACCTGTATTGTCAGCCCCCTGTCTGGTGACAGTCCTTCCCCTCCCTCTTCCCCCTCATCAGCAGACCCTCACATGATGGTGCTGCAGGAAAACGTGAGGGCACTCAAGAGAAAACACTCCCCAGCTAAGCCCATGGGGAAAGGGTGACCCTTTAAAGGGCATTCCAGGTTAGCAGGCAAGGGAAAGCTTATCTTCTCCCAAAAGCCCTGCTAAGGGGCTAGACCCCTAGACCTCCCCCCCCCCCCCCCAAACTCCTCCAGAGAGGCTTCAGAGGAGGTCAGATCAGTGGGCTCCTCAGAAGGCAAAGAGGAAGCAGCCTCCTCCTTCAGTCCCCAGAGCCACAAAAGCAGGGGGCAAGAGCCTGGGAGAGAAACCCTCCTCCAGACATGCTTTTGGGGGGGGGGGGAGGGAGGGATGAAGGAAAGGCTTTGGACACTCAGAAATCTGGCCATCAGACCTCTGATCAGGGAGACAGCCACCACTCCTTAGAGGAAGGGAAAATTGACGAACCAGCTCTCAAGGTTTCTTCTGACCCGGATAGAGAATTCCCGGGCAAGTATAGGGACCACATCTTTGAGCTTGACATTAAAGCCCTAGGGAGCAGGTTGCAGCTGTTCTCCAAACAATGGCAGGTTGCTACATCAGACAGATGGGGCCACTGCGCAATCCAGAGTGGGTATTCCATCGAATTCTCCCAATCTGTGTTATAACCTCCTTCTGTGTTTCTCCAGTATCCCAAAATCCAGAAAAACACGTGGCAGTGCAGGCGGAGATTTGCAGATTCCTTTCCATCAGAGCCGTAGAACCAGTTCTGAGCGGAGAGGAAGGGTCTGGCCTTTATTCCATTGTCTTCCTCGTGCCAAAGAAGTCAAAAGAATAGCGGGCCATGCTCAATGTCACCATCCAAGTGCAGAAATTCAAAATGGAGACTCCAATCTATCCGGCTTGTGATTTCCACGGGCGAGTGACTGACCTCCCTCGATCTCAAGGAGGCATACCTGCACATTCCCATCCTGTGCACTCAGAGACGGTGACTCAGATTCACCTATGCTCAACAGCACTGGCAATATGCAGCCCTCCTGTTTGGGTTCACCACCTCCCCGAAGATGTTTACCAAGATCCTGATCCCTCTCATCGCCAACCTCTGAAAGGAGGGAGTCAAGCTACACCCGTACCTCGATGTGTGCAGAACCATTAAATACCTGCAGGAACACGAATTCATAATTAACCTAGCCAAGAGTCATCTGACCCTGTCTCGATCCTCAAGCACCTAGGGGTTGTCCTAAATACCGAAACCTACAGGGTGTTTCTCACTGCTCAGAGAAGGGAGAAGTTGAGGAACTTGATCCAACAACTCGGCTGACAGCGCAAGGCCCGTCTGAAATCTCTCACCAGCCTGCTGGGACTCATGATATCTTGCCTGGGAATCTGGCAGTGGGCCAGATTCCACACCAGACCCCTGGCAGGACGACCTTGCAGAAGGCAGGAACCCATAGATTGAGGTCTCCTGGCCACTATCATCCATGCTTTCATTACCTCGAGACTAGACTGGTAACGCACTCTGTGGGGCTACCCATGGTGACAGCCCGGAAGCTGCAGCTGGTGCAGAATGCGGCGACCCGTCTTTTGGTGGGACTGGGCTGCCGGGAGCACGTTACACCAGTGCTCTGTTCTCGGCACTGGCTGCCGATAGTCTTTTGAGCCTGATTCAAGGTGTTGGTTTTAACCTATAAAGCCCTAAACGGTCTGGGCCCTGTCTATCTGCAGGACTGCTTCACCCCCCGGTTACTGGACTGGCCCCTGCGGTCATCGGGGGAATGCCCTTCTTGTGGTCCCCCGAGTCTTTCGGGGGGCCACTCAGGGAGGACATTCTCGGTGGCTGCACCGAGACTGTGGAACTTCCTTCTGGTGGGGATGCGTCTGGCCCCGGATCTTCCCTCCGTTCGAAAAAGCTGTAAGACTTGGCTGTTCTATCAGGCGTTTGGCGGGGGAGATGGGTAGAGGGTGGGCGAGGAGAAGGATGGGGATGTGATGTTTTTATAATTTTATAATTTTCTTGTTTTATATTTATTGATCTTTGTTGTTTGTAAGCCGCCCCTCCTGCCACAGGCAGGGATAGTAAATCTATAATAAATAAATAAATATGAAAGAATTCTTCCACTGGTAAAGGGCAGAAGATCGCTTCGTTCCGGGCGTTCTGCTGTTGGACCCAGACAGACTGACGCCAGCTTGCAGGGGTGGGGTATGCACACCCAATGAAATGCTGTCCAGGGCAAGTGGCTCCCGTGGGAACGCAGGCACCACATCAAATGGCTAGATCTCCGGGCCATCTACCTAGCTCTGAAGAAACTGGCCTCAGAACTCTGAGGCAAGCACATGCTTGTCTACACAGACAACATGGTAGCGAAGGTGTATGTAAACCACCAAGGGGGCTCCTGCTCAGAAGCTCTACATCGCCAAGCAACCCTTCTGATCACCTGGTTGGAACACAGCCTGACCTCCATAATTGCAGTACACATCAAGGGTGTTGCAAATGTGCGAGCAGAGTGGCTGAGCCAAGAGACGATTGACCCCGGGGAGTGGTCCCTCAGCCAAGAGGCCTTTCAGTCCAGACTTTTGGTCACCCTGTGATGGACATGTTCGCCGCAGCACACAACACAAAGATTAAAAGCTTCATGCCCCGGTTCCTGGATCGTCGAGCGGTATCCTTCGATGCCCTGAACATCTCCTGGCTCCAGGGCCTAGCGTACACCTTCCCTCTGTTCCTGCTCCTAGGCAAGACGGTGGCAAAAATCAGACAGGAAAGAGCAACGACTATCCTGGTAGCTCCATACTGACTGAGGCGACCATGGTTTGTCAGTCAGTCAGTCAAAAAAAAAAAAAGTGTATTGATCAACCACTTAGGTCATTAAAATACAAATAATGTTTAAATAAATGAATAAAGTTTCAAAAACAAAATTGCATTCCATAATAATACAAAGTACATTCCATACTCTTACCCATTTAAAGCGGCTCGCTTAAGGCACAGTGCTAAGAAACAAAATGACCATGGTTTGTCGACCTGCAACACCTGAGCTCTGCGCCTCTTCTACACTTTCCAGAGGTCCCCGATCTCTCGCAAGGCCCTCTTCGTCACAACAACCCAGGCCTCTTAAAACTAACTGCCTAGAAATTGAACAGTGGATCCTGAGGAAGTTTGGGGTACTCGAAACAGGTCCTTGATACCATGTTACAATCCAGATGACTGGCCACAAAGCATATATATTGGGGGACCTGGACCATCTTTGTCCGATGGGAGTGGAGCTAGTGACATTAGGCCAACCAGAGCCCCCCCTGAAAGCAGTCCTAAAGTTCCTCCAGGAGGAACTGAATAATGCTTTGAAGCCCAACACCCTTCAATCGCAGGTAGTGGCCCTCGATAGTGTCCTCTCCACTGTGCAGGGAGTGAGGGTAGTTAGGCATCCCCATGTGGTATGCTTTCTAAAAACTGAAAGTTCTCCCATCGTGCACAGATTCTCCTCATGGAATCTTAACCTGATGTTGAAGGCCCTGACCCAAGTTCTCCTTGAACCTCTTTTTGAGAGGTCTTCCTTTACTACTTAAAGCTGACTTTCCTTGTAGGGATCACCTCCGCTAGAAGGGTATCTGAACTCGGCACCTTCTCTATCGACCTGGTCTTTTGCTTCTTTAAGGAGTCTTCCATTACCCTCGAACTAGACCAGGCATTCTGCTCGAAGGTAGATACTTGGTTTCACTGCGAACAGGACCTAGTGCTCCCCTCCTTCTGTCCCACTCCGTCCCACCCCCTGGGAAAGGTTTGGCACAAGCTGGATGTGTGACGGGCACTTCAGATCTATCTGGACAGGTCCGGTGCCTTCCGTAAAACATTGGCACTGTTCGTGACTTACAGCCCACAATGGTGAGGTCTCTGGACGTCCAAAGCAGTAATTGCACACTGGATGTGTCTCTGCATCATTGAAGCATACAAGGTGGAGGGCAAGCCCCCTCTTCAAAAGGTTTTGCCTACTCCTTAAGAGGGGTAGCCACTTCCCAGGCCTTTAGGAATTCTGCCTCGTATGGGGAAATTTGCCGTGCAGCCACCTGGTCGTCCGTGGATACCTTCACCAGGCACTATAAGATTCCCCATCACGACTTGGCTGATGCAGCTTTTGGAAGAAGGGTGTTCCAGGCAGTTCTGTAACTGGTTCCTCGAGGCCCTCATCTGCCAAGCACCTCTCACCTCTTCNCCCCAATTTCTGATAATACGGTACACTGCTCTGGAACGTCCCCACTGTTTAGCTGGTCGTCCATGAGAACTTACTGAGAGAAAGGAAAATTGGGTTCATACCTTGTGTATTTTCATTCTACGGGGATTTCTCCCGGACAGCCAGTACCTGCCCAGAGTGAGAGAATTTGGGGAGGTTTGAGCGAGTAGTTTGTTTATTTATTTAATTTAGAGCATTTTCTACCCCGCTCCTCCTGCCACAGGCAGCTAGGGGCAGTGTACGAACTTTTAAGTAGTATTAAAAACAATATTAAAAGGATGACAAAATCACATCTCCCACCCCCCAAATTACCCATCTCCCCTGCCAAACACCTGGCAGAACAGCCAGATCTTATACATTTTCCGAAAGGAGGGAAAATCCGGGGCCAGTCGGGCCTCCACTGAAAGGGAGTTCCATAGCCCTGGCGCAGCCACCAAGAATGCCCTCCCTTGTGTGGTCCCTCGAAAAACACAGATGACCTAGAGCAGAGCTCCTCCAGATGACCGCAGGGGGTGATCCAGGGCCCGGGGAGTGAGACGATCTCACAGATAGGCAGGGCCCAGGCAGTTTACGGCTTTATAGGCCAAAACCAACACCTTGAATCGGGGCCAGAAAACCACCGACAGCCAGTACAGAGAACAGAGCACTGGTGTAATGTGCTCCTGGCAGCCCAGTCCCACTAAGAGATGGGCCACCGCATTCTGCACCAGCTGCAATTTCCAAGCCGTCACTATGGGTAGCCCCACGTAGAGCATGTTACAGTAGTCTAGTCTCGAGGTGACGAAAGCATGGATGACAGTGGCCAGGTCCGAGTCTGAGACAAATGTCCGAAACTGTCGCACCAGATGTAATTGGCGGAAAGCACTCCTTGCCACAGCCTCCGCCTGGAGATCCAGGCGGAGCTGCGCATCGAGGAGCACCCCCAGACTGCACCTGGGAGGCCAATGGGGGGGGGGAGAGGACCCCATCAGTAATGGGGGCCACCAACTCCATCGCCTTACCCACTAGCATCACCTCCGTCTTGTCAGGATTCAGCCTCAGTCGATTAGCCCTCAACCAGTCCCCAACAGCCACCAAACACCAAGTAAGAACCGAGACCGCCAAGCCTGGGTCTGTTGAAAAAGAGAGCTACAACTGGGTGTCGTCAGCATATTGATAACTCCGCACATCGAACCTCCTAATCACCTTGATGAGTGGTTGCATATACATGTTGAACAGGAGTTTCTACTCCCATTTGCTGAATACCTCTTTATCCGATGGCAGGACCCTGTTGTCAGGGGTGACTTTCCCCTAGTTATGTTTACAGTTTTGTGTTTGAGCATTGAGTTATAGGTTCAATGGCTAGAATTAGTTAAGTCAGACCTTTGGAATGACTGGAGTTCAGGGGCTAGATTCTCTGAGCATGCTCCAGCAAAAATTAGGAAGTCTACCTCCTACTGGTAGTGGTGGGAATCTAACCCCACTGTTTTAACTGGCCATCCAGGAGGATTCCCCATAGAAGGAAAATTCACAAGGTAAGAACCCAATTTTCCTTTCTACTGTATTAAAACTCAAAAATTACTAAGTTTCAGAAAATAAAATAGAGGGGTTGAGGAAGCTGAGCTAAGAAAGCGGATGGGAATTGTGGACTCTTAGTGGAAAGTGTGTGTTCTTTTAAAAGGATATTAGAAAATCCTGCTGCTATACCCAAATAGCAACAACATATGAGGTAGATGGAATGTACATCTCCTGGAATGAAGAACTACATCTTGAAGATTGGAATATAGAGCCAGCTGAGTTCATACTATCTGGATTTATACTCTGGGCCTTCAATTTTAGAAGGCATTCTTTTGCGGCAGCAAAACAAATATGGACATGAGTCATTGCTGTATCCTTGTAGATTTGGGTGGTTGCTACGTAAGGGGCATTTGTCTTCATCTAACCAATACAGTGAAGCTGCTTAATGAGAAGAGAGATGATCCAGATGGTGGAATAGATGTTTCCAGTTGTTCCTCTTGTGGTTGAACTGACCATAATGGCAATTCTTTAACTGATTTATTTCATGTTTTAATGGGTCATGGGATCTGGTGCATGTAAATTGATGTGATAAATGGCACTGGTTTCTGCATGAGATTTCTATTGCACAGTATTCAAACTGCCAAGTGACTTCAAGTTGGAATGAGGAGCTTGAACTGGTCATGACACTGATGCTTGGATTTTATTATAGTTCGCTGTTTATATCCTAAGATGAATTCTATTCTATATAAATCGTGTAATATGGGAGTAGTATGACCATGTGCTTTCTATGGTGCTTCTAAAAGGCTAGGCAGGAAGCTAGCTCGCATCCTATTTCTCTTGGCTTCTTTTCTGGGTACATGCAAGAGAGCTATGAATATTTTGATTTTTGTTTGCAGGTATAAATTAATGTACTTATCTGAGTTCTTTTGTTTGTTTTGTTTGAAGGAA
This sequence comes from Sphenodon punctatus, assembly GCA_003113815.1. Lineage (NCBI taxonomy): Eukaryota > Metazoa > Chordata > Lepidosauria > Sphenodontia > Sphenodontidae > Sphenodon > Sphenodon punctatus. Next base: position 2,813,928 of record QEPC01012832.1, read on the forward strand.
ATGTGCAAAAAGTGTTTTGCATTTGGAATGAGATGTAGATACGGGTTGTAGCTTTTGTGGGAGAGAATTTTACAGTCAGGGTCAGATCCTGAGCAGTCCTTTCTTGCAATACAAGCTTTACCATGGTGGTGAGCAGTGCTGCTGTTTCCAAGGAATGAAAGAGCAGTCGAGATCGGCTGAAGCAATCTTTTTGAGTGACTAGGTTGTAGACCGCTTAGCGCACTCGAAGTAAAAGCTGAAATCTTAAACTTAACATCTTGCTCTGTTTAAAGGGCCACTGTAGAGGAGAGAACTAGGGGATCTGCTCTGAGTAACCCACCTTGCTGAGGAGGCATGCATGCTTCTATACCCAGCACCCATTTAAGTTTTCTCGTTTTGCTTACACACCCATATAAACTGCATTTCTTTAATTCAGTTAGAAAGGGATAAATGCACACTGAGACTGATCATCAAGAATGGATTGATGGAGAGAGTAGAAAGTATTGAGGAAGCTACTATATAGGAACCCAGAAGAATTCTTGAAAAGCAAATTTGTCTTGATGCTTTGAAGGTATGACTCCTCGGCCAACAGAATGTGTACACATGACAACTTCTAAATGTTTTCCCATTGCTCACAACCATAACCTCTGTGGGTCAGCATTTTCTCCTTTTTTACTCACATTGTGATAACTCAGTGGCAGTAAGATGCATTGATTCCACAAATCTAGATTGTAAGCTCTCGGGTAGGGACCGTGTCTATCTTATTTTCTGTAAAGCGCCAGGTACATCGCTGGCGCTATCTAAATACTTAATAATAATACTAATAACAACATGCTTGAGGAATACATTTTAAAGTGCATGTGATCAGATACCTGTAACAGCATCAGCAACAGATTTTCTAAACTTAGTTTACATTTGGTGGTGTGTTGCATCCTGGGAAATTACATTTATCACTGGATTTTAAATTCTCAGGCCATCTGAGAGAAATCAGCTGGGCATTGGTAAGGAATGGAACAGACGCATCCAGATTAAACAAAATATACAGTCATAAGCACCAAGGTGTTAAAATGCTTAGATGTTTGTATACCAGTGCCAGAAACCTCAAAAGTAAAATCAGGGCATTGGAGTACTTAATTTTAAGTAGAGGATATTGGTATAATAGAATGGAATGTGGAAAATCAATGGGATGCTGTAATACCAGGATACAAAATACATAGAAATAACAGTTAATTGTATAGCGGGTTAGACAACATTGCATCAAACAAGATAAATATGATAAATGACAACACTCCCCTCAAGTTACTATGGATGGATTCCCTGACCAGGATGCTGACAGTGATTGTGAAATGCTTAGGGAGGTTACAAAAGTAGGCAGTGCAACAATAGTTGGTAATTTCAACTACCCCCACATTGGGTGAAAACAGACATGATGCTAACCACCCTTTAACCCCCCTTGGTGGTCATTTATGCATGTTTCAGGGCTGCATAGGGCACCAATACAGCCCTGCAACATGCATAAATAACCACCAAGGGTGGTTAGTGTCATGTCTGTTTTCACCCATCGACCAGAAAAATGTCTCCTTGGGATGTGTTGCAGAAACCAAGTGCCTAGACACCATAAATGACTGCTTCTTGGAGCAGCTTATCTTGGAACCCACAAGAGGAGAAGCATTTTAGATCTTGTCCTAACTGGAGCAGAGGGTCTAGTGGAAGGAGTAATGGTGACAGTCACTTGCTAATAGTGATCACGATCCAATTAGATTCAACATACTAATAGAGAGATTACCTAATAAGTCTGCCACAAGGGTGTTTAACTTCAGGAAGGGGAATTATGCAACGTTAGTTAAGGGGAAACTAAAACGGACGTCATCGGGGTCAAAGGCCTGCAATTTAATTGCACGTGTGAATGCATGATTCTGTATTTGTCCTGCGAGTTATGCCTTGACTGCTTGTGCATTACTGGGCTCCAAAATCCTACTCTTGCAGTGCTGGGTGTTATGGTTGTATAAAATTTGGAACATGGGAGTATCTGTCAGTATTACAATTGCAGGATAGCAAGCATGGAAACCACCAGAATGGAGATGTGGTTAGTTCCTGCTAGTTAACTTCATACGACCTGTATATTTCACCATGATCTGATGCCATCTTGTTAATTTCACCAAGCTCTGATGCTGGCTTTTTAATTTCAATCCGCTGCTGGCTTCTGGATTTCAACCCTGCTCTGAGGTCAGAAGGGCAGCAAGCGCAGGACAGAAGCGGGAGGACAAAAATTGTGTGAAATTTGTGCTTGAGGATGGTAGATCCCGTGATTAGTGAAAATGTGCGAAAAACAAAACTGTGGGAGACATGTCTTTTGAGAAGGGTATCAGAAAATAAATTGCGTGATTTGAAGATCATGGGAGAGCAGGAAAATTGTGGGAGACACTGTCGCATGTGAAGGCAGCTTTAGATGCCCAGATTAAATGTATACCACAAATTTTAAAAAGGCAGGGAGAGAACCAAACAAATGCTTGCATAGCTGAATATTAATGCTAAGGAGGCTATTGGAGCTTAAAAATTGTACTTCAAAAAATTGGAAACCTATTCCAAATGAGGTAAATAGGAATGAGCATAGACACTGGCAGAGAAAGTGAAAGTGGAGAAAAACATTATAAGACAGGACAAAGGGAACTGGAGGATTAGCTTTCTAAGGATACAGAATCCAATAGCAAAACTTTTCCAGTACATCAAAGCCACAAAACCTGCTAGAGAGGCAGTTGGTCCACTAGATGACCAGAGAACAAAGGGGGTGCTCGGATTGTAAGGACGTTACTGAGAAACTAAATCTGTTCTTTGCATTAGTTTTTACTGTGGAGGATGTTGGGAGATACCTACCCTAGAACCATTTTTTGTTGTTGATGAATCTGAGGAATTATCTGAAATTAGCGTCACTCCAGAATAGGCCTTACTGCATATCGACAATTTAAATTGAACAGCAGTAAGTTGCCTGGGCCAGACTATTCCTCCAGGTTGCACAGTTTTTAATCCAGTGGACCAGGATCCAGCTGCCATAACTGGGGCTAGTCAACCAGTTAAGACATGACCTTTGCAGGGGCTTGATTCTGAGATTTTTCATCTTTGTTCCTGGTATATTTCCAGGTGGAACTCTTATTTGAGAAATGAGGATTTTTTTGCCTTCTATTAAGAGACAGCATGTCAATCTTATACAGGAAACCTGGGCAAAGGAGACTTATAGAGTTGGAATATTTTGAATCTTTGGGTATTTTCAGACGTTACGGGTGGCCGGTTCACCACAGTGAACCACCAGGGGGTGTGTACAGCGCAACCATGCCCGGGGGTGGGAAATTGGCCCAAACAGGCATGCCGGGAACGGGACCACGGGCCGGAACCGGGCCGCACCATCGCGGGGCGTGGCAGCACAACAGACGTGCAGCCGAACCCCCGCCGGGCGCTAAACCCCCACAAGGCACCGGGCAGGGGCGGGACAGAGACATGGCCGCCTGAGGGCAAACGAAGCCACAAGGCGCACAAGGGAACGCCCACACAAGGGAAAGGGGAAGGGAGGGGGGAAGAGCGAGAACAGGCTGACAGCCAGCACACACAGCGGACCCGCAGCGGGGCACAATGCACGACCACACGCCCGGGCGCACGCACACACACACACACACACACACACACACACACACACACACCAGGGAAAGGGCGGGCAGGGCCGCCCCGAAGACGCCACCGGGAACAACGGGAGGGAGGGGGGGCCACCACCAAGGGGCAAGGCACGGGCAGCAGCAACCCACACCACCCCAGTCCAAAGAGGTGCCCCCACAGGAACAGAGGCAGTCTCGGAGGGGGGGCGGACCCCCGGAACAAGGCACGTTGGGGGCCCCCAATGCACAGCGAGCCCGGCGGAGAGGGTCCAGGAGGAGGAGGAAGGGGGCCCCACAGTCAAAGGGGGGCACATGCAGGGCAGCCGGGTCCGGTGGAGCCCCTCTGCAGGTCCAGCGATGCTCCGGCAGCACCCACCCGGGCAAGGGTAA
>QEPC01012832.1:2819076-2879380 GCA_003113815.1 Sphenodon punctatus
TGCATTGTCCACGGCTGGGAATCATTTTCTTTGTTTCCGCCCGGGAAGTGCCGTTCAGACGTTCAGGGCCCTTTGGCCCCACGGGGGGGTTGAGCGTGGTTCAGTGTAGTTGAGCGTGATCTCGTAACGTCTGAAGACACCCTTTGTCTCCCAGCCATTTCATTAAATGCAAGGGGGCGCCCTAGTGCTGGCTTGGGGTGCCTTATTTCTGATCGTCTACCTATATCCATAGCACAGGAAGTTTATTCTTCCCCAGGTGTTCTGGGGGTAGTATTAAAGTTTGGCACCTATTGGATTATTTTGATTACCGCATATATTCTACCTTCTAATGCCGGTTCTTTCAACAGTAAGCACTGGTCCATACTGGAAAATGGTATTGTTATCAATCAAATATCCAAGTGCTCCTCTTATATTGACGGGGGACTTTAATGCTAGGCTGGGTCCTGATGATATGTCCTTAGCCCTACATTGTAATTTTGCAGCCCCTACTCCCACTAACATCTTAAAACCAAGGGCCTCAAAGGATAAGAAAATCAATTCCTCGGGAATTAGATTTGCAAATCGTCTTGCTGGGTTAAATCTCCATATCATCAATGGCTCTGGGTATGGTGATAAAAATGGGGAGTTTACATTTGTGAGTCCACAAGCTGCAAGTGTAGTGGATTTTTGTGGTGGTTTCAACCAATGTTTTGAAATTTGTTAGTGACTTCTCAGTCGGCACATGCCTAGAGAGTGATTATCTCCCGTTGGCCTTGACTCTAGAGCTGCCCTTGAAAGTCCAAATTCTCTTTATAGTGCAATCTCCATGTCTGACTTATTTAGATAGGTATTGCCCTGCCAGTTGGAATGCTAGGCTTGCCAGATCCTTAGATTTTATTATTAAAAACAAACATTCGCTCCTATCTTAAAGATGTTGTTATAGGGAGGAAGAGGGCCAAGTGACTTTTGAGGCTTTTAATTAATTAAGCACCCATTTACAACATCATATTGTGGCATTTTCATCATCTATTTCCAAGTCTGGTACTGTTAAGAACACCTACCAGGCATGGTTGGATCAGGAATGCAGGAGAGCCAGGAAGAAAGTAAAATGAACATACTGGGAATATCGTTCGAAATCTAGCCCCGATATCCCTAGCCGTAACTTTGACCTAAGAAGGGAATATAAAGAGCTAATCAGGACTAAGAAACGCTTATTTGTAGAAAATAAGTGGGCAGCCCTGTGGAAGGCTAGTGAGACCAAAGATTCCAGAAAATTTTGGCAAATCATCAATGGCTTGACAAGGAGAGAGAGGTGCCTGTGGTCCTTCCTGGTTCCTCTTCATTCTTGGGAGGAGTTTTTTACTTCTACCCAAATAGGAACGGAGGTGTGGGGCCAAGTAGGAAAGGAATTTGACACACTTCCTATTTGGCCACCGGTAAAGGAGCTGAAAATTAAGGCACTTGTTGGCGCCTTTAGGACTAACAGGGTGCCAGGACTGGATTTGATTCAAATCAAATTTATTAATGCTAATCTTGTCTGGTGGATCCCGGTGTTATCAGCACTTTTTACCGTTATTAACAACACGGGGGTAATTCCTGAAGGCTGGGGAAAAGCTGTCATGATTCCAATATATAAAAAAGGGTCACGCGCTTCCCCTGCCAATTACAGGCCAGTCAGCCTGCTAAGCATCATTAGTAAGCTCTAGGCTAAATATCTATTAGCCAGAATGACCCACTGGATGGACCAAGAACAAATACTATGCCCTGAGCAGGCGGGCTTTCACAAGGGTCGATCAACTATCGAGCAATGCCTGGTGGTGGAGCATCTGATAGAAAAGTATAGGGCTGCAAATGGGAAATTTTTCACAGCTTTCCTTGATCTTAAAGCTGCTTTTGATTCCATCAGTAGGAATCTTTGATGGGCTAAATTATCGAAAACTTCAATAGACAAAAGATTGCTTTGGCTTATTCAGAATCTGCATGTAGATTCTTCTTTATCGGTTAAAGTTGACAACCAAGGGCATGTTACCAACAGCATCACCGTGAGGTATGGAGTTAGACAGGGCTGTGTCTTAGCTCCCTCCCTGTTCAATATATTTATGAATGATGTTATCCCTATGTTGGCGCAAAGAAGATTTTTTCCTCCTAAAGTGGCTTCTAGAATAGTGGGAGGTCTCCTTTATGCAGATGATCTGGTAGTGATGTCACAAACATGCGTAGGTTTGCTTAGGCAGTTAAGTGCCTTAGCCAGCTATTGTGTTACTAATAAACTGACTATAAATTATGATAAATAAAAAGTAATAGTATTTTCTAGCAGCCGCAAGAGTTATAATTGGACTATAGATGGCCACCACTTTCAACAGATCAAAACCTATAAGTTTCTGGGAGTTCACTTTCAAGCCTCAGGCAAATGGGAAGATTACCTCCAGAAATCACTTTTGATAGCGAGGGGGACAGCATTAGCTATTTTGAAGTATTTTGCTGGTATGGGGCAAACGAGTGCAGACTTAGCGGTCAAAGTTTTTAACTGCAAAGTTAAAACGAGTTTTCTATATGGAGCAGAGCCCCCCTGATCAATCAAAAACAAAATTCAAATTTAAATGCAGTGCAGTCAGATTTCCTTCAAAGACTGCTAAGGATCCGTAGGGGCTCTCCAATGGCAGCTGTTAGGCTGGAGTTTGGTCTTGGGAGTTGGTCAAGAGCAGCCTGGGAGCTTTCCCTCAAATTTTGGTTGAGGATCTTAAATTCCAAAAATGGACTTGGGGTGATTTCAGACAAGACGGGGTGGCATTCGCCCTGTCCCGGAATCACCCAAATGATTCCCCACCGGGATCACTCCGGCACGTCCAACAGATGTGCCGGCTGATCCCGGTGGGGAATCGGGGAGGGGGCAGGACCGTGCGGCGTAACGTGCGGCCGCACGGCCCCGTCCCCCTACGCTCCCCCGCCGCCTGCCCTCTGGGGAGATGGGCAGGCACTGCGGCCAATGCGGCTGCAGTGCCCGCCCAATTTGACCACGGCCTGGAATCCCGCCGGGGAGTCCGGGCCGTGGTTGCCGGCCAGACATTACTTTTTGTTGGTTCCCGCCGGGAATCTCTTTGACCACGCTTGCGGTGATTGTCTGGCGGGGAGCCCCGGAAGCATGGTTGAAATTGACCCCATGTGGGAATTGACCGTGGTGAACATCTGGCGGCCGCCAAACAGACGTTCAGGGCACTTTGACCCCATGTGGGTATTGACCGTGGTTCACTGTGATCTTGTAACATCTGAAAATACCCTTTGTAAGCTTATGTTGGAAGGCTGGTTTAGGAACAAATGGGTCACTGCAATTGATGTCTATCTGCTTAGGCTGGGGTTTGCATCAAATTATTTTGTCAAGAAAAATATTTTTATTGCTAGATCTGAGATCTCTGAAAGAATCGGTGATATAGAAAGACAGGAGGCTTTTTCTAAAATAGATGGTTCTCCACATATGCTTGGTTATAGGATTTGGGTCCCTGAGCTTGGAAAAATGGCAAATTATCTTACATCTTCCTCCACTTTTTGGGCAAAGCATTTATTTTTATGTGCTGGATTCAATGCTCTGCCTACTTAAGTACTGGAGGGATGATTTTGTGGTATCCCGTATGAAAACAGTCTTTGTCCATTTGATATGGAAGTTGTTGAATCTTCGCAACATAGTTTTATTTCAATGCCATCTCTACGACAATCTGTGTAAAGAACATCTATAGTTTATTTTGGAGAAGTTCCCAGGAAGAACTGATTCATGTTTGTTGGAGATAGTTTTACGGGATATGTCTCCTCATATAACGCTAACTGTGATGAAATTTTTAACACTAGCCTTTAATTTGAGATCCCTCTTTTGACAATGTAAGTTTTCGATGAACCTCTGAGCCCAGGGGTGGGGCACTGTGTCTTGTAAAGATGATCTCGTTGGGTGTGATATAAGCCGTTATGTGGGTTGGGTTGTTTTCACTGGATAAAAAGCAGATGTCCTTTGTAGACATTCTGTAAATTTAGTCCTTAATCTTTATTCCTGATTATTTTGTGTGTTTTTGTGATGTATTGTCTTAGAGTGCAATGGCCTACGGTCACGCCAAATAAATATTATTATTATTATTTATTTATTATCCAAGGGTACTGAAAGAATTCCAATATGAAATTGCTGAACTACTATCGATAAAACGTAACTTATTGCTCCTCTGTAGAGAGGTTAGCAAACGTAACACCAATTTTAAGAGAGGCTTCAGAGGTGACCCTGGAAATTAGACCAGTAAGCCTGACATCTGTACCAGGAAAACTAGTGAAGAGCATTATTAAAAACAGAATTACTAGGAACTGAACCTACTGGGTGACCTTGGGCCATTCTCTGATGTCTCAACCACCCTGAGCCTAATGAATAGGGTGGGATAAAAGAAATCTAAATACTGACACACATGATGTGATGGATAAAAAACAGCATGGCATTAGCGAAGGGAACTTGTGCCTCACTAATATATTAAAATTTTATGAGACTGTCAACAAGTGAGTGGGTTTTAAAAGAGCGTTTGACAAAGTCCCTCACCAGAGACTCTTGAGCAAACTAGTTATGGGATAAGAGGAAGATTCCTGTCATGGATTGGTAGCTCATTAAAAGATAGGAAGCAAAGGGTAGGAATAAATGGTTATTTTTCAAGTTTGAGAGAGGTGGACAGTGGGATTCCTCAGGGGTCAGTACTGGGACTGTGAGGAACTACAGAGGGATCTTGCATGACTAGGTGAATGGGCATTAAAATGGCAAATGAAATTCAATGTTAAAGGTGAAGCACATAGGGATAATACTATACATACATGATGCTAGGTTCAAATGTAGGTGTAACCACTCAGGAGAAGGATCTTGGAGTCATTGTGGATAGTTCCTTGAAGACATTGGCTCAGTGGCCAATTTTGCACTGACACTTGCCACCCTCCCATTATACATGTTGCAGGGCTGCAGTGTTGCCCTATGGGTGCCCTGTAACGTGTAGTGGGTGGAGAGTGTCTTGTGTGAAAACACCCAGTGTGTGGCAGTAGTCAAAAAGGCAGACCAAATCCTGGGTGTTATTGAGAAAGGAATAGAAAAGAACAGGGAAAGTACGATGCTGCTGGATAAGTCTTCGGTACGAACGTACCTTGAATATTGTGTACAATTCTGACCACCCCATCTCAAGATAGATATAATAGAACTGGAAAAGGTTCAGAGAATGGCAACCAGGATGATAGAAGGAATGGATTGAATTCCATATGAGAGGCTCAGCAAGTTTGGGCTGTTTAGCTTGGAGAAGTGGTGATTTGCGGTGATATTATATAAGCTTTTAAAATCATGAGTCATGGAGAAAGTAAGTAGGGCAAACTGTTTCTTTTCTCACAATAAGAGAACATGGGTACACTCTCCCTGAAGCTAAATGGCAGCAGATTTAGAATGAAGAAAAGGAAGTACTTTTTCACAGAGCAGACAGTACAGCTGTGGAACTCCTTGCCAGAGAAGGCAGTGAAAGCAGCAGCATAGCTAGCTTCAAATGGAAAATTGATACGTTCTTCAAGGGTATAGCCATGAATGCCTAATAGTTGGGGCTGAAACCCCTGGTTACTAGTAGTTGGGAGGTGGTTAGAAGATGTCACACCTCCATGACCTGTACATATGAGCTATCAGACCTGGTATGGCACTTCTTATGTTCTTACTCTTACAAGCAAAATGGCGTTTGGTAGCAGCAGTTTCAGGAAATTCGGATTTACTAATTCTACCTGACTACAACTGAGTGTATGAATGACACTTCCAAAGCGAACCTTCCCAAACAAAATGGCTGTGATTTCCTTGGACAGAGAAATACCACCACTTGATGTAGGTCTCCACTTGGTGAAGTTACCACTTTTTAAACTACAGACTACAATATAGCAAAATTCCAGTATTCAGATTCCCTTGTTGAAGCAGAATAGCTCCCATACAGAAATGTGGAAGGTTGGGAGTCTTGTTTATGGTAAGCTGTGAGCAGTTTATTTTTCTTTAAATTACAGGGTTGCAGATGATTTTCATAGCTGTATAAGATCTTGCAAGATTGGGCAACTAAATGACAGGTGAAATTCAATATCGGCAAGTGCACAGTGATGCACATCGGGAAAAATAATTCAAACTATATGTACATAATGCTGGGTTTTAAATTAGGAGTTACCACTCAGGAAAAGGACCTTGGCGTCATTGGGTGCTTTCAGAAGTGATGGCGCCCACTGCTGCCAGGGGCTGACTCGGGCAGTGGTGAGTGCCATCACTCTGGTTGGGATCAGTCGCCAGACAACTGTGACAGTGCCCTGGGTGGGGAGACACACGCACATGGATCTTCCCATGGTGGCCAATGATTGCTGCCATGGTCCCTCCCCCCCCCCCCCCCCCCCCCCCCCCCCCCCCCCCCCCCCCCCCCCCCCCCCCCCCGCCAATCCAGACTGGGTCCAAGTAAAGAGGCTTTCAGACTTGAGAGCCTGTTTTACTCCGGGTCTGGCTAAGTCACAGCCCAGGCTAGCCCCCACCCTCGTTGGGATCCAGCCTGGAGAAACATCTGGTGGGTGCCTAGCAACATGACGGTGGCATTAGTTTTAAACTGTGCTAAAGCAGGTTAAACTGTGCCACTGTCACTTCTGAAAATACTGATAGTGGATAATATATTATTTTATTATAAGCATTTATATAGCGCCAGCGATGTACCCGGCGCTTTACAAAGAATAAGATAGACACGGTCCCTGCCTGAGAGCTATTTAAATCCTCAGCACCATGTGCAGCAGCAATCCCTTCGTACCTTCAGATCCCTCCTCAAGACACACCTCTTCTGCTCTGCCCTCCTTGCTCCCCTCTCCTAACTCCTGCCAATACCTACCATCCGGTACAATTGGTTACCTGAGGTCTGTGTACTCGTATCTTCGCCACATGGACCAGCCAGCCATCATTCTCAACATAGCCAAGCACATGCACCTGAGACCTTGCACCTTCATGAATGTTACACCCCTTGTCTCTCCCTCTGTTTCCCTTCCTTCATCTGCCCCCTACCCCCCTCTGTTTCTCAGATTGTAAGCCCTAGGGCAGGGACCATCTCTATTCCATTACTTTGTAAAGCGCCAGGTACATTGCTTGCACTACATAAATGCTTGTTAATAATAATAATAAAAAGGCAAGCAGAATATTTGTAAAGGGTTAGAGAATAAAACTATAATGTTGCTATATAAATCTATGGTGTGACTGCACTTTGAATATTGTATGGAGTTCTGGTTGCTCCATCTCAAAGATATAGTAGAACTGGAAAAGGTACAGAGAAGGGCAACAGTGATCAAGGGTATGGAATGGCTTCTGTATAAGGAGAAGCTCAACAGATTAGGGCTCTTTCTCTTGGAGAAGAGATGATTGAGGGGATATGATGAAAGTTTATAAAATTATGAGTAGTGTGGAGCAAGTAACTAAGGGTCTGTTGTATACCCTCTTGGAGAAAGTAAATAAGGAGTTGTATACTCAGAGAGTACTAGAACTAGAGGAAACTAACTGGTAACAGGTTTAAAACAAATAAAAGAATGTTTTCACTCAACACACAATTGACTTGTGGAATTTCTTGCCAGAGAACTTGAGCAAGGTGAATAGCAATAGGTGGGTTTAAAAAAGGATTTGATAAGCTTCTGGAGGATAGGTCCATTAATGGCTGGGGCATGTAACCTTTGACAGTCAGGTGCTGGGAGTGAATGGCAGGGGTTGGATTATTCCATTATGACCTGTTGGGTACTTCTCTGAAGTGACCAAGAGTGGCCACTGTCGGAGACAGGATGCTGGACTTGGTGGACCATTGATCTGACTCAGTACGGCATTTCTTACGAATGTTTGTTTCTGTAAAGAAGCGATCTCATAAGAATGTTGTTTGATGAAGATTGGTTTCTACTGAATTTTTTTTGCTTTTTTTTTTAATGAAAAGTACAAGTGAAGTACTCCCATGACTTAACTACTGTACTGCTAGAAAGTATGCCTGTGCATATAGAACTGTCCCATTATTTTTGTCTCTTTTTCAGGAAAAGTGCAAAAATGTTTCAAATTCCAGTTCACAATCTTGATAACATAAGGAAGGCTCGAAAAAAGGTGAAGGGCATTCTTGTGGATATTGGGCTTGACAGCTGCAGGGAGTTATTGCAGGTAAGCAGCAAACTCAAATTTTAGAAGAGTGTTTCACAACTTACTGGGTGTTCTTTTAATATTAAATCTGTATTAAATATTGTGATAGGAGTTGGTGTGGGTGCAATTCTCTTTAATTACATTTGAGTCTGGAGACCTTTTATAGATCTGGAATTGGTAGTGTTCTGTAACAACTTAAAACACCTTATTTTTTAAAAAATTTTTTAAAAGAAACAAAGGAGTGTTATGCATTCTCTAGCATTATAGCAAAAGAGCTTTCAGCTTAATGATCTCCCATAAAACGCTGTCTGTCTGGTACTCAACTGCTTTTTCTGTACAGAATTGCCATTTTTCAAAACCAGGAACAAATGAAGACTTCATCTAACTCTCAGAGAGCCTGAATGTTCTGCCGTGACATCTCAGGAAGAAGTCTCTACAGAACATATGAACGATTAGTATTTGTAAACCAATTGGACACGCTGTAGGACTTGGAATCATAGTGGTTATAGAAAAAATTCGGTGGCTCATCTCCCCAAACACAAATATTCTGTGTATTAACTTAGAATCTGAAGATATTATCATAGAATGTCCGAGTTGGATGGGAACTTGACGGTTATGTAATCCAACCCCTGGCTTGACTGCAGCATGACTAAAGCTGCAACATCTCCCCAAAATATTACTCTTGTGACCAAAGGTTGCATTCCAAATGAATATGTCTTGGAGGAAGAGTAGTAGCAACATGAGTGTTTCTAAACTAGTGCCACGGGAGGGGGGTGGCCTCATACGCTGCTGAGATGTATGACTGCAGGGCACCCACGCATGAAACGTGCATGGGGAGCACTTCAAACGAGCAGCTTCCAGCATGGCTGCCCTGTTCATGGAGGTGCTCACCCTGGCCTGCATGTGGCACTCTGGATTTTTCAGGAGTGCTCAGTGCGTGGCCGCTGCGTGGGTCACAGGAGCATGCCTACTCACGCACCACCGCCACACGAGCAGTTGGACGTGTAGGGGGCCATGTGTGGACGTCTCGTTTAAAAACATCCCATGAAGTAAGAGATTCACTCCTTTTAGATTAGGGGACTTTGTGTTAAATTCAGTTTCTGATGTATGTTTTTTTTCTAAATAAGCCGGCTTAATATCTCTTGATGTCTACTATGACTTCATCAACTGACCTACTGGATTTTAAATTTACATGAGGTTTGTGTAACTGTAATTTTCCCATTGCAGCATTGTTTACCGTTTACCAATCATTATAGCATTATGAATAGACACTGTTAGTGTTGAGTTGAACTCTAGTATAACTAACTTTTAGGTGAAGTTTTGGATACCACTACTTCTTGGTGGAGGAAGGAAATTCAGAATTTGTATGTAATATACCGTGAAGCTGCTACAAACTCTTTCCATTCTTGGATAACTTCAGAACATGGTCTTCTGGCTATCTGGACCATCTTGCTCGATTAGATAATTGACTCTCAGAGCTCAGTCTCTGAATATTGACTTTTCTCTGTAGACAGATCAGAAGAGCTGATCTGTGAGTTAATAACTTTTCTTGCTCTTCTTTCCTAGTAAGTGTGGATCATCTTAGTAAGTTTCTTATGCTTTCTTGCATTCCTTATGTTCATCAATTGTATCCACCTGTTGTCTTTTACTTAAACCAGGAATTTACTTAGACCAGGAATGGGGAATCTTTTCCTCACATGGCCTACTCTGAAACTTGTACAAGCTCTGTGGGCTAGATGGGAGGTGGCGGGTGAGGGTGCTTACAGGGTGTGCTCAAAATGGGAAGAATGAAGAAAAGTGTCCCATTCATCCATCTATGCCCTAGTTCCATCCCCTGTCTTTATCCTTGCTCCCTTCCTCTGAGCTCAGTCTCTCAATGCTTGAGGGTAGGGAATAAATCCACAGGCCAGATCCAGAAACTGGAAGGGTCCAAATAAGAAGTAGCCATGGACTGGACTTGGTTCACATGTTGGAGGTTCCCCATCCTCTGACTAGGACTGTCAGGGACAGCCTTTTGTTATGGGTGAAAACAAACCAGATGTTAGCCCACACCAGGTGCATGTCCACCCACTCTTTTATTAGGTGGCCATCAGATGTTAGCCTTTACCCGCCACATGGCCACCACCCACCCGCCAATCACAGTGTCTTCCAGGACATTGTGGGCCCTCCCTCCAGGTGAATCCAGGCTAATGCATGCCCACCTGTTTGGGTCTCATCAGTTAGGTTTGCCCGCAGCCTCACCTGCATCCATGTCTGCTGACACTATAGAGTTGCGCCTAGCACGCCCGGCCAGCTGACAGGCGGGCTAAGGAGAGTGGGGCAGGAAACAGTGTGCCGCCCTTGTCCACTAGCCAGTCCTAGCCACCTAGAGAGTTCGAGGAGTGACCATTTCCTCCCCTTCTCGCCACTCTTGCTGGTGCCACTTGAGTGGAGGCTGCCGCAAATGCATGAAATGCGCACACGGGACTGCCTTTTCATTAGGTTGGACATGGTAAACCTGTGGGGGTTGGGGTGGGGGGGTGAGTGGTGGCTGCATGGACCAAATGCAGACTCCAGCAGCCCAGCTTCCCATATATTTTCACCTTATGTTTGTATAGTGATGCCCTGGGACTCCTAAACACTGCCACTATAACAAAGAATTCTATATTCCAAAACCCTGCCATTTAAGAATGCAGTTAAGACTGTTATTTTACTCGGAACTCAGAGGAAATTGTACATTAAGGCATCTTGCATCAACTCTCCACCACCTACTTTTCATTGTACTTGTACCAATCTTCTACTTTCATCTGTGGTGCAATACAGCATCAACTTCAACATTCACTCGCATTCCTCAGGTAACCAAGATTTGCACTTAACTATTGTGTAGAAAAATTTCTATATCCAATATGAAATGTATATATTTTCTATATATCTCACAATTTTAAAAGGCATATAATATCCCTGTTCTTGTTTCAAATCAAATCCAGCTTTATTTGTCTTGACCATAGAGGTCACTGACAATATATATGTTACCAAACAAACGAAGGAATTTATACACAGTTTTAAAACAACAAAACAATCAACGATAAATTAAAATACTTCCACATAAAAATGGCTAAAATTGCTGTTGCAGCACGTCAACATAAATTCCATAAGTTCATCAACCCAATGAGACAACTCTGATATTTCACCAGTACTGGAATTAATCAAGATTTCTAGCACAACTTGGCTTGACTGTTATGCCTTTCCACTATCCGAGCATGTGCTAAGTTGACCATTCTCTGTATAATGTCCTGTGTGCTTGCCAGAAAATATGACCACTTTAACTGGGTATCCCAATGGGATTTACCTTCTAAAAGAGGCTTATGAAAATTTGATTTTGCAGTATCTGCAAGAGGACACTTAAATAGGTAATGAGGAAGATCCTCAATTTATTGAGTAGAATAAAC
The DNA here is from genome assembly GCA_003113815.1 of Sphenodon punctatus. NCBI lineage: Eukaryota > Metazoa > Chordata > Lepidosauria > Sphenodontia > Sphenodontidae > Sphenodon > Sphenodon punctatus. The sequence continues at coordinate 2,830,639 of QEPC01012832.1, forward strand.
AATAACATAGCTCATGAGGAACGTTGTTGAATCTACTTTCCATTATTCTTGATGGCATTATCTGGAATCGCATCAAAGTTTAAGCTGTCCAAATAGTGAAGTTACTTAATATATTCAAATATTGTTCCAGCTAGTGCTGCATCTTATATATTCTAGTTTTATAAAACTTTCTTACAAATGTAATTTTACTACATAAATATACATATTTTACTACATCATAATTATGTAGTAAAATTACATTTGTAAGAAAACTATGAAACTAGAACAACAGTATAACACAGGTATACTATATGCCTTTTAAAACTGAGTATATAGAAAATATATACATTTTATATTGGATATAGAAACTTGACCACACAGTAGTTAAGTGCAGATCTTACTATTTGTTGCTGTTTTTTGTCTGAGGGTAATTTTAGACGTGACGGGCTCGAAGGCCCTCCACGTTCAATCACGGACCGGGATCAGTTTCAGATCCCGGTCAGGAATCAGTCCGGCCATCTGTCAGATGTGCCGGCCTGATTCCTACAGGGGATCGGGGAGGGGCGGCGCGATGTGTGGCCGCACAGCCGCGCTCCCCCGGCCGCCTGCCTTCCGGGAGATGGGCGGGCGCAGCGGCCAATCCCGCATTGTGGTCTGGCCCACGATCCGGGATTGGCCAACGTAACAGACATTACTTTCGGCTGATCCCAGATCGTGGTCCAGCTAACCACGATTCTGGACCTCTGGAGGTCCAGAATCGTAGTCATTATGCTTCCCGCCGGAGATTCACTGTGGTGAACATCTGGCTGAACGCACAACAGACATTAACGGACAAACGGCCACCACAGGGGATTCACTGTGATTGACCGTGGTCTTGTAACGTCTGAAATTACCCTTAGATGAGGCAGAAGAGGAATGAGAGTGAATAGTGAAGTTGATGTGGTGTTACAGATGGAAGAAAGTAGATGGGAGACAATGGAAAGTAGGAGAAAAGTAGGTGGTGGAGAGGTGACGGAAGGTGCCTTAACAAATTCTCTTCTTGAATTATGAGTAGAACAAAAAGAACCTTAACAGTATTCTTAAACAGTAGTTTTTTTAATACAGAATTTCCCTGGTTCTTGAAAACAATTAGAAGGAAATGAGTTGAAGTATTATGTATAGTAAAATCTCTTTAAAAAAAGAGAGGAGATACATTTGCAGCTTGGGAGAGGCTTTTCCCGAGAGCCTGCCCTGGCAGGGGGAGTTGCAAACAGTGGAGAAGCGAAGGAGCTTTTCTCCTCTCCCTGCCCTCCCCCCATGCAGGGTTTTGCAAAGAGGTTTGGGGGTTTTCTGGAGGTGCTGCCTTGGCAGGGGGAGTGGGTGGAAACCCCCCCCCCCCCCCCCCCTTTCCTTGCTAGGGCAGCCCTTCAGGAAGCCGGCTTTGCAAAGGGCTACTCTCTTCTAGCCAGAGTGGGTCCTTGCAAAGTTGCAGGCAGCTGCTTGGTCAATTTCAACTCCAAACTGACTAGGCAGCTGCTTGAGGGCAAGGAGAGCTGGGACCTGCTGGGGCAAGGAGAGCTGGGACCTGTTGACCAGGAGAGCTGGGACCTGCTGGGGCAGCCCCTTGCTTTATCCCTAGAATTACTTCTTTTGATTGTCCCTGATGAAGATTACAGATTGAAACATGTCTGACATCATTGATGAATCATTGAGGATGCTGGTCTAACTACATTTTTGATGTGTTCTTTCCTACTGTATATTTTCAGACATTTGGTCTGATTATGAACTTATTTTGTCTTATGATGTGATTGTTGATATAATGTTGGTATTCTATGGTATCTTGTGCATCGCTTGTTGTTCAGCCCCTTGCAAATCCAGGTATGTCTACTTCCCCTTCCCTTTGCAAAACCCTGAAGGGGAGTTGGGGTAAAAAGAGCAGGGATGTGTGCTCTCTCTCTCTCCCTGGTGGAGGGCTTTGCAAGCTGTCAGGAGCTATTTAGGGAGCTGCCAGGGCAGCCCCTTGGGAAGAGCCCCACCATCCCCTTTGCAAAGCACGGTGCTGTGGGAGAGAGCAGATCCCCAGGTCTTTGCAAAACAAAGAGCATACAGCCTTTGTAACTGACAAGCCCTGGCCCCATGAGCTGAGGGCCAGTTCTTGTCGGTTACAAAGGCCTTTTGAGTTCTAAGCAGGAAGGCAGCAAGTACTCAGCACCTTAACTGCTGAAATCTCTCTCCCCACCCCCCCGTGTTCAACTGAGATGTTTCAAGGTTCCCACATGTATGAAATAACTTCTATCTTCATACAATAAAATGTGACTTAGTGGCCTTTATTAACAAACTAGATCACAAATTGTAATAAAAATAAACAGAAGCAGAAACTGGGGAATATACTTAGAGCTCTATGAACAAACTGATAAATTTCCTACCCTGCTCAACAAATTTGATGTCAACCTGGAAGAAAATGAACCCAATGAGAATTTTTAAATGTTTATATCTTATGACTTGGTCTGATCTTCCCAAAATTTTACTACCTCAAAACCACTAACATTCTAATCGTGTATGGGAAATTTGAAACTCGTACAAACTATATTCCCCATTTTAATAGTGATCAAACTACTCTTCCTTATAATGGAACACTGTATTTGTCTTAACTAATACAGCTGCTACTATGGCTCCATAATAACAAATTTCTTGTATATAACAGGAGTGCTAGGCTTGGTGCATCTAAGCTGCTTTTAAGGACTTAAAAAACATGTTGAATGAATTTATTTGTACTGGCGAATATAGTCATGACAATTCTACATAACACAAGATATACAAAAATACAGTCATTAAACGTGCGTAAGTAAAAAAAACACCATGCTGTAACAAGCCCAAAAGGGCAGAAACAAAAAAACCGTATACTTTAATTTATAATAAAAGCCCCTTAGGGAACAGGACCATCTTGCAATTTTACCTGCTGTATGCTTAATATGTTAGCAGCTGCTCCAAAGACAGCTACAGCATTTGTCACCTCCGCTCTATTATCGGAGAGAAAGTATACCAACAGTCAGAGACGAGACCACTCAGGTCTGGCATTAGTAAGTTTAAATAGTTGATCTCGAGGACGTGCATATAGAGGGCATAGTAAAAGATAATGCACCAGAACTTCCACTTGATTTGAGCCACAGATACACATATGGTCCTTATATGGCAAACCTGAATAGCGACCGTATAAAACTTTGATCACCATTACCTGAAGCCTTAGAGAAGTACGTCTTCCTAAGGGTTATGTTTGTGACCGTTCTTAGATATGATGGAACTGATCGATCAGAAAACCAGTATTTATAGCTTGGGGATATTCTAGAAATAGAGGCCTGCTTAAAACATGCATATTGTTTGTCAAACCAGCTTAGTTTTCCTTTTGTTAATGCATATCAGGGGCTGTGTCTATAGAAAAATGTATAGCACATTTGTTTTTTAATATTGTTTCTATATCAGACTGCCAGATAGTGTAGGGAGATAATACTCTGGACTAATCACTTAGGAAGTCTATAGAGTAGTGATTTGAGATTTAGCCATACACAGTCACTGCTGCCATCACTTGAGAGGGAAAACAGCCAGCAGAATAGAATACTCCAATACTCAACAAATAATCTAAACAATATTTGAAATATCAGTAGCTGGCATTTTTTCCATCCACAGGATAGGATTAGTTATACAAATCAGTCCATAAATATGATGTAAAAATATTATTACAAGTGATTTTTGTTGTTGTGAAGATTTGGTCACTTCTTTGTAAATTCAGATAGCTGAAGTGTAGCAGGAAGAGAACAGCAAGGTCTCAGAAGCAGAATCATTGTCTCAATGGTTTGGTGAGGGGTTGTTTTTAAATTCTATATGGATCCTCTGTTGTGTGTGTTTGGAGGCTTTTCCACTTAAAAGGATTAGTTGGGTACATTAATGGATACTCTGTCTTATGAAAATATCCATTTCTATGTTACTTGTAGTGTTAAAACAGTCTGAAAGTTTTGGTTTCAAATGCTCCATTAGAAAAAATTATAAGTGGGGGGGAAAAAAAGAAAAGAAATAGAGGCCTGGGCCCTTAGGGACTGGAATTCAATGTCATCAGTTCTATGCTTGATAAGCTTAGAAGCGTCCTTTTAAGGTATACGTCCTATTAAAGGACCCTGTTTTAAAAATTGTTGTATTTTTATTGAGTTTAAAATGGTTTTATATGTGTTTTAATATATGTTTTGTGTTTAGAAGCTGCCCCGAGCTGCTTGCAGGAGGGGCGGGGTATAAATTAAAGAAAGAAAGAAAGAAAGAAAGAAATCCAATGAGAAACCCAGACTTCCAATTTTTTTTCAACTTCTGACCACCATAAATCTCTTTGCCGGCCGCCCGCCCGCCTTCAGTTTCTCCTCCAGATGCTGTCTCGGGAGAGACTGAAGCAGTAAATGAAAGATTTTCAACTAGTACTGCAATACATATCCATTTATCCTGGCTATCGGGGATCCCATGCCTTTCTCCAGTCTTAGTATTGCAGGGGATGTTACTATCGGGGCTCCCAGAAGGCTTCACAAACATTTGTTTTGTAATGGCTCTAGAAAGTAAATGATCATTTTACTAAAACCCCATATCTGGACACTAAAACAAATCGGTGGAATCCATTTTGCCTGAAAAATCTTAAGTGCTGGTCCCGCTAAATTACCACCCCCTAGCTCTGAGGAACCGTAAGAGCAACACAGTGGATGAAATGGCTATTTGTTTGACAGATCTCAAATACGTAGACCAGGTACAATTGTAAGTAAAAAACCACCCCCAGATATTTGAACATACGCACCTGTTCTAATTTGTGCTTATTCCGGTACCATGATTCTAGCCTTAAACGTTTAGAAAAGACCATGACCTTTGTCTTTATCAGTTCCTCCTTTAGACACTCCGCACCAAAGTCATCCATCAGGCGCATAAGACCCAGTCTGCAAGAAGATAGCAAAACGGTGTCGTCTGCGTACATTAATATCGACACTCTGTGATCCTGGATTTTAGGGGCCATATATTTATCATTATTTTGAAATTTAACCAGTAGATGATTTACATAAAGATTAAACAAAGTAGGGGCCAATCCTGCCTGACCCCACGGGTGGGTGAAATTGGGGCTGTCAGGGTATCCCTAAGGTTGGTATGGACCATCAGCGAAATATCCGTATACAGAGAGGATATTAGAAATAGCAATCGGCTGTCAATTGACAGCTCTGTGAGTTTATGCCACAGCCTTTCCCTGTTAATAAGGTCAAATGCTGCAGTGAAGTCAATAAACACGGCGTAATATTAAATGAGCGAGCATGAAGCAATGATCCGTTGTGCTTTTAGAACTCTGAAGCTCACCCTGCTCATCCGCCAGGATATTTCTATCACCCATTTAGTCAGCCTCCCTTGAAGTAATTTGGAATAAAACTTAGAAATGGTGCACAATAAACTAATGGGCCTATAATTTTTTGGATTGGCACAGTCACTTTTCTTGTAAATTGGCACTAAAACCCCCGCTTTCCAAAGGGGAGGGACTGTGCCCATTTTCTTTATCAAGGTAAACAGATTAGTCATCGCAACCTCCCACCATTCTGGGAAGAATTCGAAAACTTCCTCAGAAATAAAATCAAGCCCTGGAGCCTTCCCATTTTTCAGGGAGCCTATAGCATCCTGCACCACCTCAATGGTAACAGGTTCCCATGGGGGCAAATTGGACAAATCATCCACTGACATCAGTCTATCAAGGGGAACTGAATCATTAAAAAGATTTGTGAAATGTTCCATCCAGGCAAATTGATTGATCTTGGGTTCCGCGTACATAGGTCCATTACTCCAGGCACCATTTGCTATTTTCTAAAACCTACAGGAGTCCTTATTTTCTAAGCTGACCAAAAGGGAGTTCCATTGCTCTTCATAGTAGGCAGATTTCTTCTTCCTTAGCTTATAAATATAGGCACCCGTTCATATGACTCCTATTTGTGTTAAACCTTTTCCCTCAAGTTTCTTTTTACCTTCACGCATTCGTCATCCCACCAACCTGATCTTCGTGAGATCATTGTACAATTACCATCAGTTCCTACTGACAGCAAAATACTCAACTCTGTCTCCAGTAGATCCAATATTTCTAGGGCCGTTTGAATGCTATCCGCCCCAGCTAACTTAGATCTCAAGTCAAGGGCAACCTCTGAGTAAAGGAGGGATTTAACTTGGTTGCTGACCACAGATGACCATTTAATTCTATGGTCTGCCTATGTTCTCCACTTCATCACAAGGATCGGGGGGTAACTTTGCCTTCCTTTTAAACTAGAGGAATGTAACCCACACCATATAGGAAAATAGTCACTCCCTATACAAAAGCCTACCCTAAAAGAATCAACATACTCGTACAAAGCTGGGGAAATGATAACATAATCTATCATGCTACCCCCACGGTGATTGACAAAGGTGTAACCACCCTGAGCGTTTCCTGGGGTATTCCCATTTAGGATCACCAGCAAGTACGTTAGTACTGATTTGTAAAGCTTCTGACCTGCCATATTAATCCCTTGATCCACTGAATTTCTAGCTGAATTCCAGTCATTAAGGTGGGTTTGTCAGGAGTTTAGGAGATGTGGGGTGGTTGGCCAAGTTTTTTTTGTGTGTGTGTGTTTCCTTTGGTTGCTGGGCTTAGGAAATATTAATTTCTTTGGTTTTAAGGGTTTGTTTAATTAGTAAGAACCCACCTTAACTATTTTGTTGTAAACCAGTAGGTTTCGTGTGTGTTCTGCTTACAAGGTGAAGGAAAAATAGCACTCTTTCAGAAGTAACTGGATCCTCAGATATTTAGCGCCAGTGCATGACCCATTTACTTCAGTATGTTTTGCGCTGACACTAAATGCCACAGTGCTAAATGCCCTGAGGATTGTGCTGTAAAACTCGATCCTGGTATGTATTACTTCTACAGCTGAAAGTATAAAGTTGCCTTGCTGATTACATAGACCTGAGGTTCCCATTGCAAACTTACTGATAGAAGGGAGATGGAAAATGAAGTCCTGGAAGCTGTGAAAGAGGAGAGGAAATGCATGCAGAAGTGATGTAGATGGGAGAAAAAGTTTGTGCTGAAACAAAATCTTCAGAAATCGCGGAAGTTTCGGGTCTTAGACCCAGAAATGGCGGTTTCCAAAGTTCCGGGGAGTGTGGCCGTTCCTTGGGAAACTTAGGAATCCTTCAGAAACTTTGGAAGCGCCTGCGTGCCTGGGTCTGGCTGAAGAAGCTCCGAGAAGCTTCTGGAAACTGCTGTATTTGGTAGGAGGGGGGGATGGAAGGGTATAGTTGAGTCGTGGGGTAAGGCAAATTTTGAAATGATTGGCTGGCCAAGCCAGATGGCTAGTTTTGATTGATACAAGCTGCAGTCAATAGAAAGAGAAGTGCCAAAAACCAAAATTGGTGTGCATGCACATACACAGCCATTTCCCGTTCTCTGGTGAATTTGGCTGTGTGCTGCTACACAACTGTGTGTAATTGGCTGGGCTGGGTTGGGAGGGGGGTGCTCCTGGCATTAGCATGGCATGGTTTGGCCTGGCCTGCCAGTGCATAGGGCCAGTGCTGGGGCATGGCAGGTTTGCATGCCATGTGTGTCTTTTAAATGTGTTCCAGGGGCTCTCTGCCTGGCTCATATATCTGGTTTCTGGGTGTCACACCGTCCAATCCTCCATGCTAACAAGGGGCGGGAGGGGGTGTGACAAGACTGCTGTCTGCTGGGCTGGCTGGCTTTTGTTGGGAAGAATCTGCATTGCACTCTGTGCTGTTGATGCAAGTTGCCTTTTTAAAAAAAATAATAAGTGGGTGCTGCCAGGCCATTGCTTGCTTGCTAGGCAATTAAGGTTGCAGCTGCTGCACATGACCACGTGCTGAGGCACCAACTTGGTGCCGAAGATTTCAGAGTTTCTGAAGTTCCGCTGTTCCAAAGTTCAGAAGTTTCCAGGGATTTCCGACAGCTGGTGCTTCACTGGCGAAGCCCTGAAGCTTTGCTGGTGGTGCCAAAGTGCTGCTGGGTACCCAGCCCAGAACTTTGAAATTTGGCCCAAGTACCTGGAAGCATTATTTGGTTCAGCTCTCAAAAAAGTATATACACATACATGCCTGACTTTAAAAGGTGGCTTTTATAGCCCTATTTGGCAAGTGAAATAATGATTTTAAACATTTAGGACTTTGGTGTTTTACACTAAATTTGAGGTTGCATTGAAAGTAAGCTACCAAGTATCTAATAACTAAGATGTTGGACACTTAATTTATTTCAACTTACAGTTACCTTCTTTCCTCTCTGTACAACATGGAAATGCTAGCAAAAGCAAACTAGAATATTTTTAGTTCATAACTTTAAATTTCTCTCTTCCAGAGAATGTTTGAGTATAATACAGAGAGAATAATATAGAGAATAGATGTCTCTCTGCATATGAATACCTTTTTTTTTTCTTTTTCTCTTTAGACTTTTAAAAGTTATGACCAAGGAGAGAAATACTTTTGAAACACTTCATGGAGTGATGTGTCTCTTTGGGAGTCCGTGGGCAAAAGGAAGGTATGTTTGTCTTGGGTGTCTTGAGCAGACAAATTCAAGATTATTGCAAAGACTGGAATGGGTGTGGGGTTCAGATAAAAGTCCTGGTAAGAGATCAGTGCAGTTTCATAGGATGATATGGAGCTGGTTTTGTCACTATAGAGCTTCATATTAATTGTAATATAGAGCCTGTTTGCTGAAAAGGCTCTTCAAGAGGCAGTAAGCTTGTAAGGACCAGATTCTGGATTTCATTGCACAGGTGCACAAGGTGCGGGAGGCAAAGAAACCTAGCATTCCGTGCACATGGACCAACTACACTCGAGTACAAAACTGCTCTTGATCAGTTGTATTTGCTGCCTCAGAAGGGATGGCGTGGATACAGCTTTTTGTTGAGGTGTTCCAAGGGCCTGCCAGTGAACTCCCAGTATAGCATCTTGCCTTCTCCATCCTGCCTTTTTAAGGTGGGCCTGTGCTTTAAAGTCATAGCTATGCTCTTTATAATGTGACTAAAATATGAGTGGATTTTCCCAACAAAAAAACTTCTATTTAAAAAAAGATTAGATAGGACCATTTCCAAACCAAAAAACTTCACTCTTAACCAACATTTCAAAAGATACATTTTCCCCTAACTTAAGCTAAAAAAATCATGAAAATTAATTACAATTCCTATTAAAAAACATTTAATGTACATTAAAACAAAAATTAAACGCTGAAAAGCATGGAAACTATTTCAAGATTATCTGTATTTCGTAACTGACCAACATACACTTAAGATATGTACTTAATTCCTTGCCATGCATGCTTTAAATAATATTTATCACTAAACTATCACATTTTTTCATTAAGCACTAATTTATCATCATTTAATGACAAACTTTTCAAACTGCCATAACTGTCCTTTCACGCAGAATTGCATTCTATAGAACCGATTCTATACAGTTGTTTACATTTGACTGTTTACATGTATACAAATTGTGTACACTTTATACAATGAACTGTTGACACTTGATGTAGACAACTATATAGAATGCATTCTATAGAATGCAATTCTGCGTGAAAGGACAAGAGTTAAGGCAGTTTGAAAAAATTGTCATCAATTATGATGATAAATTCTTAATAAAGAAAAAACGTGATAAATATTAAGAGTAAATATGCATGGCAAGGAATTAAGTGTATATCTTACATGTGTGTTGGTCAATTATGAAATATAGATAGAAAATCTTGAAATTTCCATGCTTTTTGGCGTTTAATTTTTGTGTTGATGTTAAATGTTTTTTTTAATAGGAATTATAATTAATTTTCATACATTTTCCCCCTAACTCAAAAAACCATGTTTTGTAATGTTTAAAAGGGGAGTTTTTTGGTTTGGAAATGGTCCTACCTTTAACGTTTTTTGAAACCAAAGATTTTTTGGAAAAATGTTGATGTTTTTTGGTGTATGAGAATGGAAACGTGAAAACATATGTGAGATAGTAATATGATACATTGAAATGTGGATATAGAGGATGGATTGACATTGATTGCAAAAGAAGAGCAAATTAATATAAAAGAAAAACACAAGATTAGAGATACTATTAACATGTGATTGATATAGTAATGAGTTAAGATATGTGTGTCCGTTATATATGTTCACATGTGGATACACAGTAAGGAAGGATAGAAAGAGAAAACCAGAAGCATGAAAGTTAGCAAATGCGTACAGCTATTTCTCAGAGGACTAACCACAGTCCAAAGTTGGGGTGGGAGGACAGGTCCTCCTGTCATGTAAAAACAGGAGAAATAAGATTCCTTACATGTACATTCACAGTTACAAATATGTTCTTGGCCTGTAAGCAATACATTGTGTCATGTAATGATACACTGTATTATGCACACATTGAAACACTGTTGGTATAGGACAGTTACCAAATACAGGTTTTAGAAAATGCACTTAAAAGGGAGAGAGATCATGTAGCTGACTGTAAGGCAAGTCCCCACTCCTGATATACAACATCTGCAGATTCTGGAACCACCATAATTGCAACTGCTATGGTTCAGAACTTCGTTTGCAAAAATATCAGGAGTAACTTGTCCAAAATATCTCAAGTTCAAAGAACTTGAAGTTCTACCCTCAGAAGCAGTGGAAGCACTAAATTATATATAATGAATAAAACTTAATTAAACGAGAGGGTTTTGACTGTTAAGATGGAGGTATACTCCATTGTAAGGACGGCTAGAGTCTAAACAGCCACAAACAAGCCAAGTTCCCTCTCCTTTGCCTCACTGCCCCGCATGCCTGGAACTCCCTCCCTGCCCGCATCTGCCTTGCCCCCTCCCTTCGTACCTTCAAGTCCCTCCTCAAAATCCACCTCTTCCGCTCCGCCCTTCCTAACTCCTTTTAAGCATCCCCACCCAGGATTATTCCCCACCTATTAAACTCCCAATATACTGTAACCAAGCCAAGAACATGTACCTGAGCTCTCGCATCCTCATGCCTGTTGCATCCCTTGTCTCTCCCTCTGTTCCCCCTTCCCTGTCTCCCCTCCCCCTGTCTTTAGATTGTAAGCTCTCAGACAGGGACCATGTCTGTCTTATTTTCTGTAAAGCGCCAGGTACATCGCTGGCGCTATATAAATGTTAATAATAATAATAATAAATTAATAATAGAGACCAAATGAGAGGCACAAGAAGAAGAGTAGCAACAATGTCACAAACCGAACAGGGAGCTCAAGGATTTCACTAAGCAGCTTACAGAACTTTTTCCTTCAAGCAGCAAGACTCTCCCATATTCTTCTTATAATTCTTTCTTAATGTAACTGCAGTTGAGTTGTAAAAGAGGAGAACAAATGCTCTTCCTTGAGGTTCATGATTAGACTACCACACAAGCAGTTAATTACTGGACACTTTTAATTGCAGTGTTTGACTTAAACTTTGATTCAAATTGCTAAGTCCTCCAGCATCGCTGAAGTCAAACAACTTGAGATGCAAGTCACGACAAATAACTGTCATCTTCACAAGAAGATTTGTGGGAAAACCATAATACTCAATAGAAATTAGACGGTATGGAGAGGAAAGCTGGCACAAGGGTTTCTACAGCATTCACTGTGAATACTGCATATTAAGGATTTTTGAGCCACATGGGTGCATCCCTTCTTGGACCTGGCTAGAATTGCATGCTTCCCTATACCCTCTCCCCCTCGGACACTGTCCACAAAATTATCCTCTTTTTAAGTTAAAATGCCCATGTTAACTAGGGAAATCGGAGAGGGAGACCAAGTGGTTTGAATAACCTCTTTTACTGGACCAACTGCTGTTGGTGGAAATGAGCAAGCCTTTGGGCCTTATGCTGTAGTGGAAATGGACTGTATGTAAAATAGATAGATGGATATTTATTATAAGCGTGGCCATAGGCCATTGCCAATACAATAATACATAAATACAAACAACACAAAAAACACATATAAGACAAACAAAAAATAACCTAAATTTAATTTACAGTAGTCATATGTCAGTTATAACTTAAAGGTAAAATCATGTATTCCTTATTCAAATAAACAAATTTACATCACTTCCTAGTAATCCCTAAAATCTGTACTAGTCCAGGTCTGTCAAAGGCTTATATGCCAAAAACCTGGTCCTAAGAATATGTGCCTGAATAAGAAAGAGAGTCATGTTCTTAATAACTTCCATATCCGAGCCATTCAAAAGGACAGAAAGTATAACATGGTCTGGTCTACCTGGTAGCTTAGCAAGAATGTCTCCCAGGAACTGCTGCTGTGGCAGATCATACAGACGGCAGTAATGGGCAATATGTCCCATTGTTTCAACTGCCTGTTGGTCAGAAGGGCAAACTCTCTCGAGAAAGGGGGTACCTTGACAGCGCCCTTCCAGCACCCAGGATGGAAAAACATTCAGCCGTGCACACAGCATAAGCCACTTGCCCTGTGAGGAAATCCTACTAGTCAGATATGTGGCCAATTGACCCGAGTCAGGAACCCACGAGAGATAATCTACTATATGGGGTGACTCTGAAATCCTAGTTATTTCTTGCTGCCTACCAATATCCCGGAGGCGGGTTACAATTTCTTGACTTACAAAGGCCCAGGGCTTATGGGCCAAATACTCAGTCGATAATCCAATACGAGTTAATAAGTCCTGTACCTTAGCCATCCACGACATTGATAAGTATCCTCCCTTAAGGCCATAAAAAGTTCTGAGGCTTGAGGTGCCATTACCTTGCACGAAAAGCGAGACACAGCCTCCATAGCATACTGATGCCAGGAAACCTGGCCACTTTCAGCCCTGATAGCTGCATGGGGAGTTCCCCTAGGGACACGCAGCAATTTCTGTAGGAATCCAGCCTGCAGAGAATTAAGTTTATTCCAAGGCACAAAAGGTGCCCATATTTCTGAGGCATACAGAGCCTGTGCCCTAACCTTGGCATTATGGACCTGGATCGCCACATCCACTGCTGTATGTAAAATGGGTTAGATTCCAAAGTTGACTTGCAAAAGAAAATCAAGTGGGCTTTTACTGTATAGAATACTCTTGTCATGATATAAAGAGAGCCTGATATATTTTAATTTTTGCTTCTTTCTTTTTCTTATTAAAAAAGGGCATATATAAAGGCTAGCCTCTTAATTTACTGGAAGACTTGTTGAAAATGAAGTGAGAGTTAAAAAGGAGAGAGAGAGAGACTTTCACAGTAGAGCCCTGCTTGGCTAAAAACTTGGACCCAAGCTCAGTGGCACTGGATATCAGAGTGGCATTGACCTCTCTGGAATACTGTAAGATCATGGTCCTCTAAGAGACGGGGCTAAAGCATTCTCTTGCCCCTTTCCAATGTGGTAACGCCCCCTACAGAGTGCTATAGTATTGTAATACTCCATGGGGGTGAGGGGTGACAACCCCCGGCCCCAAAGCTGGGGAATGTGGTGACCAAGACTAAGCTCAAGGGGCTTGGGAAGAATGCCTGACCCAACTCCTACAGGACCATTTGGGCTGGGGTTGGGTCATAGGCCTCTTTCGTAACCCTTCACTGAAGAATAGAGTACTAAATGTTTAACAAATAATTTTTTCTCCAGAGTGTGGTGTTGGGTTATAAATATTAAGCAAATTTTTAAATGGCCTGGAGAAAAATCATTTTTCTCCTGGTAGCTCAGGTTTTCTTCTGTACTGCAATGTTCTGGCCTGTGGACCTGACTTCTAAGTGTAAAAAGTGGGAGAGGGCTCAGCCACCCAAGACCTCTTTTATAAACTATAAAGGGGAATAATGTATCCTCCCTTAGTATGCTTTGTATAAACATGGCTGAACCCAGCTATTCCACAGAGTGGAATAGAGTGGACACATCTGTTGCATGCATTTTGTTTGGCAGGTGATAAAATAGTCAGCTTATGGGATCCTGATTTGTTTGGCAATTATAGTATTATGTCCTTTTTTCTTTCTTTTTGTCCTTTCAGAGATACAGAACAAAACCGTACTGCTGTAGTCTATGCAAGTTCTCGTCCAAACTCCTTAATTCCTTCAAGAATCACTTGCACCGTTACCATGAAGATGAAATGGACCAAGAGCTGTTGGTTCCTTGCCCAAAATGTGCATTTGCGTCTCATTCCAAAGTAGTGGGAAAACACATCCGGATGTTTCACTCAAATAAAAAAATACAGAACTATACCATGAACATCTTGGGAGGAATGAAACAATTTAAGAGTGATGTCGTAAACTTCACCTGCTTAAAATGTCACTTTACAGATACATTGTATTACAATATGAAGAAACATGTGCTGATGAACCACTTTCCAAATTTAATAAGCACCTATTTTGGTGAGAGACCAGATGAAATTGAGGAAAGATTTATTGAGCACTACTGTAAAAAATGCAATGCTTCTGCAAACAGCCAAGATACTTTAATGTACCATGTCTTGACATCTGTGGCACACAAAGATCTGGAGAACAAGCTTAGATCTGTCATTTCAGAACATATTAAGAAACCAGGACTTATGAAGCAAATGCATATGCATATGCATATTGCTCCCAAGCCTCCCACAAGTATGGCTGCCCCAGCGTTGATGCCTGCCAGTGGTCAAGCAAGCTCAGTAACTACTCAAACTTGCTTTCAGCTATCCTTTCCACCAAAAAATCAAAACCAAACCATGAGACAGATGAGAGCAGTTGCAAACCCAGTTGGACCACTGACTGTTTCAAGTGCCTCTGGTACCTTTGCACATGGATCTCCTACTCTTGTATCTAACCCTCTCCATGTGGGTCACAATAATGTTGCTCTTCAGCATTCTGCTCCACAGTCTGTCTTTGTTTCACATAGGCATCCCCTGAATCAGCCTGCCCGGTCTGGAGTTCTCCCTCTTAATCAGCCTGTTGGGACCATAGGTAGATCTGTTGGGCCTGGGATGCTTCCGCTCACTCACCCTGTCCGGCCTGGGATGCTTCCTGTTAGTAAATCCATTGGGACCATGAACAGTCCTGTTGCTCCTAGGACTGTCCCTATGACTCAGCCAGCTGGACCTATAAACAGACCCATTGCTCCTGGAGTTATTCCAGTAAACAGGCCTGCTGCACCTGGGGTCCTGGCTGTAAATCGACCTGTTGGGAATGTGAATCGGCCCGTTGCTCCTGGAGTTATTCCTGCTACCCAGACTGTCTCATCAGGGGTTCTGCAGCTGAATCAACCTGTTGCATCAGGGGTTCTTCCTGTAAACCAGCCAGTTGGACCTGGGATGCTCCAGCTTAATCAGCCTGTTGCATCAGGGGTTCTTCCTGCAAATCAATCTGTCAGACCTGGAGCTTCTCAAAACGCTGCTTTCCTTACTGCTGGGCCTCTTCTTAGACAGTTGATTCCAACTGGCAAGCAGGTTAATGGGATACCTACATACACCCTTGCAACCGTTTCAGTCACTTTGCCTGGACCATCAGGTGGTGGATCAGTAGCAACTGTTTCACCATCACAGGTGCCGATTCATTTAATGCAGTCTGGTGCTGTTACTCAGCTCTCTCAGTCTCCGGCTAGTGCACCATCCCCTCCTGTGGTCATAACTTCTCGTTCCCAGAATAGCTCTGCCCGTGTTTCTCTCCCTGCGCCTGAAACAAATGAAAGCCTTGAACAGGCTAAGCAATGGAAGACATGCCCAGTTTGTAATGAGCTTTTCCCCTCAAATGTCTATCAAGTGCACATGCAAGTTGCTCACAAGAACATTGCGCTGAGAAGGGAGGAAGCTCTTGAGCCCAACAAAATAGCAGTATGTGCACCTTTCTTAAGATGGATGAAAGAGAAGACTGTTCGATGCTTTTCTTGCAAGTGTCTCCTTTCTGTGACGGAGCTTATGAAACATCTGTTGATGCATGGATTGGCATGCCTGTTCTGTACAAATACTTTCCATGATTTAAAAAGCCTTGTGGATCACAATAGGACTGTGCATAGTGGGGAAAAGGAACTACACGCAGACTATAGCAACAGAGGATTCCAACTAGATACCGATTCAGAGGGTGACCTTGTATTTCCACACTTTGACTTCAGTATAATGTTACCAAAACAAGAACTTGGTAACAAGGAAGTACATCTAGCAGTACTTGCTGGGGTAAGCTCGAGAATGCTTGTACCCATCTACATCAAAGTGAAGCCTCAAACTGCTGAACTGACAAGTAAGTGCAACAAAAAGGTATTGACTTGTCCCTTTTGTTATGGTACTTTTGTTAACAGAGAGGCCTATGAAATCCATTTGAAGGAAAGGCACCATATCATGCCTACTGTCCATACAATCCTAAAGTCCCCTGCTTTCAAGTGCATCCATTGCTGTGGGGTGTACACTGGCAACATGACTCTTACAGCCATTGCTGTGCATTTGCTCCGCTGTCGAAGTGCTCCCAAAGATAGCAACTCGAGCATGAAGGTGCCGCTCGAATGCAATGAAAAGAAAGATCCACCATTTGTGAATGGTGAAAAGCATGATTCCTTGGTTCTGCCTGCTAAGAGAAAACAATCTGATCTCTCTACTGGTGTAGAGAACCAAAGGGACCAAGAACCATTGATCTCGCAAAGTGGCACAGCTCCACTTTCAGAAAAAGTTGTGAATCCAGTGCCTTTCAAACGACCAAGGACTGAGATTAAGGAACCCCCAACAATTGAAGATCTTGATATCTTAGCAGTAGATCCGACGCAGTATCAGTATAGTTCATATGAAGCTCGAAAACAGTTTCTGGCAGATTATTTTCACAAGAAGCCATATCCTACTAAAAATGAGATGGAGCTACTGTCATCACTACTATGCGCATGGAAAGTTGATGTTTCATCCTTTTTTGGAAGAAAACAACATACGTGCCTAAAGGCAATCAAAAGTCTCCAGCCATCTGTGCTTTTGGGCTTCAGTATGTCTGAACTTAAAAATGTGAAGCACAGTTTGAGCTTGAAATTATGAACAAGGACCTCCTGTAAAAAGCTTTTAAAACAGAAAATGTAAAGCAACCATGACTGCATACACTTCAGTTTAGCAATGTATTTATTGCATCAGTTCAGTTTCTTGTCACTAACAAAGTGACCTATTGAAAGGTTACAATGGTACACAAAGCCTCATTCTGTTCTGACAGTTGTTGAAAATGACACAGTTGTACAGTTAAACTTGAGGAAGGTAAATACTTAAAATTTATGGTTCTGGAACTTTTGTAGCTACATATTTTTGTGTGTGTTAGTGTGTGGAGTAGCTTCTTCCTCTCGCCCCCCTCCTCCTAAAGTGTTTATACCATCCTGTAAAGTGTCTCCGGAGGGAATACTTTTTCCCCAATGTCAATTTGTCTTGAACTTAAAGTGCATAATGTTGGTAAAAGATATTAAGACAAATTAATGGTTTAAAGGGCTCAAATCAGAAATGTTTAGATTCCTTTTAGTTCCAATTTTTTCTGTTACCTGCTAAAAACAAAATTGGCACTCCTCCCATCCTAATGCTAGTCACTGGTGACAAGAATAGTGAATTCAAATAGCTAACTTTTACATCAAAAAACATGTGCCAATTACTGATTTGGTGATGACACATCAGCTAAACAGCACAAACTCTGTTTCAGAGTTTACCCTTAATATCTGAATTAATCACTTGTAATTTTGACCCAATTAGAAATCTAATTTTCTTTAACTGAAAGGTTGCTAACTTTTTATACAGATTGTATTATTCCTCAACATACTATCCTTTTGCTAAATGTCTACCTGAAATTTCAAAGTCTTGTGACAAACATTGATGCACTTTTCATCTAAGGGTGATTTTCTTGCAACGACGAACTCATTCATTTTGGCATATGTTTCTGCACATAGAGAGACTTGATCAGGGGTTGAAGTTAATGGTAATCTTGATCCATTGGACGCTGGATTGTGCGGTGAGAGAATATGCTCATTTTTATAATAATGAATGAGAAATTATGACTGAAACTTTTATTTTTCTTGGCTGATAACCAAGCCAGAAACCAACCAAAAGCAAGGTTGGATGGCTCCAATATCAGCAATGTCACCCATTTCCAGGGCTGTGAAAACTCCCATTCCAGTGGCAAATAGACTTTGGGAGCTAGCATGTGGATTTTTCTAGACCCATCTGCAGTGCTGGTCCTTGAGATTGGGTGTTAGCACTGCAGATGGAAGTGGGAGTAGGAGAACCACCTCCCATTATCAGTGCTGAATTGGTTCTGGGACATGGGCTCAGCTCTACGGATGGAGTTACTCTACTCTTTTCCCCCACCCCTATTAGAACATGGCAGAGTAGAGTTCCCACCTGCAGAGCTCTGTGCTTCTGATTGATTGGGGTGGGGATATCTGCAGTGCTCATGAGATGGTCAGCAGGAAGTATGAGAAGCCTGCATGCAACACAGTCTCCTGCTCAGCTGTGTATGTAGGACTTTCCTATTCTCTGCAGACCATTTTATTAGGCAGAAAGGTGGGGGGTAGGGCTCTGCTATTTCTCTGAGACTAAGCTTGGACTTAGTGCAGTATACAGGGCTCTCCTGCTTCTCTGTTCAGATGTTCAGCAGGGAGTAGAAGAGATCCTCCCCCTCCCCCCCCAATTCCCTTTATTGGCAAGTAGGCTAATGTGCTTGGCCAGCCCTTGGAGGGTTAGGTGGTGTGTTTTGGGGTTGTCGTTTTGTTTTATTTTTAACAGCCCTGCCTGTATCTATTGTAAGATTTAATCAGTAGAGACTACAAGATGTTACTATTTTAATAGTTGGTGAATTATCAAAATAATGGGTCTTGGTCTAATTTCCAGTGGTTCTGTTTGCCATACAAAGACTACCTCAGCAACTGCTGCCCTTGACCAATCTTAGTCCAAGGCTTGAGTGGTGATTAAATTATCCTTAACGCACATCAGTGATGACCTTTGATAGCTTGTATTATCATTGATTGCCCTACTATACTTGCTGACTGGCTAAACGGAGAATTTTGGTTTTAGTCAGTGGGTTAATTTGGCACGCTCCAAAAATAATTAATAAATCTTCCGTTTAACCCAAATAAAGTCAGTAACCTGCTACTCAAATTGAATCTTTCAAAAAACAAAAGCTCATTCTGTTGGTGTTCAGCAAAAGAAAAAATGTTTTGTGTGCTGAATTTAAACCATCTTTTTATAATTAATATTCATTTAAACTGCAGGAGTTTTCTTTATTTTGAGTGTCAAAATTGCATGTAATTGTACCTTTGTGCATTTCTGAGCATATGTGTAACAGGGCATTGATCTCACTGTAGCCATCAAAGAAAAAAACTTGCCTGAGTTCCTACTAAACTTCTTATTTTGGGTAAAACCATGACATTTTCTTATTTGAAAAGAATTGAAGTGTGTTGTCTTGTGTATTTACTATTATTTTTAATTGTAAAACACCAGTAGTAGAACTGAACTTCAGATAAAACCTAGTCATTGAATGCAGATATGATAGAAAAATTCAGCAAAGGATAATTTAAACCGGTTAGGGGGGAAATCAACAGGTAAGCAGTTTTTTCTTTTTCGTACTGGAGAAATAGGGACCTACAAAGGAGTAACTAATCTGAATTGTGGTTTCACAAAGTTTTAAATAGAGAGCCTGTTCTTTTAAAATGTAACAGTCTAAAGGAATGTCAACATTTGAGATACAGGATTTATTCTGAGTGTAAAGACATGGGGAATGAATTTGGCATGATCGATCCAAATCATTTCAGATGAATGGTATAAAATTCTGTTTATACATATTTATAAACCTTTTTTAGGGTAGATCATATTAGAGTTGATCTTTGCAGTGTTGGTGGAGGAACCAGTCTACCTTTATCAGAGTTTTCTTTATTGTACACTGACTAGTGACAATGTTAAGAACGTTATCCATTTGGACTTTGATTTTGTTTTCAAATAAATCCAGGTTTTTAACTTTTTGTTAAGTGTGCACAGGTGTTTTTTTAAATAGGCTTTGAAGAGTTTGTGAATTTTCCATATGTAGTTCACTCACTATGTCACTACCAAATCCGACCATATTTTTATTTGTGTATTGATGCAATTGGAGAATGCTGGGTCCAGCTAGAGATCAGTAGAACCTTCCAGAAACTGGGTCCAGCTGGAGTGGTTCCTTCTGGTGGAAAGCAATTCCCGCAGGTAGGGTGTTCCTCTAGTTTTCCCCTCCTGCCTCTGAAAATGTGGCCTTAAAAGGGGGAAGGACACTTGGCTACCTCAATCCTTTCTCTACCTATAGCAGAAGGTAGAAGAGGGACTGCCCCCAGTTTTTTTGAACTTTGGCTTTTTACTGAAATTCTTTTAAAAGTATTAATGGTGATGTATTCAGGGCTGGACGGAGGCATGTGCCACCGAAAATCCCCCCTCCCCCCATTGGTAGCAAAACCAGCCGCCTGCCCGGCAGCCTGTCCCCTCTTGGTTTTTTCCCCCCATGACCCAGGCCCCCCCTGCCGGCTGACACATGCTCCCCCCCCTCACTGATGCTGTCTGCCAGGTGGAAAGCGGGAGAGAGACCAGGTAGCTCAGTGCTCACTGCCTCTACTGAAGGGAACCTTTCCTTAGGGAGGGGGAGGGTAGTAAGCTCACCTCCCTCCCCCAGCCTACCAATGCTGTCTGCCCCCGGGGCTGGCCCCAGGCATGTGGACTCCATTCCTCACCTGCCTCTCCCTCCGCTGTAGGCTGCAGCAGCAGCAGCTGGGACAAGGGATCAGACGCTGTTTGTTTACAAACAGCTCCTCCCCATGTGCTGATCAGAAGGTTGTAGCCTTGTAAAGAAGGTTCTTTGAGATGGCACCAAACATTCTCACAACAGGGTTGTGCATGATCACCCTATTCAAATAATAGCCACATGATGGTCTCAAGCTCCTGTAGTATAAAAAAGTGCTCTCCCCCCTCAGAATGACAGTTCCTTCCAACCCTTTCTAGAAATATAAGGAAAAAAACCCATGCAAGGCTGGAAGGGTGGATGTTGTGAGAATGTTCAGAGCCATCGCAAAGAACCTTATTTACATGGTAGCAACCTTCTGTTCTTCTTTGAGTCACTCCTCACATGCTATTTTTACATAGGTTCACCGTATGCACATGGCTGCACACACATCCCCACTCATCCACACCCGCATAGTAACCACAGTTTCCCCCAGGTGGGTGGGTGTGTGTGTGAGAGAGAGAGTGGGGATGCATGTTAGGTGGGCGCACATGATGGAAAATGAACATGCAAGGAAGCTAAAACTTTCAGTGCAGCCATAAGGTTCCGCCGGCCTTTGGGGCCCCACAGCAAGGCTTGGCACATGGCCCCTCAAACCCTTGGGCCAAGTTTGGATCTAGTGATGTTTGGATGTATTTTTCAACACAAGCAGTAGGCAGGGCAACCATCTTTGATGACATAGAACACTCCAAAATGGTGAGTTTTAAATGCATTTTTTCCAGCTGCAGATTCCAACTGGTGTGATAGAGAGCCCTCTGACATCCAGCAGGCATGCTTCTCAATCCCTGGACCCTCAATTAAAACCCTCCTGCACCTGAGAAACGGATTGACTAATAACTGTATTGGGGTCAAAATGACACCATTAATAAATAGCTGAAAATAATTAATGTGATTGATTTGAAAGAGTCCAGATTAAGAAAAAAATTAAGAAAAGTTTATTAGTATAACAACTGAAAAACAGCAATACCAAACAACCCCCCATAGTATTGGGGGCCACCATTACTCATGTAAAGCAGCACAACTAACAAAAATGATACAGGGGCTAATGTTGACACCCCCCCACCCCAAATCCAGAAAAGGCGAGGAGGAGCCAGCCCAAAAGTCTTGAGTTCACAGTAGGATGGCCAGATATGCCAATTTTACAGGACATTTATGAAAAATACAGGGCTTCATTGTTTTCAAGTGAGCTCTAAACCTCAAAAATGCAGGGGTCATCAGCAACCCCCCCAATGCAGAATGAATAGGTATTTTTTCAACACAAAGCTGCTAATGGCTGTGATTGAAAAAAACCCTGGTGTCAAGAGTTTACTCTAAATAGGTCTTAACTGCGTGTAAAGATAAGGAACGAGAAGTTGGCAAGTTGACTTTTCACCGGGGATCAATGTAATCACCCAAAGCAGTTTATGGTGTTTTTTTCCTAAACGCACCACTAATGACCTTTGTGAACTCAAACTAAGTGCTACATTTTTTCCTTAGGAGAGCAGGTGCTGGGGTAAGTTTCATTTCTTTAAAAGACACATGTATCTTAAGAATATATGTTTAAGGGGTCAATATGACCCCGAGTGCAAAGGGTGAAGAGTGCTTTCATTTTCCCATTGACTTCCATTGGGGGTAGAAAGTACCCCTGCTGATGAAATGATAAAAACCTCCATTTTTAAAAAATGGAGAGGAACATGAAACAACACAGGACAGTTAACCTCACACTTCTTGAGGAATACATGGGAGGGGTGGTTCAGGCCTGCCAAAGCAGTCTTGATTTTTTTTTTTTTTTAAGCAACCTTAGGGGACCCATCTGACCCCTCTAGTTACCGGCCAGACTCCCTCCTTCCCTTTGCCTCAAAGCTCCTGGAACGTGACGTCTACTCCCGCTGCCTGGACCTCCTCTCTGCCAACTCCTCCCTGGACCCTCTCCAATCTGGCTTCCACCCCCTCCACTGAAACTGCCCTCGCCAAAATTACCAATGTTCTACTTGTCGCCAAATCTAAGTGCCACTACTCTGTTCTTGTCCTCCTTGACCTCTCTACTGCCTTTGACGCTGTTGACCGCTTGCTTCTATTGGACTCGTTTTACTCTCTGGGCTTCCGTGGCTCCGTCCTTGACTGGTTCTCCTCCTACCTCTCTGACCGCTCCTTTAAAGTCTCGCTCCCCGAGTCAAACTTCTCCCTCCCCCTCTCGGTTGGGGTTCCCCAAGCCTCTGTCCTTGGCCCTCTCCTCTATTTACACCCTGTCCCTTGGCAAAATTATTGCCTCCCGCGGGTTCCAATATTATCTCTACGCTGATGACACTCAACTCTATTTTTCTACCCCCTCTCTCGCCTCTTCTGTCCACTCACGCCTCTTCAACTCTCTCTCTGATATCTCTGCCTGGATGACCCGATGTCAACTCAAGCTCAACATGGCCAAGACTGAACTCATTTTTCCTTCCTCTCCCTCTAACCTGTCCATCTGCATTGATGGAGTCACCATCCATCCTGTTTTCCAAGCCCGCAGCTTGGGCTTCATCTTTGATACACACCTCTCTCTCAAACCTTACATTGACTCTATTGCCAAATCCTGCCGATTCACCCTTCATAACATTGCTTAGATCCGCCCCTTTCTCTCTACCTCCTCGGCCAAAATCCTTGTTCATGCCATGGTTATCTCTCGCCTCGATTACTGCAACCTCCTCCTCGCTGGCCTCCCTCGCTCTCACCTCTCTCCCTCCCCCCCCTTTATTGCAATCCAAAACTCTGCTGCTACGGTCATTCACTCTGCCCATCGGTTCGACCATGTGCAGCCTCTCCCCTCTCCACTGGCTCCCTATTCCTGAACGTATCCTGTTTAAACTCCTGGTTTTCACGTTCAAAACACTGCACAACCAAGCTCCCCCTTACCTCTCGGACCGAATCTCCCTATGCACTCCTGCACACACTCTCCGCTCTTCCGCTGTCCCCTCCCTCCCCTTCGTTTCTCCTGCTCACCTAACCGCCTTCAACCCTTCTCCCTTGCTGTCCCCCATGCCTGGAACTACCTCCCTACCCACATCTGCCTTGCCCCCGCCCTCCGCTCCTTCAGATCCCTCCTCAAGACCTACCTTTTCCTCGCCACCTTTCCCAATGCCTGCTAGTCGTTCCCCATATACTTACTGTCTGCCCTTTTCTGCAGACTGCTGCAACCATCCTGATTGTAACCAAGCCAAGCACATGCACCTGAGATTTCACATCTGCTTAAATGTTTGTTTGTCTTCTCCCGTCTCCTGCTGTCCCCCCTCGTCTTTTAGATTGTAAGCCACAGGCAGGGACTGCATCTATTTGTATGTTCTGTACAGTGACAGGCACATGACTGGTGCTATATAAATGTTTATAATAATAATTAATAATATAATGTAGGAGGGGGGCAATGATATTGGAAATGCAGGACATACTTTGCATACAATGTGTATGGTATGTATATTTGAGATCTCCCCAACACCAAACTATGATGATTGGCTGAAATTTAGTTCTTGTTAAAGAATCTAAACAAAAGGCAGTGCATGTCATGAGCCAAACTTGAAGCCTTGTTTTTTCTAATAATTTTAAAGTTCTTGCATCACATCTCCCTCCCAAATAAGCTCTACTGTGCACACAACTCTCATAAGGCTCTTCACACCCCACACTTCTGTGTGGATTCTTTTTATAGCCCAGTGTTGGGGAAATAGCCCAATACTGAACCTGTGCTGAAATTTGTGTGTTAATGGTCTAATGTTGCTTTTTGAAAACAAGGTCTGGGTTTGAATCTTTGAAATATCAATTGCCTTTCTCCAGTTCTGTTACTGGAGAGAATGAAGTCAACACAAAACTGTTTAGTCCTGTCAAATTCAGGATACTTCATCAATGCCTCTGAAAGTCTTCTGGTATATAGGACACGTGAGGTATGTTTATGTTTCGTGTCTGTTACCTTCATTAAAAATGCAGAAGTCTAAAACAGAACTACTGAAAGTCTTGGAAAATCAGGGACATGCAGCCAATAGCTCCAACAGTACTGGGAAAACTGGACACTTGAGAGGTATGCTGACAGGAAAAGTTGCTTCTACCCTCTGGGCCATCATGGTAGGAGTGCTAATGACCACTGTTGGCACAGACTCCTAGTGAGCGTTTTAAGTAACCTATAGATTGAAGACTCCTTATACAGTCATTAAATTGTCACCCTAAGTACTTTTCCACAATGGTCTCAAAGAAATATTTGTAAAGGACAGGCCGTAAGTCACAGGCATGTATTAGGATCTGTGGTGAAAAGCTTTAAAGGAGACAGCTGTTTTTGGATTACAGAAAGTGGCAGGAACAACTGTGAATCCTAAAGACATCAGATTGCAAAGGAAGAGACAGGTTTAATGCACCTTCTGGTAACCACAAATTACAGTTGTGAAAAAGTCATTCACTGCAGCACATTGGGGAAGGAGAATAATGTTATTGGTTCTCCTTGAAGGGTAGGAGGGGAAAACCCACTCCAGGACTGGAGACAGAAGAAAATGTAGACAAATCCTTGTTACCCAAACCACAGCTATAATGTGACCGTTTCTCTAGTCTTGCCGACTCTTGATTTCAAATGCTCATCCCAGGCAAGTTCTCCCTGCCATATCCCACCCATCTAGCCATTATTATTTTATATAGTTCTAGCAATGTAGTTCTGAAATATTGTGTATGATATCTCTCTGCAGGGGTGTAATGCTGCCCTTAGACAGCAGCTGTGGGCCTGCACCCCTAAATTAGTAACATACATCCTCTTTTTCTTTGAAGTAGGAAGCATTGGTACTTTGGGCTTTTTAGAACAGAGATTCCCAAATCCTTTGATCCACTGAAATACAAAAAACTCTTCATGATCCCAAACTGTGAAGGTTTGCATATTTAATGATGCAGATCCACTCTTGTCACATTTAGCAGTGTGGCTATCCCATTTGGGCACCCTTACTTTAGCCTAGAGTGCAGAGGAGGCGTTTTCACTCTCCCCCTTGGTTTGATGGCTGAGGCTAAAGAGCTTTATCATTCTACAATATCACCCCTTTTGCCTTGTTCCCTTATCTGAATCTTACCAATTACCAGCCCTGGCTCATCTTTGACTCCCTCAAACTCTTTCCCATGAACATACACTGAATTTACAAGTCTGATCAGGTGACCTCTTCTTTACCCCTGCTGTTGTCTCCTTCCCTCTCCCACCACTGATGCTAAATTTCCAGGTCTGTTTTTCTCCTAGCTCCTCCATTAGTTTAGATGACATTTCTTTACTGTTACTCCTGTAATGTGATTGCTCTTCAAGGTACATACTCTGATTTCTAGGTTTCTGTTTAATACAGCAATAGAACTGTCTCAAGTTTCAATTGCAAAAAATCTTAACTTTTTTGTACTGGTGCAAAATCATAAAGGTGACCATCTCTCATATTAGGTTTCCATTTAAAGACTGGAGAAATGCAGATAAGTTAAAAGTGTTTTGTTAGTAACCCTGCAAAAAAAAGACCATTTGCAAATGCAGCTACAGAGGCCCAACCAGTGCCATTTGGATGTATTAGATACTAATAAATCTTACTGGGACATTATAACTAATGTTTAATTTGTGTATGGCATTTCCCCTAGATTGGGCTAGGGTAGGCTTGTTATGTGAAACAACAAAATCATGGTGTTTGCCTATATTTTAGGTTTTTTTCAGGTTAGAAACAATGTTTCCTTCTCCAAAACGAATCTGCAAATGAGATTGGCTTTGGACTGGTCCCTAGAACTATTCCTACCCCTCCCATTATCCTGCAGTTAACTGTCAAATCTTCTGTTGCAGAACCTGGCCATTTTGAGACTTCCCTGTATTTTACCACTGTATTGCACAAGAACAAGATTTGTTACACACTACTTTCCATTCTGAGCCGTAGTTTACACTTTAAAAGTCCACCTAAAGCTGGAACAATTGTCTCTAATCTATTTTTAAAACTTCAATAATGAGACTTACAGGCAAGCTTATCTCCTGGCTAGAAAATTCTTGACTTAACAAATCATTCTTTAAGCTAATTATCTTAGTGGACATAATGCAAATGAAGCATGTAAACTTTTATGCTCAGTGAGGTCCCTGACCGTAAGTATGATAACCAGTTTTGCACTATCATGCAATGTTTGTTTATGCAAATGTATAGCCACACAGCAACAAACACTTTTTTTTTATATGCCCTCAACCCTATATTGCCACAGCAAATACACAGCCACATACACTTTATCTGCAAGAACAAACACCCCCACAAAACATTGCCAGCACAAAAACAGTTCCTTTTCCCCACATACCCAGCAAAACCCCTTCCTCAGTACACACTTCCACACACACCCCTCCTCTTCCACATGATTCTAGAGCCAAGCCCAGCTCTGAAGGAACACACTTTGGGGCAGTAGGAGAGAAGGAAGGTGAGGGCATGTAGTTGTGTAGAGGGTTGACTCTAGGTCTTTCCTTCCAGCCCCTCACTAGCCCATGAGGTTTAGCCTAATGTCCAAAGTGAGTGAGCAAGGCATGCACCCAGAGAGGAACATTAACCTCTGATCTAAGTTAATGATTGGGGGGTGGGAATGAGACTGCATGAGTTGCAGGTTGTTGATTGATTTTAAAATAAAACATATCCCCACACAACTGCAATTACGTCCCTCAGTTTACTCAAGCCAGTTTTATTCTATTTCAGTGTCAAGCGCATGCCTGGTCCTGGATGGAAAGAAGGGTTTTGCAGCAGTGGTTTCATATTACAGAGTGCAATGTCATTAAATCAAATATTGTACATCTCTAAAACCAGTCAAGGGGAAGCTTAATTTTTGAAATCTTAACTTTTTTTTACAGGTTAAAAAGAGGTCAATTTTTACACCAGTGTATTAAGCAATTTAAAGACTTTATTTAATAAATTGCACTTAGAAAAATCCATACAAATAAATGTACTCAATTTTATTTTTTTAAATTACAAGAGCTTTGGTAATCATACGACTTTGTAAATAGTGCCAAAACTATATGTTGTAGGTATGTGTACCAAACAGAACTTCTTAGTTGAGGTTCTTGAAATCTTACAGCACTTGCCATACACAGTTCTCACTTTGCATAGCTTTCTAGTTGGCAGTTCAAAGACAAGTAGAGCTCATATGCCTATATATAATACATTGCATTTAGCACCCAGACACATTTGTTAGGGAGACTCATACATACAGCTTTTGGCCACAATCCAACTACTTACTCCAGACTAGTTCCGTTGAAGCCACTAGGATTTCAATGGTTCTACTTTGGAATAAGTGGTTGATGGATCACAGCCTTTGTTCTTATATCAATTTTTAAAAAAACAAACAAACTTGCAATACAGATGTTAATACTAATAGCAGCACAAATAAGTGTTAATATAAAAAAAATCATTTCCTATTTATCCATTTTTCTACTAGAATGACTTTTTACTTTATAGCTACAGAACAGTCCATTCATACCAAATTAAGTTTAACTTAGAAGTGTATATGCTTGTTTTAAGGAAGACTTCTGAAAGCCTACATTCTACATAAAACAAAGATTGCATATAATACTGTCTAAAGACAGTGATATAATCAAGATGACAATATGCCATTGTTATACACAAATACAGCAACTTCAAGGCCAGCACTTTCTCTGTGTGCCATTTCCTCTCCTGAAGGACAAGCAAAGCAAGGAGCAAGATCATGTATAAGGAGATTCATTGAGACAAGGGAAGTAGTCTTCGGTGTTGAAGAGGGCTGGCTGTTCATACAGAGTCTGATGCTGCCTTGAGGAAGATGACTTCTGCAAGTAAGATTTAGAGATTAGGACAGTGTAATTCTAATAATAATATTTATTTGCGGCAGAAGCCAATAAATGAACAAGAACTGAAGACAAACATAAAAACAATAATCAAAATCTTCCCAAGAAATATGTATATAAACACATAAATCAAAGGAATACATAAGGGAGAAATGTGCCATCATTCAAATATCCTCGCTCAAAGGTTGCCTGAAATGGAGAGAGAGCATACAGAGATTTATTGCCTCAATCAAAAACTGAGACAGCTGCTGTAATAGAAGGA
This sequence comes from Sphenodon punctatus, assembly GCA_003113815.1. NCBI lineage: Eukaryota > Metazoa > Chordata > Lepidosauria > Sphenodontia > Sphenodontidae > Sphenodon > Sphenodon punctatus. The sequence goes on from QEPC01012832.1 coordinate 2,859,326, forward strand.
TCTATATCTGCCAATGCCAAAATAAATAAGTTGTGCTCCGTGTGCCCTGGGAATTTCTGGAGAAAGGTAGCAAGATATTTTAAACAGATTACATCATAAAGATGACATTGGAACAATACATGGGAGACAGATTCCACATGTTGCCAGTCAAAAGGGAAGGTGCGATCCGCAAAATCAACTGCATGGAGTCGACCCTCCAGTACTGCAGTGGGAAGAGCATTTACTCAAGCGCACAAGAATATTTACCCCTCTGCGAGACAGATGACAGCAAATAAGCAGCTGAGTGTTTTCCCATTGAATGTAAACACTGGGGTGGGTAGTGGGTATGTTCTCTCGTATAATCGGCGATGCAGCACCTCTGGCCCACAACACTTCCTCCTAGCTCCTGTTCATTGTACTCAACCTTCTTCGTTCATGGCCCACAATCTTTAGTGGGTTGCACTGTGAAGGGAGTCTACGAGGAAGCGCTGTGGTTGAGGCTGAAGAACGTGCTGGCAGAAGGTGCAGGGCAGGTGCGCTGCTTTCTCCTGAATGGGGCTGGCTGCCGTGGAGGCTGGAGACCCAGCAGCGCTTGCCTGCTTGTCCCAGTATGCCTCCACTCAGACTGGCAGCTAATGGGTCTGGCTCTGCCACATTGAAGCTACTCTCCCTTCCCCAGGTTTGTGTGTGTGCGTGTATGTGAGACGGTGACCGAGGAGAGTGCTAGTGTAGGGGAACAAGTGAGCAAGTGCTTGTGTGCGAGAGAGAGAAGGTAGTAGGTGTTATTCCGTGAGAGAGGGAGGGGATTTGGGGACTCTGTGGCAAAGAGTGAGGGATGGGGACAGGAAGGAAGATGGAGTTGAGCTTAAAATATTTAAAACGTTTAGATGACAATTGATTACATTTCAGTTACTTTAATTAATTTTAATTGGATAATTTATTTAAATTGATTTTTAATTTTGAATCCTCCCCGAACATTCTTTGCCAATTTGGCCCCCAGACTAAAAAAGGATCACTACTCCTTTGTTTTATATTTCATCCTATTTTATACGTTTTATATTTTTATTTGTTACATAAACAGGTTATAAAATTAGATAGTGCATGTAAGAAGATTCCCTTAACTGTGGAAAGAAAAAACATAGCTTTCTAAAATTGGGAACAAGGGGCAAGACTTTTCCCCCCCAAAGCACATAATGCAAGTAAAAGCAGCTCAACATTTAGTAGACTAGAACAGGTAGCTTACAGCCATCTTTAGAAAATAAGCTATTTAGTGATACGCATTTTCAGCATTCAGCCCGAATGAATGGGACAGCTGAACATGAAAACATATAGTGCCATACTGGGTCAGCCCAACAGCCCATTGAGCCCACAACCTGTCTCTGACAGTGCCAAGTTTCCATCACTGGGAAGTACCACCCAATGGGTCATTGGAAGTACCACCCAATGGGTCATTGGGATGATCCATTCCCTAAGCCTACCTGGCTAATAGCTGCTAACGGATCTATCTTCCAGAAACCTATCCAGTCCTTTCTTAAACCTAGCTATACTACTGGCCTTGACCACATCTTCTGGCAACAAATTCCAGAAGTTAATTGTGAGCTGAGTGAAGAAACACTTTTTATTGTTAAATCTGTTACCTGTTAGTTTCTACCTTGAATAACTTTGCATAATCTGCAAATTTGGTCACCTTACTCCCCTTTCCAGATCATTAATGAATACACACCCACATAAATGTCCAAAACAAGGGTGGCACTGCTCCCAAGCCCAAAAGCTCCACACCAAAATTCTCATATCACTGAGAAGCACAAAACACTGCATCAATCACAGCTTCCCCTGATCCAAACCCCACCCCAATCGCTATCCCTGCTTGTCAAATACCTTTTCAAATTAAAAAAAGTCTTGCACTGCCTCTGGAAGATGCTCGTGCTCAAGTGAACCTCTGGGGGAAGCGAGTTCCAAAGCGCCTAACTTTTTAAACCAAGTTTCTTTAAATCTGTCAAAAGCAGTTTTTCATAAGGAGGGAATAGAGGAAAACTGATATTCTCTAGATACAAGGAAACCTCCAAGTGTTTTCTTGAACATTAATGGTATTGGAATTGCCTCAAAATATTTATTAAAGCTGTTTACTTGAAGTTCTGTTTGTAAAGGTAGTCTGACACTTTAAACTCTAGATGTGTTTAAGTTTGTAATAGCTGTGAAATATTACACTCAGACTTCCTACATAGTTCCTGACTTTCACACGCTCTTCCAACTTTCACAAGGATTATTTCTAAGAAAGTGAAAATTTTCAACCCTGTTCCCAGATGGAATTCAACCTTATTTAGTAAGTTTAGGGGAAATACTTGCTGCTATTTTATGAAATCTATACACAGCTGTAAACTGACCATGAAACTTCTTACTCAAGACAAAACAAAAGAGAACCTCTACCTGATGTGTAGTGTTTGGCCATTGTTGAGTAAGAAATGTCCATACGCTGCTTTATTCAGTTTCATAAAGCTGCTAATACAGTAAAAAGCCTGCACGTAGCAGCGGAACCAAGTAGAACAATGTTTCACTTCTAAATTTAGCAACACCTCGTGTGTGTACCTCGCATGCAGAGCTGGGGTTTTAATGTTTGTCAGGATCCTAGATTTCTGATGCAAGAGTATATGCACAATGCCCAACTTGTAGATTGATCAAATGCTTCACAGTTTAACCCAAGACAGTCTTATTTCTCAAGCCAGCATTGTTAAAGTGTTTTCAAAGCAAAAGAGAACACTTACGTGGAGAAAGGATGGCACGCTGATTGTATGCAAGATTTTTTTGAATGTATTTGGAAAAGTTCCAAGGTCTGATTCTGCCTTTGCCACCTGCTCCTCCATTCCAGCTACATTATTTCCAACCATTTTTACAAAGGCCTAGTTGAAAATCAAACATGAAACACACATTAACAAACAAAACCTTTTATTTATTTATATATATAATAAAAGGGTTCTCTAGACTGAGAAAAAAAATATTTGACTAAATGGTTCTATAGTTCTTATTGGCATCTAGAGAACGTCTCTCCCCCCTGCCCACCTTTTCCCATAAGTCTGAGGAAATACACATTGCTACTTTGTTTGCCAAGAAAATAAAACAAAAGTTATGTGTGCATGCCTTCTGCATTGTTCTATCTGTTCTACAGCAAGAGGTAAATGCTCCTGGATGGGGAACACAGACAATTACTAATGCAATGTTGGGTTCTTGGGTCCACGCAACCTGGGCTGACCACCCTCATGCACAGGCAGAAACAGAATAGCAGCAAGGGAAACCACAAGTACAGCCAGAGAAAGATTTGCTACATTAACAGGCTAGGAAATACTTAGTATTTGAAGGGGACTACGACTCTGGAGAGAGAGAGAGCATTAAGAATGGTTTATATTATCCCTTTAAAAGGAATGTATGTCTGATATCAAAATGCATAATTCTTATTAGCAAGCATTTTATATAGTGCCAGCAATGTACCTGGTGCTTTACAAAGTAATTGAACAGACACAGTCCCTGCCCTAGGGCAAGGACAGCGCAGCTTGTTGGCACGACGGGTAGGGCAGCTCGAATCTCCTATGGAGTTCCGGTTTCAACTTTCTTAAACGCATACAGAATTAAGGTCCCGCCCTCGGCAGTCTCTGGTTTGGAGATCACCCCACAGCCAATAACTAAAACCATTGGAAAGGGTGCAGGACTTGTTTCTGCGCCTGATATTTCAAGTGGGGAAGGATGTCCCAGGACCAATTTTGAGGGTGGAGGCTGGAATGTATTCCATTCAGTTGTATGCCAAGGCTGCGTTTATCCGATATTTGGTAAGGTTACTTTTCCTACAAGAGAATTCCCTCCCACGACTTTTTGTGTGAGGAATTGCTGTATACGGGCCCAGGAGGTTACCCATGGCTCAGGTACCTGGTCCATCTCCTTCAGAGCCAGGGTTTCTCTTTTGCCTACTTTGAGGGCAGGACTTAAGTAGCAATTAAAAAAGAAGTTCAAATTAGGCTAGAGGATATTGACAGGCAAGAGGCCATGGAGGCCCTAGGGAATTGGAAGGGGAACAGAGGGAGAGACAAGGGGTAACATTCACGAGGATGTGAGGTCCCAGGTGCACGTGCTTGGCTTACCTCTAGTTTGTCAATCTTTCTATATAGCTGCTTCATTTCTGTAGCCTTTGTGTGAATATGAGGTACACTTTCATTAACTACTTGGGAAGAATCACTTCGTATCTAAAGAAAATTCAAACAAATATAAAGCTGATTATACATCCCATTGCTTGAGTCTACAAAATAACTGGTAAATTGTAGGCTCTAAACAAACCACCTGTTTCTAACCTTAACACAAAGTATACTCTGGATTCCTGGGACAGGACTATTGATAATGAGGAGGAAAGAGAGGAGAAGGAAGAGAATGAAAACTATAATAAGCTTTGTGTACCTTTTGTTTAAAAACCATAAATTGTGCTGCATCTGATAGGGAAATTGAAGTGCTGAAGTTGAGACACCACCATCTCCCAGGCATCATGAACCAGTAGCAGAGTCATGGCTACAACTGAGCTCTCCTGATCCCGTCACATGCCATAGCCACTAGGAAAAAAACTATCTCCTAAAAGCATGTCATGTACTTTAGAGCATTACTGTTCAAGCTGTTAGTCAATATTGGCTGCAAGGCACGGCTGCATTAAGTTATCAGAACTGAAAGAATTCAGATTAAAATCTAATTTACTTTCTGCTATTTAGCTTAATCATTATTGGTGCTTTCTCTGCTTGAACAAGAAAAAGACTTCAATCTCCCTGCAGTTGATACTCAGACTGTAAGAATGTCAGTTTGATTCTCTAAACTCTGCAAACCTTTTTGAAGTTAATAGCCTAATATGGCTAATTATTATTATAAATGCATATCCCAACCCTATCCCTAAGGCTTGGAACTGGCTTTATTTTCAGCAAATAAGAACATATTGAAACAAATGCAAATAAATCACATGTATAACCCCCCCTCCAACCCTTCATACCCCATCTTACCTGCGATTCCTCCCCTTTTCCCCTCCAAGCTTGTACTCCAGAGGAGACATAGAGGTTCCCAAATCTCTCTCCACTTACAGTCCCCACAAGATAACTAAACAAACCCCCCAATACAAGTATAATTCTATAAACTCCTGCCCATCGGTTACAAACAAATGAATCCCATCCCAGAAAAAAGCAAACTTAGCTGACCAATGACAAAACAATTCCCCTTACATCCACTACCAACCATGTAACAGCCTAAGGGCCAGTGCCCTTTAAGCTTAAATGTGTCTGTCAGTGCTTTTGGTATTTTAATGATGAAAGCTTGAGGACTATGCAGAAAGATCTAGGTGTAGTTGCACCCTCCTACACTGAGGCAGATTACTCAGCCAATGTGTGCAAACTATAAAGCATGTCAGTTACATATCAAGTTAGTCATCTATGTGCAAGCTATGCATATTAACAAGCTTGTGCTGATAGACCTCTAGACCAGTAGTTCTAAACATTTTTTTTGAAACACTCCTCCCATTCCACTTGACTTGTAGCTGAGCACCCCCTCATGCACATACCTTGCTCTTGTCACTCTACCCCCTTTTGTTGTTTCCTCTCTTCCCTTTAGAAAGCTCTCCGACTCCATCTGCCTGCTTGCCTCTCCAGTATTTTGGAGGTTCTCACGGTCTCAAAGTGTGGAGCTAAGCGACTGTCAGCTGGGGTCCTCTCTGGTACACTCCCAGAAAACTACAAGCTGGCGCCCGTCGTGGGGTGTGTGTGTCAGTCAGTCACAACTAAACAAGCTCCCAATACAAGTCTAAGTCTATAAACTCCTGCCCATCAGTTACAAACAAATGAATGCAACATCTGGTCCTTAGGGTTAAACAGATGTTGCAGTCATTTGTTTGTAACTGATGGGCAGGAGCTTATAGACTTAGACTTGTATTGTTTAGTTGTGACTGACAGACACACCCCACGACGGCGCCAGCGTGTAGTGCCGTCCCAGAAAGTCCCCGCATACTTACCATGTCCAGCATCCCCACGAACTCATCTACCCGGGTCAACAGGTCCTCCAGGCTCTTGTCCAAGCTCTCTACCTGCGCGGCAGAAGTGCCGTTATAGAGCAGCGGCAAGTGACAGCAACAATCCCCGCTCCCGCGATGGCCTTGCTCCCCACTCGGGGGGGATTTCTATGTTGGGGGGGGGGGGGAGGGACCCAGCTGCCTGGCTCTCGGCGAACAGCGACCCATGCTTAGTGTAGCCTGTTCGCAAGGCGATCCCGTACTCATCCAATCCCGCTCCCCGGGGACCCCTCCCGTCTCCCTCACTGGTGTGTCCCTAGCGCGCCCCCGTACCCAGCCGACCGACGGGCGCACGCTCGTCCCTCACCCCCTCCAGTCTCACCTGCGCGGAGGCGGAAGCCCCGACCGGGAAAAGACAAGCGGAGTAAGCGGCGGCAGCGCGACCGAGCAGGAGCCTTGGGGTGTTCCCGTCTTCCGCCGCCTCATCCCCGATGCCCGAGGTGCTGCTGTGACTGTGCGAGACATTGCCGCTGTCCCCGCTCAGGCCGCCGCCCGGGGGCGGCTCCTCTGCTTCTTCCATCCCCCTCCGGCCTGGCTGTCAGGTGACAGCGCCGGGGGAGCAGGCAGGCCGCAGCTGCGCTGCAACGGAAGGCGGGTGGGGTCAATCGCAAAGGTGAACAGGGAGGGACTTGCGCATGCGCCACAAACAAACGGCACGGGACCAGGGAGTTGTAGCTGCTTGGGACCACGTGACTGGCCCCCGTTGGAATTCCCGCTGCTGTGTCGGCGCCAGTTGCCTGGGCAAAGCGGCGCGTGCCGCGGCCTGTGCAGCCAGGTTGGTCTCCTCCCTGCCGTGAAACCGTCCCCGCCCTCCCATCAGTTTATCTGTGGCAGGTGAGGCCTCTTACCCCTCCCCTATACACCTTGCTCCCACGCCTCTTGCCAGCCTGTTGTTGTAGGGACTTCGCCTACGTGAGTGTGGTTACTAGATAGGAGTGCTTGAGCAGACGCATTGTAGACAGTAGGTGGCATGGGGGAGGGTTGCCAATATAATCCTGCTTCCTGTGCGCCTCTCCCTCGCTCCTCGCAAAACTTGGAACGCCTAGATGAGAAACTAGGGAAGTGCTGCTTCACATTTTAAAAAGGAACGAAGATGAGAGCAACCCAAAATAGCTCAGCTATCATGTGTTAGACCAACTTCTGTTAGACCAAACAGGACCTGGCGTTCAAATCCCATTTTAAGCATTAACGCACTGGCTGTGCGTCACAGGTTGGAGGTGAGTGGCTGCAAGGGAAGTTAAACCCTGCGTTCCTCATACCGAGCCCACTTCTTATTGCCTTTCTACAGCCTAAGAAACAGGCATGAAACTGATGTTACAACACCAAACCCTAGCTCCGAGTCCTATGAAGTTCCCATCTTAGTCAAAGACAATGAAGGGTTTCTGTAATCGTGTGAAGCAGGTGGTTAAAAGGTGGCACTGTATACATACGATGAGAGTGGCTGCCAAAAAATGAACTACGCTCCATGGCTCTGGTTTATTCATAATTTCACAAATGACAGTTAATATGAGGTTAGTATAAACATGAGTTTTATACCGCTTTCACAGCTTACAGCGGCATGGCACAACTTCTGGTGCAAACAGGGTTCTGCAGCAACAATACTCATGAGTGACAGCTCAAAATCTAGCCATCATTTATGAGTATTATCGCAGCAGAAGCCCGTTCACACCGGACATTGTGATGGCTTCTGCCACCTTCCCCCGTCACGTGTCATGGGATGGATGCTGCTGCGCCACCGTAAGGTGTGAATGCAGTATAAGTATGACAATGTGTTGCCTTTGGACCTGGCAGCCCAGAGTTCAAATCCCATTTTAAGCATTAACGCACTGGCTGTGTGTCACAGGTTGGAGGTCCACACCCCCACTTTACCGGGTTTGAGTGATCAGTTTCCCTCGCGTACTACCCACTTGAACCAGTTTTCCTCTCTGACTGGTTCAAGCCTGCCACAGGGACAACCCCTTTGTCACTCAAGGGCCCAATCCTTCCTGCTTATAGACCCTTTACTCTCTGGGTTCGCAAGAGCTTGAGAACTCTTGTTGCTCACTTGTGTTCCAATGTTAGACACTGACACTTCTTCATAAAGATAAGTAAGTTTATTTCTTCTCAGCCCTTGATGTAAGCGACTGGATCTCCAGACTTAGAGTTGCTAGAGAGCAAAGACCTGTCTCTCAATTCATATCTTTCCAGGCTTGCTGGCTGCAAGATGGTGAGTTCCTGATAGTCCCTCCCACCTCTGGGGTACAACTCCTTATATCCCCAGGAGGAAACTCCTCGTATCTTTGAGGGTTTTAGAATTCCCTTTATCAGCTCTCTCTGTCTCTTGCACGTAGGCTATGGCTGCCAGTATTAGCATATAAATGTCCCTGGCCACCTGTCTAGGCCAGGGTTCCCAAATACACATTCTTTGTATCTCTTTGCATTTCGTGGAGCTTGGTCACGTGTCACAGCTCTGATTTGAGTTTTACAGTTCTCAATTGTAACATTACATATATGTGGAACCTTTTGCTTTACATATTTACCAGACTTGTAGTCTACATGTAGGCCCATGTTACACGTGTGTGACCCTATGTTCCTCCATGACACTGTGAACTGACTACTTTCGGGCACTCTCTCTACCTCTGTTCACTACCTGTAAAATAGGAATACTAATGATCTACGGCACAGTTGCAAGATATTTTAAATTGACAGTTATACAAATTATGAGCACCAGTGCTTAAACTGTAAAAAGTAAATTGCCAAGGCCCATGCCTACCCCAGCAGCCATGCCCCCTATCCCATGCTTCCCAGTCCAGCGCTTGTTAGAACAGGTAGATACATATATATTTTTTAATCCCACCGCACCTGCCTCTGGCAGCTCGGAACAGCTCACAGCACAATAAAGTCTAAAAATACTCAATTAAAACAATAAAAAAAACACAACCACCATGTCAGCAGCACACCAATAAACAAAACCCAAACCCCTCCCTCCAACCCCCTTACCCATCCCCACCACCAAATGCCTGGCGGAAGAGCCAGGCCTTATATTGCCACCGGAAAGTGAAAAGATCTGGGCTGAGATGGATACCCACGAGGCACAAGCTCCACAGCACAGGTGTGGCTGCTGAAAAGCACCCTCCTTTCTATGGTCATCCGCCAACATTGCAGGACCTCCAGGAAGGCATCCCCTGACAACCACAGGAGCCACCCTGGGGCCCAGGGATTGAGGCACTCCTGCAAATAAGTTGGGCCCAGACTGTTTAGGGATTTATAGGTTAGTACTAGCACCTTGAATCGGGTCCAGAAGACTATAGGCAGCCAGTGCAGAGCATGGAGCACTGATGTAATATGCTCATGGTGACCCGTCCCCGTTAGGTAGGTAGGTAAATATTTATTGTTCAGCCGCATGGCTATTACAACATAAACAAGAGAGAGAAAATCATTACAACAGTAAAAAAAACAAACAATAATAGAATCATTACTACAGTACCAGGTCAACTGAACCCAGCATAATATCTTCAAAAACCAGTTAAAACCAAGTTCAGCATGAGACTTAGGGGACAAGAGTGTTCCTTAAACAAATAGCAGAATGACAAAAAGCAGCCACAGCTCTGGTAACCTCAGAGTCCACCATACTTAACAGTTTTGGGAGCAATAGATCATAACAGCTTGTAAAAAAATGGGGTACCAACTACTTCTGTCTAGGTTCCATGTAAACGGCGTGGATCCATCCCCGTTAGCAGGCGGGCGGCCTGCTGCATTCTGCACTAGTTGCAATCTTCGGACAGTCACCACGGGCAGCCCCACGTAGAGTGCGGTACAGTAGTCCATCCTCGAGGTGACAAATGCATGGATGATGGTGGCAAGGTCGGAATCTGAAATAGATGGATGGAGACTTCTCACCAGATTTAATTGGTGGAAGGTGCTCCTGGCCACAGCAGATACTGGGATATCCAGGCACAGCTGAGAATCCAGGAACACCCCACACCAGGGAGGCCAATGAGGGACAAACCCCATCAATGATGGGTGCCTGTACCTTGCTCAGATCCCCAACCCCACCAACAAACATCGCCTTTGTCTTATTGGGATTAAGCTTCAGTCAGCTCAACCTCATCCAATCCCCCACAGCTGCCAAACACCAGGAAAGCACCGAGACTGTAGGGCCTGGATCAGATGAAAAGGAGACACACAACTGGGTGTCATCAGAATACTGGTGACACCATCCCCCCAACCTACGCACAACCTTCCCCAGCAGTTGCATATACACATTGAACAAGAGGTGGGACAGAATGAAACCATGCAGAACCCCACACATTAGCCCCCTGGGGGATGATGAATGGTCCCCCCGTACTACCTGCTGAGATCTGTCAGCAAGGAAGGATTGGAACTACTGTAAAATAAATAAATAAATAAAAAATAAATGAAAAATGGTCCTGTTCACCCCAGCTAGGTCCCGCAGGCATGTAGGCAACTGATCAGCTCTTTGCAGACAAATTCTAAGGGTCACACCTAAAGAACTCCCAGCAATTGGACTGCCCAAGGAGCTTTCTGTACGTGGGGAGATACCCTGTACCATTTTTTAAAACAAACAAATGAACTGGCAGAGAATCTTTTTTCAGATTAACAGATCATTCTCAAAACAAGAAACCTACCTATCTGCTACCCAGTTACTGAGCCAGTGCTGAATAGGTTTTCAGTTAGATACCTCTGAAGTAATTAGCAAACCATGCTTCTTGCTTAGGCACGGTTTGCTAATTACCTCTTAAATTTAAGCGTCACTTGTCTAAAGTCATCATCTGCTCTTGTTCCATTACTTCGGATTTCCACTATAGCTGTAATGAGAACCACTCCCTTCTCTTTTTGTTTATATGTCGCTTCTCCCTCCATAACATTGCTAAGATTCACCCTTTTCTCTGTCTCCTCTGCCAAAACCCTTGTTCATGCCCTGGTCATCTCTCGCCTCGATTACTGTAATCTCATTCTCACTGGCCTCCCTCGCTCTCCCCTTATCTCTCTCCAAAACTCTGCTGCCAGGGTCATCCACCTCGTCATGTGCAGCTCCTCCTCCCCTCTCTTCACTGGCTCCCCCCTTCCTGAACAAATCCTGCACAAGCTCCTAGTCTTCACCTATAACTCTTCACAACCTCGCTCCCCCCTACCTCTCTGCGCTAATTTCCCTCCGTACTCCAGTCCATGAACTCCGCTCCTCCTCAGTCCCCTCTCTCGCCCTCCCACGCTTCCCCTGCTCCCCTAAATGCCTTTGTCCCTTCTCCCTAGCTGTCCCCATGCCTGGAACTCCCTCCCTGCCCACATCCGCCTCGCCCCCTCCCTTCGTACCTTCAAATCCCTCCTCAAGACCCACCTCTCCCGCTCTGCCCTCCCCGACTTCTTGCTCCCCTCACCTAACTCCTGCTGATACCCTCCATCCAGTACAATCTGGCCCATGTGGTGAGGATATGGGTACACAGACCTTGGGTAACAACCAGCTATCATTCTTGATGTAACCAAGCCAAGTGTGTGCACCTGGGACCTCACAGGCTCGTGAATGTTACACTCCTTGGCTCTCCCTCTGTTCACCTTCCTTCGTTTCTCTCCCCCCCAATCTCTCAAATTGTAAGCCCTAGGGCAGGGGCCGTGTATATTCAATTACTTTGTAAAGCGCCAGTTTGTAAAGCTACTTTGTTTGCTGGCGCTATATAAATGCTTGCTAATAATAGTAATATTGAACATGTCCGTTGCATAGTTCAGTTTCCCATTTGCAGACAATTTTTCCATTCGTGTTTCTTTTCCAGAACAACAGGAAAAACCTATTAAAAATAGGAAATCATGACCACCACCACAAAACCTGATAGGGGGATGGACAGGTCAGTGCACTTGCAGCTACTCTGAAATCCGCTTTTAAAAAGGATTTCAGTCCAGTGGTATCTAATATACAAATTTGCACCCTGAGCTAGTGGCAATGGAGGATTCACAACTCCCCCTGAACTAAGACTGCTCTGTTCCTTGGCATGATATACATTTTAGAACTCTAGGTTCTGGTGCTGGCAATGTTGAAAACACTACACTTCCAGTATCAAATCCTCAGAGCTAAGAATAGAGGCGTAGCATGGTTATCTGCAGTTGAACTATCAGAGGAGAAGATCTCTTAAAAGTATACATTTTTCTATGATCTAGACTAAGGCTTGATCCACCTCAGGTTTTTGAATTGTAACAGGTTGATGTATTTGAGACCTCATGCTCCTGCTTAGTCTCTGAAATTATGAATTTTTTTATAGTAAAAAAAGGAAATAACCTTTTCCTCTCCATGGAAGTAACTGCAGATGGGTCCCTAAGAATTTGTCCAATATTCTGTGGCAAGGATGGAAGGCCGTCCAGTTAGCATATTGCACTAGAAACATCAGCGGTACCCTTCTTGCCTGTCCCCCCACCACCCCATGGATAATCTTGAAATATGTAAATTCAAGGTTCAGAGCAAAGCAGTGTCTTGATGTACTCATCAGTAGACACAGATTTGGCCTATTTTTAAAACGTGCTCAGCCAGTGTTCAACCTTATATACATCTAAATATATGTCCAAAAGATTTCTTGATCAACAATGACTTGCCTGACATGGCTCAAAGGATACATGTAGTGCGATTCAGATGACAGGTAAACTTTTACGACGCTTTGATCATGAGAATTCATTACCACCGTTAGTTATATCGCTGGTGGCAAATCTTTGGGAATGGGAAGTTGTGCCAGACAGCAGTTCCTCTCAAACTTGCACTTATCGCCCTCCATACTCCAGCCCGTGCACTTCGCTCCTCCTCTGTCCCTTCTCTCACCCTTCCACGCCTTCGTCCCTTCTCACTTGCTGCCCCCCATGCCTGGAACTCCCTCCCTGTCCACATCCGCCTTGCCCCCTCCCTTCATACCTTCAAATCTCTCCTTAAAACTCACCTCTTTCGCTCTGCTCTGTCTGACTCTTTATCCTGCTGAGCCACTATTCCTATACCTATGGTCTGTTTACCCTTATCTTTGCCACATGGACCTGCCTGCTGTCATTCTCATCATAACCAAGCCAAGTACGTGCACTTGAGACCTTGCATCTTCATAAATGTTAGACCCCTTGTCTCTCCCTCTGTTCCTCTTCCTAAGTCTCTCCCCCAGCTCCTGTCTCTCAGATTGTAAGCCCTAGGGGCAGGGACCGTGTCTATTTTATTACTTTGTAAAGTGCCAGGTACACTGCTGGTGCTATATAAATGTTTGTTGTTAATAATAATAATAATAATAATAATAATATCATGCTGCTGAAGCCCGGGTTGGGAGGTGCTGTAAGTCTCTCCTTTCAAAGTTACATGCCTCATTCATGTGCAGGTTTTTCCTGCGCCTTCCATCAAGGCCTCATTTCTTGCTCCCTTGTCATAACAAATAGTATTTAACCCTCTCCTCCAAACCCAAACAAGAAAGTTTAGAAGTGGGATTTTGCACCCAGCCCTCTCTCCTTTGCTTTCTTCAGCATCCCTAAGCATCTGCTTCCTGTCAGCGGTCATCTCCCTTTGAGTCTTGAGTTCACATCTTCATAGCTTCTCACAGCTGGGACCATTTAAGCTCATCAGGTAAACCAACTGCTGCCTCCTATAGAAACTTAGCCCTGTGCTCTGCTACACCACCACTAGCAGATTAGTAAAGAATCTGAAAACAGCAAGCAGCAAAACAAATCAGAGCTGATTGGAAAGACACAGCAACATCAAAAGGTAACTACCAATATTTTCAAGTATCAAGATCAGATCATGTAATTTTCAGTTCTTACCAGCTGTGCAGTAACTAGCAATCTAGAACCTTTCCGCAGTTAAACATGGTGGAACAATAAACTAGGGAGCTCTGTATACTAGGACCTAATTTTTCTCTCTAAATACACACCGATATCTTAGTAAGGCAACTAGTTTGCTCAGGCTAGTAAACACAAACGTGGAAATCAAAGCAATCAAATGCGCTGCTTGATGCTTAAGAGCTCAGTTTAAAGGATGTAAGGTTTCAGGCCATGTGCCTAGAGCAGAAAACATATTCACTAGCAGTTAGCACATTCTCTTTCCAAAGATCACACTGCCCATTGCAGTATCAGGAAGCCATCTGGTATTATGTCAAGTTATTTGTTCCATTCAGTTGATCTGAAGAGAGTGTGGTTGCTGTATCCTTCACAAATGTAATAAGAGGGAGGCAGAGTAGTTGGGATATTTATTGGACCAGCTACTTTGTTAAGAATCCTGCATGACTTGAAAGCTTACACATCTCACCAATAGTAGTTGGTCCAATAAAAGGTATTGGAACTACTTTGTCTCCATTCAGCTGATCATAGTTTTTAAGCTTGGTCAAAATGAACTCGGTCCTCATGACTTGGGAGTCTAGGATTGTAGCTATTTTACAGCTACTGGATCTATGCTGCGAAGTATCAAACATCTTGGCGAAGTGTTAGCTCTGAAGCCTATTGACATCTTTTGGCAGCATTTTGCTGTGATCCATTTTAGCAGAAATCAGAAAGAGTACCTCCCTTCTCTCGCCTCAGCCGCAGTGCCACTGTATGGAAATGGGACCAAATATTACGCTCCAGAGTTGTTATTCCATGTGCATAAAAACAGGAAAAATTAAACGATTCAGAGAATGCTTATTCTTTGTGAACTTTTCATATGGCATTACCAACCCCTAATAGGTTTCCCAGCTATGTTCACTTTGGACTTTCAGTGTAGCAGGATACATCATGGCAACATCAAACCATATTAAACGAGTTTGATTTTCCCCACCCCCTCTGGGGAGATAGGCTTGCTATGATTCTTAGGAAGTCATAGAATGTGTGGCGTGATACCAGATCCACTGAGAACAGAGCAAGTTACTTCTCTTCCAGAATTGGTGCAGCAACAAATGCATCTATGAATAAAGAAGAGGGATTTATTAAGAGAAATTCAACTGTGGAAATGAAAATGAGAAGCTTTGGCCCTCAACATTCTAGAAGGGTCCCCTCCCCTTTACTGGGATGACACTGCAGGCATTTCCACTTAGCAGCAGCAAAGCAAGCATGCCCTTGATCCCCAGGGAAGTGTGACCAGAAATGTAAATCTTCTGTTTCAACACATGAAAAGCAACGTTACAAATGAAAGAGGTAGCAATGGGGAAGATAGAAGGAAGGGTGCAGTGCAGATTATCAGAGCACATGCTGGCACTTCCTTTGAAGGCATTTAAACTGGAAAACCCAAAAGATAATTGCAGTCTGTGACAACTAGCCACATGGCTCAGCCTGGCATTGTTCACTGATGAAGGCAGGCTTCAGCCAGGCAGTCAGTCCTCTTCCGCATGAGGCCACAGTATACCTTAAAGAAGACTACTATTGATAAGCTGGTCTGATTAAAGCACACAACTGTCTACTGCCCCAATAATGAAATGGCTACTTTTACCTTTGGCAGGATACCAAAATGTTATTTTTGCTACCCAAAACAAAATTGCTGCATCAGAAGAGGAGAAATTTAAAAGCACGATTTTAGAGCTCTAAACAATTAATGAACAGTACTGGAGTCCGTTTAGATACCACCCAAGTGTAGCGGTAGCCACTAGTCAATGTAACTGTGTTAGAAGTGCAGCAGTTGCCCTTCTGTATTGCTAGTTTAGCCATGCCAGTAAGAAAATGTACATACCCCTAATTCAGGAAACAAGATTGAAATACCCCTTATTAAAACCCAAGTGTTCCAAGATTAAGCTCAGTACAGTGCAATAAAGAAATGTCATTCTTCCACATTAAAAAAAAAAGGCTTTAATACTACAAAGATAAAAAACAAAAGACGCATGAAAAGCTAACAGTAGAAAAATACACTGTAAAACAATTATATTTTGTTCCCAGACTGTTTAAGATATTACAAAATGCTTTAGATTAGACCATTTTAAATAATTTGTGGCATTCTATTGGAGCAGAGAAACAACTGAGAACAACATGTCTTCCTTGCAGGTAACTGGTCCAGTTATCGACTCACAGTTAGTAGCTAACCAGTATCTGAAAGAGACTTAGCAATTCAGAGCATACATTGTATTTTAAACTCTTGAACACTGTTGAGTAGTAACTTGTCAGACCCCATCAGGCAAAGAATAAGCTATTTAAAAAGCTAAACTAGGAAATCAATACATCTTAAAGAGAGTTTACTGCAAGTGGCCAGTCTTTGTAGATCAAGACTTTGTAGATTCAAGGTCATCTTTAAGACACAGTGAGGAATTCATTCAATCTGCCTTATTGTTTTGAACGTAGTCATAGTGTGCGCATCTAATGTAGTTCAGACTGTTGCCCTCCTCCATGTTCCTTAAATTCATACTAAACACGATACCAAAAAAATAACCACAATTACTAAAATTGGTAATTTTCTTGTCTAATAAATATTTAAGAAAAAAGAATGCTCTTTTCACCTCATGGTGCTGAATTCAGTTTAAAAACCGTCTAGGTAATCCATTTTCCTTTACATGTTACAGTACATCATACACAAAAAATAAGTTTAGCCAGACAGTACTGCCACTGACCAGCAGGTGGTGCTGGTCTAAAAGGAATTATGGAATCAACATACTTTACTATCCCTCTGACTTTTAAAATAATATATATTTGTTTTAAAAAAAAATCTCATTTGGTCAAAGTTTTGTTCAGCAAGTATAAAGGCAGCAACCTCCCCCAACACTGTTACCACCAGGAGCAGGAACTGCTACTTTATATAGTGCTTTTCTGGATTAGACACAGCATGTCTAACGTGTAAACAAGTTGAATGAAGAACTGTAAAGTTTTAAGAAGGTTAAGAAAAGTATCTGAATTCCACCCCCTGAAGACCAATTTACAAGATGCCCACTTCAAGTCATCATGTCTTACTATTAAATTTTTTAATCCATGTTCATGTATGTTTGAACAATGCCTGTATGCTATAGTGGTAGACAGATACAAATGTGTAGCATTGGCATTTCCTAGGCTGTGGGGTTTTGACATTTATGCAAAATAAGAATTAAATGTAGCACTTCCATTTGAGTTTGGCAATTCTGAAAGCAGGACATGATCACAAGTTTACAGTTATGATAGCTTGCAGGAGGTGACAGGTTATGTCTAATCCTGAAAGCCACATTTCCTGGAAAGTATCATGATTCGCACTCATGAGGCCTCTGAGAAAGTAGGTTCTCTCTTTCTGTGCGCTGCAAGAGTCAAGATTTGTTCCAATTGGCACTTAAGACTGAAACACCCATAGTATAAGAAGCACCACTAAAGTGTGATCACAGTTCCGTCTTCCTCAATGCCACCTTTTGGGATAACCAAGCTATGCCGAGGATCACTTTTTAAGGAACTTAGAATTTTGTGGATATTGCCATTGCTTTCACGACCAGAGTTGTTGTTGAGTACCAGGTCCCTCTGCAGTCTATGGCCAAGATTGCTGCCATTGATTCTGGAAAGGCTACTAGAGGGGAGGCTGTGGGATTTGGGAATGTGGTGGGGCTCCAGAGCACCCTCAATGACAATGTCAGCTTCGTCGTCACTCTCCATTTCATCCGGGTGGAAGTTCTGCAGGATGTGGGAGGAAGGCAAGCTGTGGTGACTAGCTGTGCTATCTGTAGACTGGCCGGAGCTTCCTGACATCCGACTGCTTCTGATAATATTGTTCCTTTGATTTGCTGGCTTGACAGTGATAATAAGATTGTGGCTGTTGGCAATCATCATGTCCGTTACTTGGTCAAGCGTTTTCCCAGCTACTTCAATTCCATTAACTTCTAGGACCTCATCATTAACAGCCAGCAATCCTGTGCTTTCTGCTAAGCCTCCAGGAACCATACGCGAGATGAAAATTCCAGGTACTTTTTCCAGTCCATGAGGAGTCACTCTCACACTGGTCCCATCACGAATATAAAATCCTAGTGGTTTTTCACATCCGTGTCGATATAGCCTCACTCTCCGGTGAGTTTCAGGAAGAATGTCCACATCAATGATGGAAGACACTGGTCTTAAGTCATGAGGCATGCTGATGTTAATGTGGGGACGTCTGCGGAGGTTGTCATTGCGGAGGGTGACCAGAGCTTTCTTTTTCCTGGTTAATGTGTTGGTCCCAAAGTTACTGTAGTCCACTTCATCTGGAAAGAGAGAAAGTGTGGTTATAGTTCAGTTTCACAGAATAAGGGTCAACCTAGAAGGCAATAAGCTAATCTGGTTAAATAAGAGATACATAACATTTAGGACACGTGGGGAATCCATTTATTGCAGAAGCTTGTTTCACTTACACAATGAAGACTTGACTGAATTGCAATAACTGTTTCCAATGACAGATTTTTTTATAATTAAAAAAAAAAAAAAAAAATCACTTTCAGGATCATAGCCCATCTCCAGATGGCATAGCCCTTTTGGGGACCCAATCCACAGTCTGAGAACCCCAACTTTAAATGGGTATAAAATAGTGCTTCTTCATGTCTGCAAAAATTGCTCCATTTTTTTTCAGAAGTAGTAGGGGGGGGGGGCTTAAAAAGTTTAAACTATCCCTCCTTTTATCCCAATACACATGAAGGGAGTGCTTCCAATCAACAAAGAGAGATGTATGCATGTCAGTTTCCAGATACTATCTATCCGAGCTGTCCATATGGGGACACTTATTAAAAAATTCTCCAGCCAGGGCCGGCCTTAGGATTTGCGGGACCCAGGGTGAAGATAAAATGTGGAGCCCCTGGTGGCCCCTCCCCCTTGGGGGTTTGGGTCCCACTGACAGGAAGTGGTGCCCCCACAGCTTCTCCTGGTGAAAACAGAGGCCACTGCGGGGCCCTCAGAAAGAGCGGTGCCCAGGGTGGCCACCCCAGGTCGCCCTGTGGTAAGGTCGGCCCTTGCTCCAGCAGCCATGAAATAGCAGATCTCCTGCATCTTCAGGTCACGTTACAAATACCATATCCCATTTTAATAGCACAAATTCATTAGTGGTGGAGAAACCACCAACAAAACATCTAAGTAGGCCAACACTTCAGATTAAGTAATTAATCCCACAATGTAAACTTCTAAAAGCAGGGTTTCTAGCCCCGAATATTTTTTTAAAAAATTGGGACTTTTGGATTGTAGGTTCTAATTCCCCCAAACTTGCAACACTTATGAGCGAGATGGCCACCCTGCTAAAGAGGTGATCAGACAGTGAGATATGAACATTTTAGGTAAACCAATCCGAGTTTTCATTCTGTCTCCCTCCTACACACCACCTCTATCAGTGTGTATTCAGGGATACCTCAAATCTCAAGCCAAAAGTCCAAGAAGTTAGCAAAATTGAGAATTACTTTCTACAAAAATCCTTGATGCATGGCTTTCTCTAAATAGGATAGTTTTAATTAGGTTTAAAAGCACCCTTCTGGAAGCCCAGATTAAGTGCATCCCACAAGTTAAAAGGGAGCAGGAAGACCAAAAATCTTCCACTGTAGCTAAATGGGGAGGTGAAGGAGGCTATTAGAGCCAAAAAGGCATCCTTTAAGAAATGGAAGGCTAGTCCCAATGAAAATAATATGAAAGAGCATAAACACTACCAACGTAAATGTGAAGTGTTAATAAGGCAGGCCAAGAGAGATTTTGAAGGGAGGCTTGCTAAAGAGGCAAACACAAGCAACAAAAACGTTTTCAAATACATCAGAAGCAAGAAGCTTGCTAGGGAGTCAGTTGGGCCATTAGATGACAAGGGAGTAAAAGGGGTGCTCAGAGAGGATAAGGACATTGCAGAGAAACTGAATGAGTTCTTTGTGTCGGTCTTCACTGCAGAGGATTTTGGGGAGGTACCCACGCTGGAACCTTGCTTTGTCGGCGAGGAATTGGAAGAGCTGTTACAAATCAATGTGACGGAGGATGTTCTAGAGCAAATTGACAAACTGAATGCTAACAAGTCACCAGGGCCAGATGGTATCAGCCCTGAGTTCTGAAGGAACTCAAATATGAAATCGCAGACCTATTGTTAGTAATTTGTAACCTGTCACTAAAATCTGCCACTGTACCCGAGGATGAGGGTGGCAAATGTAACCCTGATATTT
>QEPC01012832.1:2887128-2947217 GCA_003113815.1 Sphenodon punctatus
CTCCATTTCCTCTTTTTTATGATGTGTTTTGGTTTTTTTATTGTTGTAAGCTGCCCTGAGCTGCCTGTGGCAGGAGGGGGTGGGGTAATAAGTTTTAAAAACAAAATAAATACTGGGGGGAAATGCACTTGTCTGAAAACATCCTGCATTTCTTAGCAACAACAATTGTGAATTCCTGAAAACTCTACTATTTCTAATCCCAGCAAGGGGGTGGGGGTGGGGGGAGGGAGGGAGAAGAGCTTTTTACATTATTGAACAGCAGGATGACCAATCGGGGCTGCTAATTTTGATGGAACCAGATTCATCACAGTGATTTAGAAAAGTTTTATTTGCCATTCCAACAATAAAGTGTTCTTGCCCTGCATGTTAATAAAGCCTAAGCAACAGAGCACAAGCATTTCAAAGTACACCTTTTTCCCCATCCCATAGCTGGGTTTCTAAGCTTATGAAAGCATCTTCCTGTTTTTCTTGAAGGCAGACATGGGATCTTCAAGACAGCCATGGAAACAGCTAAGTATTCGGAGCATGCTAGCAAGCTTTCCCCAGCACAAGCCACCTCCCCCTCCCCCCCCATTGCTGTTCCCTCATAATGCTGCACCTCCCCCCTCATCCCCAGTTCTCATTCCGGTGAAGTGTCTGCAGTTCCCACTCGTGGCCAGAAGAGGCTCCTGTGTCACTTGTTTAGCAGGCCTGCAGATCCCTGTACTGTGCACTGTGTGACTAGAACTGAAGCAAGAGACGGGGAGACCAGCTCTCCCACATTGTGCAGCAGCAATAGCAATATTTTCCAAACCCTGGCCCTCCCACCCATTAGGGTCCACTTAGGGAAACTGGAGGAGACATTTTTTAAAAAAGATGTGGGGAGGAAGAACACATTTTGTTTCCCCTCTCCCTGCAGATTCCCCTGGAGCTTACTTAAGGGATTAGATGGATTTGGGGGTGGGAGGGGGAAGGGTGAAACTGTAACAGAGACTGACTGGGACCCAGGGATTCTGGGTTCCATTTCCAGCTCTGTTACAGACTTCCTGTGCCGACCTTGGTCTAGTCACTTACTCTGTGTCAGTGCTCCATTTAGAAAACGGGGCTAATGCCAACACCTCAGTGTTTGGAAGCTGTGGGATTGTAGAGAGCAGGGCCAGCCTTACTGCAGGGTGAATAGGGGCAGCTGCTTGGGGCCACACAGTAACACCCCCGCATGCGTCCCATGCGCGGAGCCAGGAGTGCTGCACATGCTTTGCGCTGCACTGCTGGGATGGAGCCAGGAGGCAGCTGCTGAGGCTTAACCCTTGGAGCTGTTGAGAGGAGAGGGATCTGTGCAAGAGGCACCTGCACTGCTCCCCACGCGTGCCTCCAGCCTTCCTCCTCCTGCTCGACTCCCTGGTAGAGAGAAGCACCATGCTTTTTGCCTTCTACGAACCCACCAGGCTTCTGTCAGAACACAAAAAGGGGACTCGAGAGAACAGCTGCAATCCACAAAGGAGTTACTTCGGAGTAGCTCCATGGGCGTACTTGTAGTTTCTTCTCATCTGTTTGGGAATGGAAGGCTCCCCAGAAGCCACACAAAAAAAATAGTCACCAGACCTCAAAGTAGGTTTTTTCCACCAGCTTTTCACCCCAACATTGGCTGAAGCCAGGGGTGGCCAAACCATGCACCTCTTAGGCAGTTCATGTGGGCTCCTGGCTAACACGATGTCTTGTCCTGCACTGCCTTCACGGGCCTGTGTCTTACTTCATTGTACCCAAGAAGCATAGCTGCTCCTCAGAATCTCAGCAGCCAGGACCACGAACACCTGCTCCACCGCAGGAGAGGCTTGTGCGCACACACGGCTTGTCTTGGCCATATAAGGATTTTGGTATACAGCCTTTGTAGTTGAGAACTTTGGCCACCCCCAGCCTAAACACACTCCCTCAGAGGGGTTGTTCTGAACAAAGGGTTGCTTGATTGACCCACAAAATTGGAAAGGTGAATGCCACTGGAAAGATAACGAAGCCTTGTTCCTCTCGATACCTCAAAACCTGGCAGAACAATCCTCCTGGTCAACGCTTTTCAGGCTCCTGGAAGCAACGGGACAGTGAGCACCTAATTTTAAATCTAACACAAAAGGGTCTTGGGGCTGAGAGTGAAGAGATATTGGTCAGTGGAGTACACACACTGTATAAACATATTTTCCTCAAATGGATGCTCACATATAACCATTTCTAGTGAATTGCTGCATGAAAGTTATTTATACAGTGTGTTCCCTATTGTGTGACAGACATTTTCTCATTAGATAAAGACTCCCCCTTCTCCCTCCCAAGGAGGCAGCTTTTATTTGGGTTTCTTCTCCCTTGGCAGTTCATACCATCTTTTATGAAGGAAAGGAAGCTTTATTAGTATTAGCTTTGAATTCAAAGCAGGTGGTTTTCCCCTGCCTTCACTCCTCCTCAGCAATAAATGGTCGACTACAAATAAGACAGCCACGGCCATTTTGTCAGGGCAACACAAGGTTGCTGTAAGGGAAACAGTGTGTGATTTTTTTGGAAAATGCTTTAAGTATTTACTTTTCCTGTCAGTGAAACCAAAGGTTTCGAGAACCTATAATTTTTCCCACCTCTGGCTGATCGGTCACTGTATTCACAGGGAAAGTGCAGCCAAAGAATCAAGCTGACTTGTGTATGTGGGGGGAGGAGGTGGGTCCTGGATGTCTCCCACACTCTCCAACAGGGCTGTCACCTGATTGGTACCAATGGAGAACAGCTGCAACAGCTTTCCAGCTGGTCACAGCCAGACAAATGGAATTCTTCACCACCCTGAAGCCAGGCACACTCCAGATATTCTGGGGGCTAGCGTGTCAGAGAAGGAGGAGTTTATCACATGACTGGTGATAATTAAAGGGAAGGGAGAGATATCAGCCCTGTTATTTTCAAATAAAGGTGTAACTTAAAAAAAGTAGTACCAAGCCCATCATTGATATGGAAATTGTAGCTCTGATCTATACTGTCCTTTAATTATTGTTCATCTCCCACAGTGTTTTGATCTGCAATACATAGACAAGTCACCATTTATCCACCCAAGTACATAAGAACGTAAGTAGTGCTATACTGAGTTAGACCACTGGGCCAGTCTCAGCATCCTGTCTCTAACAGTGGCCAATCTCTTGGGAGAAGTACCCGACAGGTCACAAAGAGCAGTTCAGTCCCTGTTGTTCCAGCCCCCCAACAGTAAGAAGTTACGTCTCCCAAACCTACTTGGCCAATAACTATTACTAGACCTATCCTCCAAGAATTTATCCAGTCCCTTTTCAAAAATAGCTACAGTACTGGCCTTAACCACTTCCTCTGGCAGTAAATTACACAGGTTAATTGTGCGCGGAGTGAAAAAATACTAATTTGCTTTAAATCTGCTGCTAGTTAATTTTATGGCGTGTCCCCTTGTTCTAGTATTCGTAGAGAGGGTAAATAACTGCTTCCTATTTACATGTTTCGTACCACTCATGATTTTGTAAACTTCCATCATATCCCCTCTCAGTTGTCTCTTCTCCAAGCTGAAGAGCCCTAACCTACCAGGCCTCTCCTCATACAGGAGCCGTTCCATACCCTTGATCATTTTTGTTGCCCTTCTCTGTACCTTTTCTAGTTCTACTCTCTCTTTTTTGAGATGTGGCAACCAGAACAGCACACAATACTCCAGGTGCAGTCGTACCATATATCTATATCGAAGCCTTATAGTATTTTCAGTTCTATTCTCTATCCCTTTCCAAATGATACCTAACGTTCTGTTTGCATCTTTGAGCGCTGCTGCACACTGAACAGAGAATTGTCCACAATGACTCCAAGATCCTTTTCCTGAGTGGCAATTCCTAATTTACAACTCAGCATTGTATACATATAGTTTGGGTTAATTTTTCCCTATGTGCATCACTTTGCACTTGTCCACATTAAATTTCATCTGCCATTTAGATGCCCAGCCTCACAAGATCCTCCTGCAATTCTTCACAGTCTGCTCAGGTTTTAACTACCTTGAAAAACTTTGTATCATCTACAAATTTGTAATCCATCAATTAACAGGTTTGTCCTTTTGGAGTGACAAGTGGTGCATTTCTAGCACTACCAGCTTGAGTTACTGTCAAATCTCAGCCACTCAAAAGTAGGGAGTAGTTTCCATCCCCACTGCCCAAACTTTTCCCCCATCCCAAGAGAGAGACTGGCTTTAAAAAAAAAAAAAAAAATGAAAAAAGAAAATGAAAAAGCCATGAAACCTTTTGAAAATAAGTATGGGAATCTTTTTACCAGGGAAAAAGGAAGGAAAGGAAAAACAAAGTTTATTTGGAGGTGCTCAGAGACTGCTCCATCGGCTTTCCAAAACAGCTTACTCAAAACTAGCTCTAACGAAGTCCCATGAACACTGTGGTTAAAGCTACAAAAACATTGTAAACATGGGCTTCAAGGGAGCTACTCTGGAGAAAGTGTTTTGTGAAGCGTGGTGTATTTCAACACTATTTGATTTGTGGACCCATGTCAGTCCGATTTTCATTCTGACATTGAGAATGCGCTTTTGGCTTTGGTTGATTACCTACGTCTGGAGATCAACAGAGGAAACTGTGCCCTGTTGATCTTGTTAGACCTTTCAACAGCCTTTGATATAGCCGATCATGAGGTGTTGTTGACATGGCCACAGGTTGTTGTGGCAGGGGTGCACGGAACAGTTCTTGAGTGGTTGGTTTTATTCTTGTTGGGGAGGTCCCATCGGATGGTGATGGGAGATCACAGAGAAGGCCCAAGGGGATGGGGAGGAGCATTCCCCAAGGTTCCATCTTGTCTCCCCTCTTCGTCAACGTGTATCAGAGGCTGCTGGGCTAGATCATATGAAGGTTCGGAGTGGGGTACCATCAATATGCTGACACTATCATCCATTCTTTTATAATTCCGAGGCTAGTTTACTATAACGTGCTCTATGTGGGGCTGCCCTCGATAACTTTTTGTAAGCTGCAGCTGGTACAGAACACATTGGGGGGTGGTGGTGGGTGGTTTGCCATGAGCACGTTACACCTATGTTTCAGAGGGTGTTAAATGAGAAGTTAGCCCACACCAGGTGGGTATCCCAGCTGTCCATTTATTAGGTGTTTGCACCCACCAGACCCACAGCCCCCACTCACGCTGGCGTCTCTTAGAAAGTGGAGCCTGCCATGCAGGCAAATGCAGGCTAATGTGCACCCATGCGTCCGCATCCTGCCAATTAGGTTGTGTGCAGCGCCTCTGCACATCCAGGTTTACCAGCACCATTGAGTTGTGGGTGGAAATCCTAGCGTGTCCGAGGAGCAACCACTTTCTGCCTCTTTCTCCACTCTTGCTGGCACTGCCAGTGGGGCTTGCCTGCAAGTGTATAAAATACATGCAGCGGGCTGCCCATTTATTAAGCTGGACACACTAAACGTGAGTGGGGGCTGCTCAGACCGAACCCAGACTGCAGCAGGCTATCATCTTGTTTATTTTCACTCAGACTACACTGGCTACCAATAGCGTTCCGGACACAACTCAAGGTCCTGGTTTTGACCTATAAAGGCCTAATGGTCTGGACCCCATATATCTGAAAGACTGCCTCCCCACTATGCTCCATCACAATCCCTGCAGTCAACCAGGAGCTCCCTCTTGCAGGCTCCATCTGCCAAGCAGGGTCAGGCATTTTTGGTTGCTCCTCCACAGGTTGTGGAACTGCCTTCCCCATGAGGTTCACCCAAGCCTGAGCATTTTTGGGAGGTCATGCAAGACCTTTCTTTTTGGGCAAGCCTTTGGCAGGTGGGATGGGTGTGTGTGTGTGTCATGTTTTTAAGAGGATTTTTAAAATATGGTTTTTATTTTGTAGGCTGCCCTCAGACTTACTGCAGAATTATAAATAAGATTATACAGTACTGCAGAGAACTGTGCAGGATGCACTATTTAATTGCAGTGTAACAAAAGTATGCCCTGTACAGCCTCCAACTGCATTTTATTGAATGGCATCCAAAGGACACTTAACTATGGAGTCCAAGGTATGTGCTTTTTAAGGTATTAATATATTCTACAGGTTTCTAGGAAAAAAGAACATTTAATTAAAAATGCCACAAGGTTTTCCCCTTCTCTCCCATGCATTCACCTCCTAGCAGTGGTCATCTTGGCAAGCTGGCCAAGGTAACAGCTTAATGGTTTTGAAATATAGTCTTTTTTTCTAATTGGCAATTTATATATTGGTAATTTATATATTTGTACTACTGGACAAAGCAATTAGTACCGTTTAGAGATAAACTACAGAATTTAAACACACAAGGATTAAAGCTACTAAAAGAACCAGCTTCTAACAACAGGATAGACTGGCATGCAGTAATAAAAGTCTAATCTGAATTTTATGCTCCAGGATTTATTCTCTTACCTAAAAAATGAGAGAGTTACTGACACTGCAGAACAGAAATGTTTGTGATGTTTTGTTAGCTTTAGCCACTGTGCTGTAATATAGGTTTGCACCCTGAAGGAAAATCCCAACATTTACATTCTGCACAAAGCAATTCTCTAGTTAGTGCCATTAAGATGATAGTCAATCAAAAGTAGTTTGTTTTAACCAAAGGTTATAACAAAATATAAATAAAATCACCACAAAAGCAGAGGTTTAGTACAGAACAAAAAACCCCAACAAAAACCAAAGCAATAAACTCTGTCAAATAAAAAACAACAAAACATGGGTCTTGCTCCTAAGCAGAGCATGGGCTTGACTAGGCCTGACCCGTGAAATTAATATATTAGAGGATAGTATGAAGTGTATGTAATCCCATGACCTTGTGTGTGGAATACATCTAAGGGTGCTGTAATAAAATTATGGTACTCGTCAAGGTCATAACTTGAGATCCTCCCAAACATTGTTGGTAAAATTAAGCTAGTCACAAGATCACCATTTATGCTGGGCCAGCCTGCTTGCCAAATGAATCTGCACAGCTGTATAATCTCTAATCAGTCCTACACAGTTGCCATTCAGGATACATTGGTCCTTTGAGAACTGGCAGGCTAACATCTCCACCTGTACATCAGTGGATAAACAATGTTGCATTCTAAATGAGTGGAGAATTTGGACTCATTTATCATCTGTCATAATGGAACAGGAACTCAATACACTGAGCTGCAGAGGACAGCTTCCAATTCCAATCTCTCATTCCCTGGGAAACAGCACTACAGAGGCTGGTAGGAGTGCCACGCATCATTTAACAGCAAAGCCTCGGGAAAAATAAGGAGTGGCACTGATGAGTTCTAAAGGGAGTCATACCTAGTCATCCTGAGTTAAGAAAACGGCGGGTACAACCTAGTGCTTTAAGACAGGGTGTGGAGCGTCTAGGAGAACCGGAAGCAAAAAGAAGATAATTTTCAGAAACAGAATGCAGTGGAGGGAGGGAAATCTGAAAGCACTGCTTTTGGAGCATGAAAGCAGAGTTATTTATTTATATTTGTATCCCACCCATTCCCTTGGGCAGGTTACAATGCACAAAAATGAACCCAGATTTTAAAAATGCCCCCATAAAACACTGATATAATCCCCTAACCCACAGTGCCACAACCTTACCCTTGCCTGGCCAAACAAAAGGGCTTGCATTGTCTCTGGCAGAGGAGCCGGCTCGGGCTTAGATGAACCTCCAAGGGAAGCGAGTTCCATCATCGTGGGGCAGCCACCAAGGTCTTGCTGAATGCCTTTCTGCATGCCCTCGTCTTAGAAACTTGATGGGCAGAAGGTGCCTGCAAAAGGGCATTCCTGGCTGACCTCAGAGGCTGCAATGGAACAGGAGGAAGATTAAGGCAGCTCTCTTTCAGATACTTTGGACCCAAACCATTTAGGGATTTATTTTTTATATTTATTTTTATTCTGCCTCTGGCAGTCCTGGGTGGCAAACAACAAATATAAAATACAATCCCATAAAAATCAACACAACATCTATATAAAATATATACAAATGAATATTAACAAAAAAAACCCTACAACTGGGAAAATGAAACCCCACCCCTCTCCCTTGCCAAACGCCTGATGTAACAGCCAGGTCTTACAGCCACAGCGGAAGGAGACGACGCTCTGGGCTAATCAGACCCCCTTGGGCAGGGAGTTCCACAACCTGGGGTGACCACCAAAAAAACCCGTGATCGGTTGCCACCCACCTTGTCCAAGGGACCTCCAAGAAGGCCCCCCTGGACGACCGCAGGGGCCAATCAAGAACATGGATTGAGGTGGTCCCGCAGGTATGTATGGTCTAGGCCATGTAGGGCTTTATAGGTCAACACCAGCACCTTGAATTTTGCCTGGTGGACTACAGGCAGCCAGTACAGCGCTTGGAGTACTGGTATTATGGGTTCCCTGCGACCTGTTCCCATAAGCAAACGGGCCACTGCATTCTGCACGGCTGCAGCCTCCAGACCAGCATCAAGAGCAGCCCCACATCGAGTGCGCTGCAATAGTCTAATCCTGAGGTGATAAAGGCATGGTTGATGGAAGCAAAGTCAGAGTCTGAGATATATGGCTGAAGTCGTCGGACCAGTGTAATTGTCAAAATGCACTCCACAACACAGCTGCTACCTGAGCCTCCAGGCAGAGCTGCGGATCAAGGAGCACTTCCAGATTCCAAACTTGGGAGACCAAAGGAGGACAGACCCCCATCAGTGACAGCAGACTCTACTCCCAGGTCCCCCAAATCCTTGCCCGCCATCATCACCTCTGTCTTGTCAGGATTTAGCTTCAGATGGCTCGCCCTCATCCAATCCCTCACAGCCACCAAACACCAGGTAAGGACAGAGATCGCTAAGCCCAGGTCTGATAAAAGTGAGAGGTAGAGTTGGGTGTCATCAGCATACTAGTGACCCCGCACACCTTCAAACTCCCTCACAACCTCCCACAGTGGCTGCTGTACCCTCTTGTTTAATGTGAGGACAGAATGGAACTCTGCAGGACTCCACACGTGAGGTCCCGGGGAGAAGATGTACAATCCCCCGGAACCACCTGATGAGTTCTCCCAGCCAGGAAAGAGCGGAACCATTCTAAGACTGTTCCACGCACCCCGGCACAGTCCCGCAGGCGGCCCTCCAACACCTCATGTTCAACAGTGTTAAACGCAGTCGACAAATCTAATAGGATCAACAGGGTCTCTCGATCCTGGTCCAGAGCCAGGCAGAGGTTGTCGACCAGGGCCACAAGTGCAGTCTCAGTGCCATCAACTGGATGAAAGGCGAACTGCGAGGGATCCAGAAACCCAATGCAATCAAGATATGCCTGGAGCTTCCAAGCCACCATCCGCTCGATAACCTTCCCTAAAATGGGAAGGTTAGAGACTGGTCGATAGCTGGCCAGAGAGTCAACGTCCAAAGACGGCCTAACCACCGCCTCCTTCAAACACTCCAGCACCCTGCCCTCCCTAACAGAGGGCGAGACTACCCCCGCCAACAACTGTCAGTCAGGACGGACATGGATTTAACTCACAAGTGGTGGCTCCGAGTCCCAAGCACATCCCCAGCATCAGTGGTCTCCATCATCTGAAATTGATCCCATAAACTGACGGGACATCATTACCTCTAGTTCTCCTATTGCCTCAGTTTTTGCACTTAAGTTGCTGGTGGTGGATGCAAGCGATCTTGTCCACAAAGTACTCAATGAACACGTCACAGCGGGCACTAGATTGCTCCAGGTGGAGACAGGCAGAACTGACCAAACCTCTCGCCACCCGGAAAGGTTCTGCTGGACAAGACTTTGCAAACGCCAAAGGAGCAGCAAAGAAACTCTTCTTTGCTGCCTCAACAGCCACAGCATAGGTCCTCAAACTGCTCCTATGCAGCAATTGGTCACTCCCATTGCGAGTATGGCACCAACGTCACTCCAGCTGCCTCCCCTTTTGCTTCAGCCGCCGCAGGTCCTCCATGAACAATGGTAACCCTCGGTGCCGTAAATATGGGAGCGGATGCCTAGGAGCCACTGAGTCAATGGCCTCAGCCAAAAGCATGTTCCATAAGGCCACAAGGTCACTGACTGAGCGAGTATTTGGCGGGGGTGGGGGGGGAGGACAACACCCAGAGCATTCCAGAACTGCTATGTTTTATAGGTCAAACACACATAGCGTGTCATCCATGCCTTCGTAACTTTGAGGCTAGTCATTCCTCTCAACCCCTGGACTGTGAAATAGACAGCAAGTCTCAAAATGCAAAGGATATTTTGCATAAATTAGGAAATTCTGAGTAATCCATTATTTAACTGAAGCGGGGCTAAAAACAACTTTTTTAAAAGAAGAAAAAAGGAATCTTAAGGAGTTAAAGGACTTGTATAGCCATACAACTTCACTCATAAGCCAGACAAACTCTAGTCCTGCCAGTCTTTATACTCAAGATCCATCACAGCACTTCCCTTAACTGCTTGGTCTCTGCTCCCACATGCCAAGTGGGCTTCACAGTTTACTCAGCCCTCCTTTGGACAATAAAGTCCTCCCCACCCCCCAACCCATTTCTCCTGTGTGGATTCTTTGGCAGAGCAAGTATTGGCAATCGCCTAACAGAGAGGCTGGTCAGAAATTCTGCATTATTGTTTTTAAAAAATAATCTTAATTAATCTCACCATTAGCCCCTTACAAAGGCCAGTTTTGAACCCTTAGCCAACTTATTTTTTTCAAGAGAAATGCTTAGAAATCATAGCTCTTCATTGTCCCAAATAGAGGTTTTTTTAAATCCCAAAGATGACTGACAATTTTCTCCCAGGAGTTGGAAAACCCTATTCTTCTCCCTGAAACGAGAAGAGTCGTAAATGAGCCAGAGAGACCGCAGCTGGACAACCGGAATTTTGAGGCCATCAAGCACTCTGCCCTCTTGAAATGAGGTACTGACAACTGCCGCCAGCAACAGCCCCAATGTCTCCCAGCTAGCTTTCACCAGTCAGGACAGCCAAGGATCTAATTCACAACTCCAAGCATGCCCTCTGCATCAGTGGACAACACCAACTGAAACGGATTCAAATAAGCTGGACAAGATTGAACCTTCCCAATTTCAAACTCCAACTCGGCACCCAAACTAGCAGTTCCCAAGTTGAGCCAAATACAAGCAACTTTATCTGCAAAGTAGGTGGTGAACTCATCACAGTGGTCACCTAGTGATTCTAACTCTGGGTGGAGTTCAGTAGGCCACCTGGAAGAGCTCTGCTGGCGGACGCCATCACAGCCACATGAGTGTCAAAAAACAGACTATTCCAGTGTTGGTTGGCTTGGGAGTTGTGCCATTTGCAGTTTTAACTGCCTACCCTCCCACTTCAGCGGCCTCAAACTCTTCATATACCATGGAGACCTGCACTGCCAGGAAGCAGATACTTGGGTGCCAACATGTGTATGGCTGGGTCAGTATGTTGTACCACAAGTCTGCCAGACCACTGACAGAGAGACTGTCAATGTCAGTGGGTAAATTCCCCAGGGAATTCTGGAATCCTACTAGATCCATTAGCCTCCAGGGACAGACCAACCTAACTGGTCCACCACCCCAATGTGGGCAAAAGGAGGGCAGGGAAATGGGCTTTTCGAAGGTAATGGTCCAACCATGATAATGGTGCCATAATGACATCCCCAACAAGCAGGACCTCCTGTTTTCAGGCTGGTGCAGAACATTAAATCCAGCATGTGTCTAGCCTCATGTGTCAGGCCAAATATTATTTGGGATAGGCCCATGTTGTCATGGCGGCCATGTAATCCTGCTCCGCCCCTAGAAGGCCAGCTTCGGTGTGTATGTTGAAGTCACCCAAGATAGTAAGTCTGGGTGATCTCAACACCACGTCCAAGACCAGATCGGCTAGAGCAGTCAGAGTCTGCTGTGTAGCAGGGTTATGTTCCATAGCTGCTAAATAAATCATGTATTTAAATAAAAGCTACCTTTTTGTTGTTTCAACAGATTTAACTCCACTGGGTCCCTGTTCTTTTAGTTCACTCTTGTGAGAGAGATTGGGCGTTTTCTCAGAGAAAATTTCTGCCTTTTTGAGAAAGGGAGAAAAATTTTCTATGAGAGGTCCAGATGCAAAAGCTGAGAAGAAACAGCTTTATGGCCATTCTCCTGAAAGTCAAGGGATGTAGTCCCTCATCCTGCTCCTGCACTGTAATTACATTTATATTCCACAACTCGGTCACGGAGTAATTTTTGGTTCTTCAATTCTATTAAGCGGGCGTGGCTGTTGGGGGGGGGGGGGGGGGGGGGGAAGCGTGTTCTGACAGTATAGCCAAACAGTTTCCCTCTCATGTTCCATTATATCAGTTTATCTTCCAAAAGACAGCAGGCAATAGAGACAAAGTAACAAAGTGATATCCTGTGAGGTCCGAAAGCTTGCATACCTTCACCAACTGGAGTTGATCAATACAAGGTATCGCTCTACCATTTTGTCTCTATTGCCTATATTTCCAACAGGGCAAACCTTACTCTCACTACACTGCTATAGAGAGCAAGTCATTACAGATGTGCATTTAACCTGTGGTTTACTTGCCTTTCAGAGATTCTTTATGCCTTAGAAACCAAGATTAGAAAAGCTTTGGGAAAGCCATCAGTGAAGATTATAGCCTCCTTTTTACTCTGGGAAACTCAAGTCACATTGGCTACAAAACTCGCAGCACTCACTGTCTGCTGTTTCTGCTTATTCTGGCAGGGTGAGAAAATCTTTCCTTGCAGGTCCTTTTACATACACTGTAAGAGTTCAGTGCTGCAAAGAATGGTTAAAAAGATAAACACTGCTAAGTCCGGCTTCTTTTTCCCCCCAGATCATCCCCCCATTTTGCAAGTACCTTTCCATTTATTTTGTGGAAGAGAGGCACGCTTAGGCAGGCTAAGGAAAGGATCTAAAGATCTTTGTTGGTCCCAACCGGATACATTTTGGGGGGGAAGGGGTGAAATATATTGGTCTTATTTGCAGAGTTCCCATAGAAGAGCGTTTAGCCATGGAAGACTGCAATATGTAGCTCTTCAAAGCATAAATGACAACTAATTAAAAAATCTTTTCTGCGGCAATCTTCAGTTCCACAAGGATACTGGGCATTTCTGCTGTGGCTCCCAAGTTTAGAAGTAAATACCATACCTGAGCGGAAAATGCTGTACACCATTGGAAAGCCATTTGTTTCTGGTAGCAATGGCATCACATATTTGAAATATAATCACCAAGTATTATTTTAAAATCATTTAAATTATTATTTTTTTAAAAAAAGTTTATATAGCACCGTAGGTACCTTTGAAGCTTTACGTGCCAGCCCCTGCCCATATGTCTTTCTATGGTCAAATATAGTTGTGCTAGGACAAAGATATATAGGCAACAAAGCCCATCAGCTTTCCACTAACTTGTGAAAAACTCTGAGGTTTTAAAAAACAAATTAATACCAAAACCACCCAATGTCAGCAACTCATGACTTGTCCACAGAGGCCGTTAACCTGTGGTTTAAGACAGCAAAAACAAAACACCAAGGTGTTACTCTAGAGAAGTCACCACAGGGTAAAACTAAAACTCAAAACTGTGTTTTGAGTTGAGGTAAGTTCTTCCTGCAGTCCAAGAATGGAGCTGCCCTGGACAGAGGACCCAGCCATCTGTACACTCTACCAGAGGGCAATTATCAGCCTCACGTGAGCAAGCTCTTATTCTAATTACGTTGTAATGGTTTATTGTTTCCTGAGCTCTCAAAAGTAAAGCATCAAACTAAAATGAGGTAAGTGGTGCTAACAAAGTTACCTAAGTCAGACACACCTCTTCACCATACGGTTATATTTGCGTCCAACAGGCTTTTACCAGTATCTTCAAGCCTCTCACCTCCTCCCTTACCTCTTCAAGGCTGGCTTTCCCCTCAACTCTAGGACCCTTTTTGGAAATTTGATTCCACTTCAGGCAAAAGAACCCTGCCATGTATTCTGCCATTTCTTTCCTCGTGTCACTTTCCAAATATTGCTGGGTAATATTTATTATTTTATAAATTTGTACCCCACCCCTCGGGGCGGCTTCCAGCAATAAAATACCATACATAAAAACAGCTTAAAATCATCAACAACAACAACAATATAAAATTATTAAAACAGGGCTCAGGTCAGGAATTGCCAAGTCTTCATTAAATAAGGTAGCATTACCAGTCTTGTGCTAAATTCCCACAGTAGGAGCCAAGCTGTCAGGCAAGAATTTTTTAATCTAATTACACACCCTATCTTAAAAACTCATAAAAGTGAGTTTAACAAAAACATGGGAGAGGAAATTTTTTGAAAAAAGCTGGTGCACAACAAGATTTTTGCAGCATGAATAGCAGGGTTCCTGGTTTTCTGTTTAGCGTGGAAAACCAGAGAAAAAACACAGAATTCCCATTTAATCAGAGAAAAATATGGAATTCCAGGTTTTTCTGGGAAATTTCTGCCTGCAAAAACTCACTAGTGGCAGTGAGGAAATCTAAAGGAGGCAGAAGCTCTGGGGAGATTCTGGTGTGTGCCTGTGTCCAAGAGAAGAGATTTGGCATGAGAAGAACACAGCCGTGTCTGGCTTTTGGTGAGGCAGAGGTATGTTGGGCTCCGTGCCAGGGATGGCTGGTGAGGGATATTGTTTTATTTTGTTATCTGAGTGGCAGTGGCAACCAGTGCATCACTTGGTCACAAAAATGAATAGTTTGCAATAAACACTTTCTAATTTTAATGACCAAAAAATGCATTTTGGTATTTTTAATCAGAGAAGTTAGGTTTTTCCCCCCAGAGAAAACTAGGAACCCTGATGAGCCGTTACATATTTGCATCTCATTTGTTTCCCCTTTAAATAGCCTACATGTGCTTGAATATTGTTTGTGCTTCAAACATGTCACCAGCATGTTAACATGTTAAAAAAATACTCATGTAGGTTTGCTGCAACAGAGGATCAAACCATAGCCAAGGACAAACATGTTCCCCCTGGCCCAAATTTGCATGCAGCATCTACACTAGATTTTACTGTGGGTACTTTCAGACGATACAGGGCCCTTTGGCCCCGTACCGGAACCAACGTCTTCGTTCCCCGCCGGGGTCACCCCTGCACGGCCCAACAGACGTGCCGGGGGGATCCCGGCGGGGAAAGTGGGAGGGGCCGGGGCCGCGCGGCGCAACGTGCGGCCGCACGGCCCCGCCCCCTCCACGCACCCCGCCGCCCGCCCTCCGAGGAGACGGGCGGGCGGCGGGGCCAATGCGGCCGCCGCGTCTGGCCGATCGTGCCACGGCCCGGGATCCCGCCGGGGATCCCGGGCCGTGGCACGCGGCCAGACGTTACTTTTTGTTGGCCACGGCCCGGGGTCCGTTTGACCACGCTTCCCGGGACCTTCCCCCGGCTAGCCCGGGAAGCGTGGTTCAAATTGACCCCATGTGCCGATTGAGCGTGGCCAACATCTGGCGGCCGCCAAACAGACGTGCGGGACACGGTGACCCCAGGTGGGTATTCACCGTGGTTCACCGTGTCAACGTCACGTCTGAAATCACCCTGTGTCAGCCACAGTTGCAAACAGCTAAAAATTCAAGCGTAAGGAGCAGCCTCTTCGAATGGCCCATGCCACTAAAACTGGCCAGTATTTTCCCAGGCTCTGCAGTGGTTGCCTACTCTTTCTTCCAGCTTCTCCCTCTTAAGGAATAAACAGAAGGCCAAATGAAACCTGTATAACCTGTCTCAAAAAGTTACCTGCGCTTGCCATTGGCTGAGCAAGAGAAACTGAAAATTAAACAAATGCAACAGGAATTTTAAAATAATTAAGAGGCAAGGAGGATGATTTTCAAGGCTTCTTTCTGGTTATGGATTGAGTCCACATTTGTGTTTATACACCTACACTCTTGACCCCAGATTTTCTTTTGGATGGGTTCAATCACTGGGTCTACATTTTTCCATTAAAGTGCCATCCGTATCCATTCATTTTAATGGATCTGACATTTGGCCAGGGCAATTCAAAAGCCTGATCTAGTGGACAGGACACACATACAACTTTTAAGGCCACGTCTCTATGTTAAGTTTGAAGATCATAATTTTAAAGCCTCACAAATTAAGGCTCCAATTCTAAATCATCTGCCTGCCTGGGCAAGAAACTTAGATAAACTGGGAAATCCCAATTCTACAAAATCCTTAAATTCTGGACACCTGCAAACACTGCTTCACAAAGTAGCTCTGAACAGCATGTATGTCGAAAGTATGTGGGTGAATAGGGTGCAGTGCCTGTTCATCGTGAGAGAAAAATTCAGTCCTTGGGAATGTGCTGAAGCCTTGTTTGTTTTTATGCTTCTCCAATCAGATCAGTCAAAGGCCAGCGCAATGTAAACATGCCAAACTTCCCATCCACAGCCTCCCCAAAATGATGGAGAAACCAATTCAGCTGAGCCACGTTCTTTACTTAGCTTCCAATTGTTGTATTAATTAAAACATGCACATATATTATGCATCCCACAGGAAACAAGGAGGAGATTCCTAGCCTTATAACCAAGTTAGTCAGTAGCCCCCAGCCCTTTCCCTCCAGTATTATGTGCAGAATGAAATCACAGTGTTGATCTGACAATGTGTGGGAGGATGCCAGGGTAGGAGACTGGTCACATTATGCAGACTCAGCCATCATTCCTTCACAATGGGAGTCTTCTGTGGCAGCAACCTGACTTCAAAACACCTCCCCAAACTACAGAACACAATAAGCAAGTTTCCTGAACAAAATCTTATGTCTGCCAAATTCATAAGATGAAACAGAGGATGGTAGCTGGTGTTATCGGATACAAGCCTGTCACCTTTGGTCTCTCTCCAACAGGGACATGTTGCAAGCACAGCCATCAGGTGACATTAATATGTAGCCTCAATGCTAAAGACAGCTCTTTCGCAAAATGTATATCCCAAAATTCTTAATATGGGATAAACTATTTTCATCCCCCCCCCCTCTTTTCTGCTAATTTAAACACAAACCGAACAATTACAAAGAACACCCTAACGTACATAACACTAAATTACGTATATGGACATTTTATATTGTAAAGGAAGGCAGAGATGTTTAAAGCTAGGCACTGAGAGTCAGGAAACTTGCAGCTGACATTGGCTTGCTGCATAAACTTGGGCAAGTCCGTTAACTGCCCAATCTCATTTTCCCCACCAATAAAACTTCCTAGCTTTTATCAAGTGCTCCAAGGCCATATAATGAATGCTACAGAAGCATAACACAATGAAGAAAATGTTCATTATTTTAAAAACAAACAAACAACCCTTCATTTGAAAAAAACTCTTGAAATAACAGGTGCTAAAATAGGTTTTGTCTTCACTTCATAGCTACATATGATATGCAATAAAAATTGTTCAAAGCAATCATTAAGAGACCAGTACAAAAAACAGCACAGTTGTAAGTACTGGTGCTAGACTAAGTTCAAAGTTGCATGAGAAGACATGATAATAAAGTTAAAAAAACACTTAAGAGATGGCTTGTTATTGGATGTGGCTGCTGGTGTTAGGGCAGAAGTCTTAATGGTGGATCTTTTATTCCAAAGGAATTTTAATTTTCATCTCTTATTTTGAGATGTGTTTGGGTATCTCCCACAGTGTGCAATATAAAAAATGGCAAGATACTGCCGTTCAAGACAATGAGATTGTGATGTTAAGGACAGAAGAATTTAGAATTGGGGGAGTCTTGTGTGACTTCCTGCATTGCAAACTATAGAAAATATACGCAGTAATTTTTTTGTGTGGTGCCAAAATACATTCCCACAGTAATTCTGCAACATTCTTATCTGATCCCAAATGTGGCCTACACATTTTTCTTTTAAGAAAGGTTTGGGTTTTTTTGATATATGAAAAGGGCCAAACAGGTTCTGCCCCCACTCAAGCATGCTGGCGTCCCCTAACTCTGCTGTAAGGTTTGTTGAAGTCTTAGAAGGAAAATGGAATTAAAACTTGAACAAATTGAGCATTTCCCCCTTTCTTTTTGCCTATTTCCCTCTCAGCATTAGGATATATTACCTAAGGTAGGCCATTACAATCAATCATAACTTTTATTCATCATAAACCTAGGTTATAACAATATACAAAATAAAAAGAAAATTCAAACAAAAATCAATACAATAATAAATTGCTGAATAAACAATCATGCATTTGTCTTGCGATAAAGCACATGGTAGGCCTTTTCATAGATTGGTAATTTATATAATGCCTTCAGCATTCAAAGTGCTTTACAATCCTTATTTAGCTGACCTTCACAGCAACCATATGAGGTAGGTCATTATTATCCCCATTTTATAGATGGGGAATGGAGGCTGAAAGAAAGCAACTTGTCCAAGGACACCTAGAGAGTTCATTGCCAAGATGGGCTTTCTGCCCTAGTCTCCAAGGTAGGGTGTAACCCCCTATTTTACCTTAATCTTCCCCTCCCCAATGGTTTATACCAGAGGTGAGAACCTCTTGCCCACGATCCATTTCCAGTCTGTAGCCTCCTGACCTCCAAACGCTTCCCCTCACTCCCATGCATTGTGGGCCAACTAGCAGACTGGCAGCAATGCCCCATACACTCCAGCCCGTGGAGTCCTTGAAGAAAACAGATCTAGCCTCTGTGGGGTGAAGGTCTCCCACTTCTGGTTTATAAACACATAGTATGAAAATGAAATAAAGAGGTGGTTACCTCTGGCGTAAGGTACGCCTACTCCTAATTAAAGGAGTGCATAAGCCCTAGGTAGGGTTGCCACCTTTCACAATTTGACCCCAAGACTCCATTTTGGCCTATGCAACTCTCAGGTCAAACTGCAAAAGGTAGAAACCTTACCCCCCCTACGATAAGTTGTGTGAGTAACTGATCATGTGAGCAGGGTAGGGAGAAACAAACATGGGTGTTAAGTCACTCAACACCTACCTGTTCATCTACTCACCCCTGGCACTAAGCAATGTGTTTATTATGTTAAATACTTGCAAAGTATTTATTTCCTCCTCCAGGTGCCAGGGTGTCGATCTTGGGGGTGGAAGTCAGATACAAAATCATAATGTGCCTTTAACGTTACAACCCCTTTTACAAAGCAGTTCTTGTCTCAGTCCGTCTCACCTTTTGTTTGGCGCAATATGGCCTGACAGCCGCTGCACCATTAAACTCCACTCACTCCCTCAACATGGTGTCAGTCCATCATGTCTTGCTTCCTTAGGCCTAATGTCTAAAACCTAGGTCTAATGTAAAAAGCAAAGCAGAATTTACACACACTTGTGTCTTTTACACTTTCTTTATACATGAAGAGTTCAATTAACTGTTCTCTCCAGTGCCAAAAATCAGGTTATTAAATACAATCTCAGTTCTCTAGGTAGCTCATAACCTCCCGTAATTCAGGATTATTATGGGACTGGTTTCACTTCATGATCTGCTCTGGTCAGTTATAGAATTTTCATATTACTTTTTTTTAAAGCCACATTTTGTGCATGAAGCAGCAGGAGGAAAAATGTGTTCATTGTTTGTGTAATTACTACACTTGTGCTAATTGCTTATACAAACAATGGGTTACTCGGCTATTTAGCTATTTGCACGTGCATTGTACAAACATGGTAACTGTACACATTTTCCACATCTCTCTCCAAAGACCCGTCCCTCTTTAACACAGCAGTCGGGAGTTCAGAGGGCAAGCAGCTGTTCACTACAGCATGAAACTTAAGAATTTAAAAGGAATCTTCTGAGGCTACTGCTTCGTGGTGGCCATCTTGCTAAAGAGTAACATTCATAATAGCAGTGGGTAGGGCTGCAAAACTTTACTTAGTCCAGATGTTTAGACTCTTCTTGGAGTGCCAAACAAACATTAGTACAGGGTACCGTCTGCATTGCAACATCACAGAGGGCTTTAACATTGGACTCAGGTGTCATTTTTCAGCAAGCAGATTCCATGGTAGCAGGCACAAAAGATTTCCAATAGAAGCACCCTGACACTTGATAGCCGGATTGGGTGCAGATAAAACTGCTACATGGTGGACCTACGTTCTGTCTATCCTCACCATCCCCAGAACGAACACCCCTCTCTCTAGCACTACCACTCTTACAGAGCCAAAGCCATGGAGCATTTCTTGTTTATCGCATTTTTCCTCCATTAACGGACCTAAAATTAAGATTATGTTCTTATCAACTTGCAAAGTACTCAAGCAACTAAAATTAAATCTCATTATTTCTATGGTCAGATGTATTATGGTTTGATTTGATTCACTGTTTCTCATTTGAGACACTACTATCACAGCTGTCTCAGCAGCAAATTAAATGCATACCTGCAGGAATGGATGGATTCTGGATCTAGGATGTATAAACTGTATTAAGTTTAGCATCTCTTTTGTTAGTATGCACTCCAGTCTACACAGGTAACGTCTAGCTGAGTTACACTGTCAATGCAGTTAGCAGGAAGAGAGACGCATTCCTGTTTGCCATTAGCCTTGGAATCTCATCTGCAAGGTGTCCCATCAGAATTAGTTCTGAATACCACAGGGAATGCCGGTATATATAAATACCTGGATAGACATGTGAAAGACTGACCTCAACTAGGCTCAAGATTTTGAAGGAATGCTAATGAAGGCTAGCGTGAGAGAGGAAGGGGATATTTAAAGAACATTGCTAAGTCCTTTCAGGTAGGAAGCAGCATGCATCACCTAAAGCTGGTATTGGAAAAGGAATGTGTTTTGTGTTGCTGGAATTTTCATACAGGAAATTACCATCTTTGCCTCCATGGTGATGTAATATCACAAGCCAGGCTACTTTTGAAATGCCCAGTCACAGACTGTATCTATGTTTACAGTCTCACCCTCTGCCCCAGGGATTCAGGCACTAAAGCCAACAGGCAGAAAGAGCACATTCACCTGAGACAGGGGAAGAGACCTCTCTGTCATTTTGAAGACACCATTTCAGTGTTTAAACTTGATGCGTTGCCTCTGCTTTCCATGTTATCTAGACAGTGTTTCTTTTTATTACTATTTTTGGTGGAATAAGGTCACTTGAATTGTCAGGGTTGATACTGACAGACGCCTCAAAAAGGACAAAACTAAACATTGTCCTCAGAACAAAAGCTCAAGCGTAGTAAGCTATGCAGCTAGGTCTCAGGCAGGGACCCATGTTAACTGTGTCAGAACAAAAGCTCAAGCGTAGTAAGCTATGCAGCTAGGTCTCAGGCAGGGACCCATGTTAACTGTATTTTTTTCCACTGCTGCCAATGGGGAAAATGCAGTCAGCACGAGTTCCTGGTCTCAGGGCAGGAAATAGCTTGACTTCCCTCTCTAAACAGTGCTACAATAGGGCTAGCAAAGGTCTGTGCTCCCATGCAAATAATCCTTGTTAGAGGGTTTAGCACATGCACCTGCCTCCACTAGGCAGGCACACTCAGCCAACTGGTGCTGCAAACCCAGTCAAGAAGAAGAATGACTTCTTGAAACCATGGATATATGGTTCTGACTGGGTTGGTTTGTCAGTAGTCACTCTGCCCTTTGTGACCTCCATATGACCTTGTGTACAGTCAGTGCAATACATGGACTAAACAGCTAGCTTAGTCCAGTCAGTCAAGAAAAAGCCCCATACCATCCTCCAAAGTGCTTCAATGGTATATTTCTCAGTACAGGAGTCCAGCTTGGTTAGGTGAGATGCTTTGCAGTTCAAGCATTTGTAATAAAGCAGTATTCCTTAGATAAAACATCACTGGTTCAAAAAGCAAAGGCACATCCAGAATTCTCTTGTGGGGATGCAGAATCCTAGGAGCCCTGTACCGTGCCCTCCCAGAAGCACCTAGGTTGGGATATCCAGAAGAGCTGGTGGCTGTGGTGTCCTTTCACTTCACATTGCCCATAGGGGAAGGAATACAAAAGTATTACCCAGCAGGCACCGAGGCGATTCCACTCCATACCCCTTTCCCAGGCCCTGCTGCAGCCAGAAATCTAATTAGATACCCCTTCACCAACAGCTGCCCATTTTGGTATGACCCATTCGCTGTAAGCGCCATCCTCACCGACAGCCCCCAACCCTGAAGAGAGTCTTCTTTCCACCCCCAGGCTGCAGAGGTAGATAGAGGGGCCAGCCCATTTCCACAAAAGGAGGGAGCAGAGAGCATCCAGAAGCCAAAAGCCACTTTTCTCCATCCTCCGTCTTGTGACTAGACAGACATTTCTCATTGGGGGAGCGAGCTAAACTGCCTAGAGTGGCTAAACTCTTTGTGCCCTTCTCCCCAAATTCCCCTGTTGCTGAGGAGAGAGAGTGCTGCCATTCAGAGACTTTCCCTAACAGTAGTGTGCTCTATGCACTAACATGGGGTCTGAGCTCCTGGGTCATCAGCACTCATGCAGCAAAGTGGCATCTATACCATCGGATTGCACTCCTTTCAGAGACAAAAAAAGTAACCTAAGTTGACCATTCGTTATAGACGCTAATTTATTTATTTTTTTGGAACCCCAGTCCTGCCTGAGGAAGGATCCTGTAAGTCCGAAAGCTTGCATACCTCCACCAACTGGAGTTGGTCCAATAAAAGATATCACTTTACTACTTTGTCTCTATTGCCCAATTCTTCCCAAAGCACACTTCACATTTGTGCCCAGAACTACTTGTACGCCGTAGTCAGTTAACCTTAACAGGCAATCCTTTAAAAAACAAAAGCAAAACTGATGTTTTTTTATTCAGCTGAGACATTCTTTCACACTTTAACACCCCCTCGAAAGCTTGGGAAAGAGTCGCCCCCTTTCACAAGATCTGTTTTTATTTGGCTAACAGGGATTTTCCCTCCATTTTTGAGGGGAGCTTAAACAAAAGAGTCATTTGTTAAAGAATTTCTGTAGCCACTCCATCTTGCCCAAACAGCTTTACATTTCACAATAGCATCACTGACAGTCAGCACAGCTCTGAAAAGTTAAATTACATTTAGTTGTGCAGCAAAAACATACAGTGAACTGGTGCTTCAAAGCCAGCAAAAGGAGCAAGAAAAGTCCTCCAGATACTTCAAATCCTGGGTAGGGTTTCCCATCAGGATAGGATTATTTTAAAAAGATAAGTCAAAATATCCCAGAGGATCTTTTATTTTGGTCCAACCAATTAAAAATAAAAATAAAAACCAGCTCTAACTTAGCAGTATTGAGAGAAAATCAAACTCAATTTACCCCAGCGCTTACAGGCAACTGCATTTCAGGATAGCTCCATTTCCAGAATACAGGAGGTACTTAGTCCTGGATAACACAAGGCAGTTTATTCTCTGCTGTGAATTCTAATAGCCCAGGAGAGCATGAAACACAACCGAGTGCTGGGTGAATATTTAAGCAGTCATCCAGCAGTAACTACCCCATGTAAACAAAGGGGTGCTACCAAACATTAACGCTAGCATCCCACAAAGCATTTGCTACAGATGTTCTTCACTTAGGTTTTGCAGGTGTAAAATATGTAGCAGGAATGCTGTTGAGTGTTTATATGCGTACCACACTGCTACTTGTTGGTCATCTGGGGGGAGGGGTGGGAATCGTAGAGACATGGGTATGATCCCCGCAGCCCCCGTGGCGGGCAGTCGCTGCTGCCACAATTCAGAGCCAGCATGGGGAGCAGGGCAGATGGTTGCCTCCCACCACCGGAGCGGGGAGGGAGGGGGAGCCAGGAACCTCTGCATCGGGGCAGGCAAAGGCACCAGACAGACCTACAGGCACCCAGCCCTGCTCCACTCACCCTCCTACAGTCCGCCCACTGTTCTGCCCCTGGCTGTGACATGGCCCTGCGGGACTGGAGATAGTGCCCACCACTCAAAGCCCCTTGGTGGAGCTTGCTGTACAGCAGGACTGTTGGGGACTGGTCCCATGCGTGGCGGGGGCAGTCTTACCCCACTTTAGGTAAGGCTGCTATGCCCTACGTCCTTGGCCTTTTTCTA
Organism: Sphenodon punctatus; assembly: GCA_003113815.1. Lineage (NCBI taxonomy): Eukaryota > Metazoa > Chordata > Lepidosauria > Sphenodontia > Sphenodontidae > Sphenodon > Sphenodon punctatus. Next base: position 2,910,937 of record QEPC01012832.1, read on the forward strand.
AGGACATTGTGTAACAGCCAGCTGCCACCCCATGACGGAGGAAACATCTAGCAGCCACCAGGCACACAATGTTCTGCATCATGTGGCAACGGTGACCCAAGTGCAGCAAGGCTGCCCAGACTGCAGTAGGCTGTCTGGCTTGTGGCTGCACCCACATATTTTTGTGAAGAGCCAGCCTAGTTCCTGTTCCTTTGCCCTGCCCCCTTTCTGACACAGCTCTGCCCTTCAGAGTGTTGCAATGTCAGCACTCCCCAACAAGAGGTGTGGCTATATCAGAAAGGGGTGTCAGAAATCAGTTGCTTCACCCCCTTTTTGCATGCTCCTGCCCCTTTCTGGGTCAACGTGTTCTGAAAGTTGGCAATGCTAGACTTCGCAGTTTTCCTAACTTCTTCTCTCCCCATAACTCCTATTTTTGTAAGTTGTTTTACTAATCCTCCCAAGACATGTTAGACAGAGTAAGCCGTCGTAGGTACCAAGTCCTTGAGCTTGCCTATGCAAGAACACTCTTGCTGCAGAGAAAAAAAAACCAACTCACCCCTGCACCACATCATCATCTGTGTTTTAAGGCTTGTGCAGTATCAGCTTCATGTAGCAAATTTTCACTTGCTGCCAAGGAACTGTTAATGGAAAAGCAGGCAGCTGCTGCAAGAGTAACAGAGTAGCAGCATTCGGCTTCTTCTACTCTCCAGGATTATCACCGCACCAGGACTTCAGATTTCCTGACCCAAAGCACAGAAGCAACAGCTTTCGAGCCTGTTCTTACCGTTGTGAGCTGGAACAACAGGGAACGGATTGCCCATTGTGACCTGTGGGTACTTCTCCCAGGAGACAGAGACTGGCCACTGTCGGAGACAGGATGCTGGGCTTGAAAGACTGTTGGTCTGACCCAGTACAGCACTACTTATGTTCTTATGTAAAGGATGAACTGATTGTCCAGAATGTTCCACGAACAAAAAAGAGGAAGGAACCTTTAATCCATTTTTAAAAGCCTTTTATTTTAAGTCACTAATATTTCTTTTCCTTGGGGAGGCGAGGGTGGCAAGTTCATGATTTTGAGAAAGATGTGCTGGAGTTAATTTTACAACACTTTGCAGTGTTTTTTGATATGACACTGAATACCATAAACAATACGGAGAGTCCTGACACTTATACAGATGACAAAGATACAAGAGTTATGATCTTAATTTGTCATACTCCAAGGTGTAGGACACTCACCTTCATTTACATGTGTGGATCACATGCCATGAGGTTCTATTTCTGGGTGCAAAATCCACTAGTTCCCCCTGCTGTTAGCCTCTTCATAATTCATATCATCCATCTTGTCACACTACTGTTCTTCCCTCCACCCCAACCTTGCAGGCTGCGAGAACTCGATTTCTTAGAAAATTGAAACCTTCGTTATTATCTTTAAACAAATGATCTCCTAAGCCAGTCACTCTGGTTTGCAAACCACAAGGCGAGTTCTCATATGGCTTTTAGTTATTTTACATAAGTCTGGAAGACCGAAACCTTATCCCCTGGTGAAAAAAAATGGGACTTTTGTCGTTCTAACGTGTTAGTGCTTTATGGTTTGTGGTGCTCGGCAAGACACTTGCAGCTCAGACCTTCATTTATGGACCTACATACGTAATTTCTCTGGTATGAATGCAGCTACAGGGCTACAGACTCAGCTGGTGGTGTGGTTCCAATGGAGCTACATTGATTTACACCAGCTGAGAATATGATCCACAGAAGTCCGTGTTTTCCAGCAGATGTTTATTTCCAATACAAGATTTACCTACCTCTCATAAAAATGAATCCCACTTTGCTACAAAGTCATCTCTGGGAAGAGTGCCCAGTACCAGAGCTTAGCTTCTAATCATTACCCATCAAATTTCTATCATTGGTATTCCCAATTTATCGTTAATAAATATTTCTGTTCTCTGTTTGGCAAGCAGCAAAATATATTCATACCATATGATACAACGAAGGCAATAATGATGTCGGGAGGATGTTAAACAGCATCTATTAGGCTGTTTTAAGCAAGCAGGCTTGTCTACCTTGCATTCAAGAGTTATAAAAGAAGTGACTCAGGTGGGTCTCTGGAAGGCCGACAACTTTTAGCTGGTCTTGGAATACTGAAAGAAAGCTAATGCTGTGCCAGGACCAATGCACAGTGTTTTATGAAGGTGCGATCCAAGGACCACTTGCAATCTTACAAAATATCAACTAATGGGACCTTCCTAAAATTAGCCGCAGTAGAATAGCCCTGGTAGAATGACCCTGCTCCCCATGTCTCTTGGAGACTCCTTGCCTGCTAACTTTACAATTCTATCGCAGAGGCTGCCTAGAGCCTGCCAACATGAAATGAGAGTCAGACTCCTGGAAGAAAACCATCCTGTGTAGGTAAAAGGATCTGGCCCTTCCAAGGTCCAGGATTTACAAGGCAGTCTCTGTCAGATTGGCATGTGGCCTGGGGGGAAAAGGTCAGCAACAAGATACCCTGAGTGAGATGAAGGCGTGAGAATCTTTGGATGGAATACCAGGCCTAGTCAACTGTCTGGGAAATTCCAGGTAAGGAGGGGATGCCAGTTCTCGTACACTAATGTGACTAAAAATTCCATTTTGGCATTTTCTGCAATATGTTCTCTCTGCCAACTCCTCCCTGGACCCTCTCCAATCCGGCTTCCGCCCCCTCCGCTCTACTGAAACTGCCCTGGCCAAGATCACCAACGATCTACTTGTCGCTAAATCTAAGCGCCACTACTCCATTCTTGTCCTCCTTGATCTCTCTGCTGCCTTTGTCGCTGTCGACCACTCGCTCCTATTGGACTCGCTTTACTCTTTGGGCTTCCGCAGCTCTGTCCTTGACTGGTTCTCCTCCTACCTTTCTGACCGCTCCTTTAAAGTCTCACTCCATGGGTCGACCTCCTCTTCCCTCCCCCTTTCGGTTGGGGTCCCCCAGGGCTCTGTCCTTGGCCCTCTCCTCTATTTATACCCTGTCCCTTGGCAAAATTATTGCTTCCCATGGATTTCAATATCATCTCTACGCTGATGACACCCAACTCTGTCTTTCTACCCCCTCTCTCTCTCCTCTTCTGTCCATTCACGCCTCGTCAACTGCCTCTCTGATATCTCCGCCTGGATGTCCCGATGCCAACTCAAGCTCAACATGGCCAAGACAGAACTCCTCATTTTTCCTCCCTCCACTTCCTCTCCCTCTAACCTGCCCATCTGCATCGATGGAGTCACAACCACGCTCCCCCTTACCTCTCAGACCTAATCTCCCTACACACTCCTGCATGCACTCTCCGATCTTCCTCTGTCCCTCCGTCACTCTCCCTCGTTTCTCCTGCTCACCGAATCGCCTTCGGCCCTTCTCCCTCGCTGCCCCCCATGCCTGGAATTCCCTCCCTGCCCACATCTGCCTTGCCCCCTCCCTCTGCTCCTTCAAATCCCTCCTCAACACCCACCTTTTCCTCGCTGCCTTTCCCAATGCCTGCTAGACGTTCCCAGATACTTACTGTCTGCCCTCCTCTGCAGACTGCTGCAACCTGACTGTAACCAAGCCAAGCACACGCACCCGAGTCTTCGCACCCACTTGAATGTTTGTCTGTCTTCTCCCCTGTCTCTCCCACTGTCCCCTCTCCCCGTCTCGCCTTGTCTTTTAAATTGTATGCCACAGGCAGGGACCGCGTATATTTCTATATTCTGTACAGCACCAGGTCACACGACTGGTGCTATAAAAATGTTTATAATAATAATTAAGTGGCATTCAGCAGCTGGAATGGCAACTCCATCAACTTCTCCAGGATACCTTGTAGGCCCCAGGCCAGAGGATGAAACACCTCAGGAGGTTATTTGACTGGGCTTCCAAGAACGATTTTGCTGCTAGGTTTCACATCAACTGGGCAGTAACGGGCTGAGATGGAGGCCAAGTGAACTTTGAGTGAGGCCAGACAACAATTCTCTGAGAGCAGATAGGATAGCATGAGTTAATTTAGCTGCCCCAAGATGCTTATAGCAGGAAGGGGCAGCATAAAAATGTTAATAAATAAATAAATAAATAAATAAACAAACAAACAAACAAAAAAGGTGCCTGCTAGCACTTGCACTCATTTCAAACCAAAATAAATGCCATCGCTCTACTGACCGAATCGTCACTTTCTTGTCCATTCCTACACCCCCTGAACTCTTTCCTTGACTCTTTATATCTGGGGTGAACCTCAGACCTGGCAAGCAAATGAAGCAGTTTTTATGTGGCCCCTTTCCACTTCCTGGATCTGGCCTCTGGATCCAGTTCTTACTTCCAATCACTGAAAAACTGAGCTTGAGGGAAGGTAGCAGAGATGAGGTCATGCAAACAAGGATAGGGGACAGCTCCATGGCACAGATCCATGATTTGGGTCCTCCTTTCCTTGAGTGCATCCCTGAAGCATCCTCGCTCCAACTTCTCTGTGGCCCTCGGAGCTTGTGCAAGCCCACAGGAGGGAAAAGGTTCCTCGCCCCTGATTTATTATTATATTATTAGTAGTATAGTGCCACCAATGTATCTGGCACTGTACAATCCACAGTCAGAGACAGGTTCCAACCCCTAAGGGACTTACAATCTGAGACACAAGGGAGAGGGATACGAGGGAGCAGTAAACATCAGGAAAGACAAGAGTAGATTCATGAGGTTGAGAAGCTGCAGGCTCATGTGCTTCGCTTAGTTACAGGGAATTAGGTTCTGAGTGAGGGGGGAAAGGATGCCGTATCACTCATGACAAGCTAGGGAAGGCTTGACAGAAGAAATGGGTTTTCAGGAGGGATTTGAAAGTCGGGAGGGAGAGAAAAGAGCTAATGTATCCAGGGAGGGAGTTCCAGGCATGAGAGGCAGCAAGCGAGAAGGGGGTGAAGACGTTTAGAGGAGCAAAGGGTTTGAAAGCTGGTGGGGGCAGAGGAGGAGCAAAGCTCCCGGGCAGGAGCGTGACAGGATACAAGAGCAAAGAGATATGGGGGAGCAAGGCCATGAAGAGCCTTGAAGGTGAAGACCAGAAGCTTGTGCTGAACGCGTTCCCACAGGAGGAAGCTAGTGCAGGGCGGAAAGAAGGAATTGTACATACTAGTCAAAAGCAACGGGCAAGGTGGATGATTTTTGCTGTGGAGCGTTGAATGGAGATGAGGGGGGCCAGATCAGAGCAAGGGAAGCCAGTAAGGAGGAAGCTGCAGTAGTCAAGACGAGATAAGACTAGAGCTCGGACTAGCCTTACTGTTACCGCTGCAAAAACGCAAGGCCGGGTTTTAGCAATATTGTACAGAACAAAGTGACAGGATTTAAGCAACAGCCTGGATCGGAGGCTTAAAGGAGGGGGAGGAGTGGAAGATTAATCCCAGGCTACACGTCTGAAGGACCAGCTGAATGGTGACTCCCTCAATGGAAACCGAGAGGGAAGTAGAAGAGGAGCATTTGGGGGGAAAGAGGAGGAGCTCAGTCTTGGCCATATTAAGCTTGAGTTGGTGACGAAACATCCAGGTAGAGATGTCAGCAAGACAGTCAGCAATACGAGACTGTATGAAGGGGGAGAGCATGGGAGTGGGAGAGAGAGAGTTGTGTGTCATCGGCATACAGGTGATACTGGAAGCCGTGGGTTTCAATGAGTTTACCCAGAGAAAGAGCATAAGGGAGAAGAGTAGGGGGCCCAAGACAGAGCCTTGGAGAACTCCCACAGAGAGGGGAAGCGACGTAGAGGAGGTACCAGTAAGAGAAACATTGAAGGAGTGGTTTGAGAGATATAAAGAGAACCAGTCGAGAACAGACTCCTGGAAACCAAGGGAACATAGCAAATCCAAGAGGTGGCCATGGTTGACTGTCGAAAGTGGCAGAGAGATCGAGGAGGACAAGAATGGAGTAGAGGCCCTTAGACTTAGCTAAGAGACTATAGTTGCACTACTCAGTTACGGAGAAGCATGACTTGTATAGCACTTTTCAAAATGGAAGACTCTCTGTGGTAGGAATAATTTCTGGAAGAAACCGATTGAAAAAAAGAGAGTAAAAAACAAAAGCAGGGGTGGAGAAGAAAAGAGCAAGACATAACAGGGTAAGAGACAGAATGCAAGAAGGCACACAGTGGGAGAAGGCAATGGCAATAGAAGACAGCAGAGGTGAAGATAAATTATGGCTGAGAATTACTTAAATTTATATTGTCCATTGCTCTTCCTCTTCACCTTCCAAGTGCACCAGTTTTATAATAGTATCTCACCTCATTGTAGCTCCAGAAATTCCTCCGAAGCACCCGTTTTCTAATTAAGTCCTAACTCTTCTATAGGGTATAAGATACGAATTGAGTAATGCTTTCAGGAAGCCAACAGCTAGTTTTCCTTTTACTATTAAAATACCTTTAAGTTTACTGACAATACAGGTTATGCAGCTTGGATGAAAAAGGGCTATAGTACAGTACTACCAAAAGTGATTAGTGACAGCAAGTGGATGTGGACCTACCAAGCCTACACCCCACGTATCCCACATATTACGAGCAGCCAGAACGACCATTTGCATCAACTCTGCCCTGCAAACCCTTGTTATCTTGTTTTCCTATAGGAGAGAGCATGCTCATTTCATGCCGGGCTACACATTTAATCCTACAAGATCAACACAGCCTTACAAAAACATCTTCCAGCCTAAGCTTGTTTAAGCATAGTTAACACAAAGATCTTCCAGCGCACCCTTATAGCAGGATTCCAGTACAGCTACATTTGCTTTGGTTTAAAGCATGCCTGTTCAAGTTCAGACAACAGATTCAACCCACTTGGGGGAAAAGAAAAAAAAAAAAAGACACCAAAATGTATACCTTTATTAATAGTCAGGTTGAGTGCCAGTTGGCTGTTTAACCCCTTTCCCATCATACTCACTGCCAGAGGCTAAAGAGAGTCATGCTGTATAAATTATTAAGGCTTTCATCTTGAGTTGCAGGAATGCAACAGAGGAAAGTTTAACGATAACCAAGATTCATGCAAGACCTGGCCACAACGGTTAGTACTAGCCTACAGCAACTAACCCCCTGCAGGTTACAGCTGTCCAAGAGGAACTATGCTGCCTACTCCAAATGAGTTCAGATCATAATGCTTCACGATAAATACAAAATTCCTCTTATCCAGCCTGAGCATCACGGAGACCTCTAACTTGTTAGGCTTCCAGCATGAAAGAGACCAAAACATTGGGAGCAGTTAAGAGATGCCACCCAAAGGAGCAGAACCCCATGCATGCATACAGGAGCTCTGCTCCACCAGTGGTCCCTGCACCAACACTTTCAGGAGTTTTGTGCGTCATCCTGCAAGTGTCGGTGCAGGCGTTCTGTGGGTCGTCCGCCGTCCATCCAGAAAAGTGCTCCCATTTCCCCTTCACAAAGAGGGCAAGTACACTAGACCAATCCAGGAGCTACAGATTTAAAATTCCACTTGTTTGCGGGGGTCTGGAATAGAATCCTTTCCACTATCCCCCCTATTTTCGTGAAGCCACCTTAGGAACAGCACAGATGTTCATGCTGTATACTTATGGTGACTATACCTCCCCTTTAAAAGAGGACCCTTATGAAAGATACATGCTGCAGGACTGCACTGCTTCCAGTGCAGCCCTGCACCATGCATATTTCATAAGCATCCTCTTGTAAAGAGGAGGCATGGCCACACTATGTATACTACCCCTACACAGGGCAGTGGGAGGTTTATTTATTTAAATGTACTTATTGAAATTTCTATGCTGCCCTTCCCAGAGGCTCAGGGCGGCTTACAAATCATAAAAAGTAAAACCATTAAAATACAAGGAACTCTAACCCCCTAAACCTACCACAACACCCGTCAGCTCCACCCAATACCACCACCCCATTCCCAAACCCCCCAAACCATCCCAGTCTCCAATTTATCCCCACCTGCCAAATGCCTTTTCAAATAAAGTCTTACACCGCCTCCAGAAAACGCTCAGGCCCAGGCTCAAACAAACCTCTGGGGGGAGGGGGGGAATTTCAAAACATCGGGGCAGCAACTGAGAACGTCTCCCTGTGAGCCCTTGTCATACGAACAAGATTGGCCAACAGTACTCACAGGGAGGCGTTCCTGCTTGATCACAGAGGCCACAGCAGAGCATGGAAGGACAGGCGGTCTTTCAGATATATGGGTCCCAGACCATTTATGGTTTTAAAAAGGTCAAAACCAGCACCTTGAATTGTGCCTGGAAAGCTATAGGGAGCCAGTGCAGATTTCAGAGCACCGGTGTAATGTGCTCCCGGTGACTCACCCCCAAAAGGAGCTGAGCTGCTGCATTCTGCACCAGCTGCAGTTTCTGAACAGTCATCAAGGGCAGCCCCACGTAGAGCGCATTGCAGTAATCTAGTCCTGAGGTGATGAAAGCATGGATGATGGTGGACAAATCTGAATCAGAAAGAAAAGGCTGCAGCCTCCTCACCAGATGGAGTTGGTGAAAAGCGCTCCTGGTCACTGCTGCAACCTGACAAGCCAGGCTCAGCAGGGGATCTAGGAGCACTCCAAGTGCTGTGAACCTGGTGAACCAGAGGGGGCCAGACTCCATCGGATGAGTCCCAATTCCCTCCAGGTCACACAGCCAGCCAACAATAGTCACCTCAGTTTTGTCTGGATTCAGTTCAATCCGCTCACCCTCATCCAGTCCCCGACAGCAGCCAGGCATCGGGTATGCATCAAGACTGGAGGGCTTGGGTTTGATGAAAATGAGAGGCAGAGCTGGATGTCATCAATATACTGATGGCACCTCGCCTCAAGCCTCCAAATAACCTTACCCAACCACCTCATACACATGTTGAACAAGAGAAAAGACAGAATAGAACCCTGCAGGACCCCGCAGGAGAGGTCCCAAGAGGACAATGAGCAACCGTCCATCACTACTCTCTGGGACCTCCCTGACAGGAAGGAGCAGAACCATTCAAGAGCTGTCTCACACACCCCTGCCAGGTCCTGCAGTCGCATCACCACCACCTCATGGTCAATTGTATCAAAGGCTGCCGAAAAGCTCTAATAAGATGAAGAAGGTAAAATTTCCCTTGTCAATCTCCAGGAACAGGCCATTGACCAAGGTCACAAGCGCAGTCTCTGTGCCATATCCAGGATGAAAGCCCAACTGAAATGGTTCCAGGAATCCGACAGCATCGAGATGAGCCTGGAGCTATATGGCAACCACCCGTTCAATATTCTTTCCTAAAAAGTAAAGGTTAGAGAAAGGCCGATAACTGGCCGGGGAGTCAGCATCCCGAGATGGTTTCTTAAGCAGGGGCTGGACAACTGCAGTTTTAAGGGTGTCTAACACCCTACCCTTCCGAAGGGAGGCGTTGACAATTCCAGCCAGCAACGACCCAAATGTCTCCTAGCTGGCTTTCTCCAGCCAGGATGGGCAAGGATCTAATTCACAACTGGTTGTTCCCATTGCCCCAGGCACCTTCCCTGAATTGGTGGGTGATACCAACTGAAACTAATCCAAATAAACAGGACAAGACTGGGTTTCCATAACCTCACATGCCAGTTCTGTAAATAAAGTGGCAGCACCCAAGTCATGGTGAATATTTATTTTTTAAAAAATTTTATTTTATCCATCATTTATACTCCGCCTCTCCTGCTCAGGCAGCTTACAAAGATTATATCAATAAAAACACACATAAAATACATATAATAAATAAAAGGGAAAAAATATAGGCATAAAAATATAGACGACCCCACCCTTCCTAACCCACGCCACTCCCACCCTTCACCCATCTCCCTCACCAAAGGCCTGGCGGAACAGCGAATAGGAGTGATTTTGTCTGCAAAGTAATGAATAAAAATGTCACAGTGGGCATTAGATGACATTTCTGGGTAGAGGCAGACAAGATCAACCAGGCCCCTCACCATCCAGAACAGCTCTGCTGGATGAGACTTTGCACCAGATGCTATGATAGCAGAGGGAAAAAAAGCTTTTTTTACTGCCATCACAGCCACGACATAGTCCTTCAGAGATGATCTATGCTACAATCAGTTGGCTTCAGAGGAAGAGCGAGTCGAGTGCCACCTGTACTCTAACCGCATACCCTCCTGCTTCAGCTGCCTCAGGTCTTCTGTATACTAGGGGGACCTATGCTGCCACAGCGGTCACTTGAGTGCAGCCATGTCGACGGCCATGGTCAAGATGTCATTCTACAAGGCGACCAGGCCATCAACAGAGAAGCCGCTACGGTCAGTAGGTAAACCCCCAGCGAATTTTGGAAACCAAATAGATCCATTAGACTCTGGGGGTAGACCAAGCTATAAGTTAATTCAAAAGGCCTTCACATTCTAAAGTTGCCTTAGTGCATGACAAACTCTCAACTGATCCACAGAAACAGCAGTCACAGCACAAACATTCCCCAATAAAGAACCACCACCCTTTGAATTGAATCATCCGGCATGCCCGTTCAACTTTTCATTTCTCAGCCAAGAAGTCTAGTGGAGGTGGCTGAATTTGACAAAAAGACACCTGCACAACTAAAAGCTAGCTTGAGACCAAAAGTTTTCTAAAACCACAGCAGAGGCGGGTCACTTTGAAAATTAGTACAAGCTCCAAGGGCCACATAGGTGTTGGTTGGGGAGGGCACTTCAAGGGTGTGCTCAAGATAGGGGAAGGAAGGGGAGGGATCCAGTTCATGAATCCGTGCCATGGTGGACCCATCTGCCATCCTTGAATGCATGCTCTGAAACTGCTCCCTTTCCTTGATTTCACTCTTTCTGTGGTTGAGAGCAGGGAATAGATTCGTGGGTCCGATCCAGGAATTGGAAGAGGCCAGATTTTTTTTAAAAATTGTTTGTTTTAAAACAGTTGTGGGCCAGAGGTTCCCAGTACTGATTTAGCTGATCACGGTGATGATCATTTGCTTTCAGAAACACATGGAACAAAATGAAGGCCTTCCTTGCCTTCTGAGTTTATTTATGCTTCCCTTCGCTTGGAAATTATGCCTGAACACTTCTTTCTCCCCCTTGGGTTGCCAGATGTTCCTTGGCATGATGGAAGAGATCACTGAAAGCTCCAGAATATGATTCCAAATAGTTTTTGATTGTGCTTCGTCCACAATGCCTCGCCCCCCTTACTCTCATGCACTTCTAAGCTGCTGGGGATAATTTACTGTGTCAACAATACCTGGCTAAAATTTAATCTTCACACTACTCTGCTCTCATAAATTAAGAGCACTTCATTCATTTGGTTTGCAATACATATTTAATGCCAACATAACATGTGTTAGACAATAGAACTGGGCCTCATTTCACTCACCTTCTGGGGCCAGAAGCTTCCCATTAGAGAATGCATGCTGGTTTAAAGGAACACGTTCCCATGGAGCTTGGAGATTAGCTTCATCTGGACTCCAAATGGCCACATGTTTCTACAACAAGGCCTGGTTATGAGCTTTAACCCACCTTTGAAGTCCTTTTCAATAGACACTACTTTTTCATATGAATTTTACCATGATCCATCCCAAAATTAAAAGCGTAATCCCAACAGCTAGGTCCCCTCGAGGCCTTGTGCATTCCCAGGTTCACTGAGTTTTCCCCACTGGCAGCAATAGAGAAAATGCAGAGATCACACTAATGGTTATCTGGATCCCTTGCAGTCTGGCTTTCATCTGGGGCATGGCACTGAGACAGCATTGGTGGCTTTGGTCGATGATCTGCACCATGAAAAGGATAAGGGTCAGTCGACCCTTTTGGTCCTATTAGATCTGTTGGCTGCATTTGATACCGTTGACCATGAGATGTTGGTGACACCTGCGGGACAGTGCGGGGGTAGGTGGGATCGTTCTCTCATGGTTCCGCTCATTCCTGACCGGGAGAACCCAGCGGGTGGTGCTCGGTGATCATTATTCATCTCACCGAGACCTCTCATGTGGGGTCCCACAGGGTTCTGTCTTGACCCCTCTCCTATTCAACGTGTACATGCAGCCACTCGGTGAGGTGATCAGGAGATACGGGGTGAGGTGTCATTACTATGCGGATGACACCCAACCGTATCTCTCATTTTCAACCGACGCAGGCCCGGCTGTCTTGGTGCTTACTCGGTGTCTGGCAGCTGTCAGGGACTGGATGAGGGCTAACAGACTGCGACTGAATCCTGACAAGACAGACGTGATGTTAGTGGGTAAGTCGATGGAGATGGCGACCCCCTCGATTGACAGGGTGTGCCCTCCACTGACTTCCCAGTTCCGAAACCGGGGGGGTGCTCCTCGATGCGCAGCTCCGCCTGGACCTTCAGGTGGAGGCTGTGGCGAGGGGTGCCTTCTGCCAGTTACATCTGGTGCGGCGGCTTCGGCTGCTGGTTTCGGTCCCAGATCTGGCCATGATCATCCATGCTTTAATCAACTCTCTTAGACTACTGTAACGCGCTCTACGTGGGGTTACCTATGGTGACGGCTCGGAAGCTGCAGCTGATGCAGAATGCGGCGGCCTGGCTGCTGGTGGGGCTGGGCAGCCGGGAGCACATTACACCAGTGCTCCAATCTCTGCACTGGCTGCCAATAGTCTTCCGGGCCTGATTCAAAGTGTTGGTTTTGACCTATAAAGCCTTATACGGGCTGGGCCCTGCCTATTTGCGAGATCGCCTCACTCCCCGGGTTCTGGACTGGCCCCTGCGGTCATCTACACCGGTGCTCCGAGCGCTGCACTGGCTGCCGATAGTGTGCCGGGCCAGGTTCAAGGTCCTAGTAATGATCTATAAAGCCCTATACGGCCTTGGCCCCTCTTACCTTAGGGACCGCCTCGCCCTTCGCGCCCCGGAACGACTCCTGCGGTCTGCCGGGGGTGCCCTCCTGGAGGTCCCCCGTGTTAAGCGGGGGGCCACGATGGAGCGGGCATTCTCGGTGGTAGGGCCGCGGCTGTGGAACTCCCTTCCGGAGGAAGCTCGCCTGGCCCCAAGCCTTTTGACATTTCGGCGGAACTGTAAGACCTGGCTGTTTGCCCAGGCCTTTGGGGGGGGGGGGGGGGGTGATTTTTAATCCCCCACCTGTATATTTATTTTTATACCACCCTGTTTTATTGATATGTTTTATAATTGTATTTTAAATGTTTTAAATGGTTTTTTATTGTTGTAAACCGCCCCGAGCTGCTGTGCAGGATGGGGCGGTATAAAAATCTACTAAATAAATAAATCAATCAATCTAGGGGCACCCTGTTGAAGGTCCCCCAGGTTTCCTGGGGGGCCAGGCAGGACAGGGCATTCTCGGTGGCCGCACCGTGCCTGTGGAACTCCCTCCCGGTGGGGGCCCGTCTGGCCCCAGACCTCCCAGGTTTCCATAGGAATTGTAAGACCTGGCTGTTCCGTCAGGCGTTTGGCGAGGGAGAAGGGTGAGGGGTGTGTGTGTGTGTGTTTTGTTCTCCCCATTTTATTGTTGTGTATGTTATTGAATGCTATATATATATATAAAATTGTATTTTTATTGATTGATTTGTTAGCCGCCCCGGGCTGCCTGGCAGGAGGGGCAGGATATAATTTTTTAATTAATAAAATAAATAAATAAATAAATAAATAAATGTAACTAGAAAAGGGATGGGGAACTTTTTCCCTCCCGAGGGCCACTCTGAAATTTAGTACAAGTTCTGAAGGCTGTACAGAAGTTGGTGGGGCACTCAGAAAGAGGAGGGACCACATCATGGATCTGTGCCATTGATCTGTCCCCTTTCCTTATGAGGATGCCCTCATCTGTGGTCCCTTACCCTGAGCTCAGTGTTTCCGTGTTGGGGGATAGGAAATGAATCCATAGGCCCGATCCTGGAACTGAAAAGGAACCAAGTAAAAGTTATCCATGGCCGCATTTGGTCCCTGGCCTGAAGCTTCCCACCCCTGAAATAAAAGCACAAAGTCTGGCTTGCCCGGTGGTCCCAGAGACACTATATTTGGGTGAGGCCACACTGGATGTTAAAAGCAGACATCAAAGTATGGACAAACTATGGAGAAAATTCATCCCATGCTAGCAATCCTGAGGTTCTAGCTGGTTGAACATATATACTTGCTGTTAAGTCTCTGCTTGTACTCTCAGCAACTATGCAATAGTTGGTATGACAGGAGGCAGGGGGCTTACCAACAACAGTGGTGGGGCCCTGGGAGTGGCAACAGCAAGAGGAGTGTGCCTGAGGCTGCTGAAGCAGGCACTTCCTGAAGGCCCACTCAGGTAAGCTCTGCCTCCTCCTCTCACCACCAATGACTCCCCTGATCTCCCTCATTGAGGTCTTGCCAACACCCTAGCCAGCTAAATGCTCCCTTCCCTGCACCCTACAAGGCAGACAGTGGGGTGGGTGGGGCAGTACCAGCATCTGCCCAGGGTGAAGTGTTACCAGATGTTATGCTAGTTACTTTCAAGGGCCCGCCCTTCACTTTGGACCCACATCATCTGTGGGCCCATCATGCAAAGCAAGTCCGCAGAAGACATGTATAGGTTCAGCTCACGTAGGTACATGCAACCTGAACCAGTAGCTAGCATAGCATTGGTTAACACACAATGGCTGTATTGCTCCAGTAGTCCCAGTAACCAGCGTGCTGCTCCAGGATTTCTAGAACCTGGCATAAACTCAGGCTAGTTCTACTGACACCAGTGGAGCTACTCCTTGTAGGCATCTACTTACCTAACAAAAATACACACACACACCCGGGTTGCCATACTTCCCCTTTAATCCAGGACACTTACATGGTGCAGGGCTGCATTGGTATCCAGTGCAGTCCTGCACTGGAATCAATGCAGCCCTGCACCATGTATTTTTCATAAGCATCCTGAATTAAAGGGGAGGTATGGCACCCTATGCCCCCCCCCAAACCCAACAACAAAAAAAGGACATTTTTTCTCAGCCCAGGAGACAGAGGATGTTAATAAATGAGACAAAAGCCCACTGGTTTGGTCCATGCAGCCCCCACTCACATATTTACTGTGTACAGCCTAACAAACAGGAAGCCCCCTGCATGTATTTCGTGCACTTGCAGGCAGCTCCCAGTGAGAGCAAGTGCAGAGAAAGGGGCAGGAAGCAGTCACTCTTTGGACGCTCTAGAATTTCTGCCTGTGTCTCTATGGTGCTGGCTGACCTGTAAGCACGGAAGTGCTGCATGCAACCTAAATAGACAGGATGCATTGCAGACACAGGAGCTCACATTAGCCCACATAGCAGGCTCCACATTCTCAGAGACCCCACAGTAAGGGCTGCAGGTCCGGTGGGTGGATGCCATGTGCCTCCCCAGTGGGGGCAAACACCTAATAAATGGGCAAGTGGAAACCCACCTGGTGTGGACTAATGTGGGTCAACACCCAGAGAATTTGCTCCATGCGCCTTACACAGTGATCCAGTTGGAGCACTACACAGCTGGAGCAAAGTCTGGGGCTAGCAGACAAGTACTAGGAGAATGGGACACATGGTGCTCCACTGATCCTCAAAAAAAAAAAAAGGTAGAAAGATTTGCTAGTTGGCAGAGTTCTACATTCAAATCTCACCACCGCACCCCCGCCCCCTCGGGGAGGGACACAGCCACTGAGGAAAGTTGCTCTCTGGTTTTGACGGGCCCCCCAATGGTGGGTGGAGGGCAACCCTCCCAATGGAGGGATTAAGCAATTCAAAGGACAATCATATTGTCCTTGATGCCAGCGTGATCATCAGGGTAGTTGACAGCAAAGAGACTTCTTTTGCACATGAAGCACCGTGTGTGTGTGTGTGTGCGTGCGTGCGTGTCGTTCTGGGGAAATTCCGAGGGACTCCAGGTGCCTGCCGCTGACCAGCATGGAGATCACTGCCCAACACAATCACCCACCTCTCCAGCGCCACGCCAAGAGCAAGGCAACGGAACGTGTTTGCAGGATGGATTGCGTGGATACCACCGAGCTCGGCACAGCTCCTGCAGGCAGCTCGCCTCCTTGAGAGCGTCTGGCCTTGGCCTCCGTCGCCCAGGGAGTGTTTGTGTCGGAGACGGGCTCCAGGAAGGCAGATTCTGGCCAGCCCAGCCACTAGTTTAGCTGCTCCACCTTGCTGGAACCTGCTCTGGTCTGGACTGCTGCAACCAAACTGATTGTAACCAAGCCAAGCACACGCACCTGAGACTTCGCATCCGCCTGAACGTTGGTCTGTCTTCGCCCCTGTCTCTCCTCCCTGTCTCCCCCTCCTTGTCTTTCAGATTGTAAGCCACAGGCAGGGACCACATCTATTTCTATGTTCTGTACAGCACCAGGTACATGGCTGGCGCTATATAAATGTTTATTAATTATTATTATTAATAATAATATTACCATCGGGAACCGAGAAGCTGTATTAAGATAGAAAGGCTTAAAACTGGAGAACCTTTTATAAAAAAGATTCCACCCTTCCTTTCCTTTAGATGTTAATTCTTGCTTTACATCCACTGGGAAGAAGGAAAGTTGCTCTCTGGTTTTGACAAAAAAGATTTGTCTGGGTCTGCAGAAGCGCTGCAACCAGGATTAGCTGTTCACACACCAAGGAAGAGAGAGCAGAATGTAAGAGTGATACAAGGCTGGATTTTGAGCCCTGCATCGCATGACTGAATTTAGCAGGAGAATGGAAAGTTAACACTAAACCCCCTGCGCACACGATTGGGGATTTCAGGTGATGGCGTCAACGTGAGTTCAATTCACAGCAGTCCCCGCCCATTCCTGGAGGTCGGCAAGCAGCCTTCTCCACTGCTGAAGAACAGGTAATCATTTTTCTAGCCATGAGAATAGACTCAATGAGTAAGTTTGCATTTAGAACAGAACTTTTTTGTTGTGGCATTATATAAAAACCTTTATTTTAGATCTGGAAGAAATGTTGCTGTGTTTCTTTTATCCATTTCAGAATTTACTCTTGGCTTCAGGCAACAATGAGCAGGAGACTGCTTCTCTCTACCTGATGTTTCCTTGTTCCCAAAATGAATGCTGCTCTCTCTCG
The DNA here is from genome assembly GCA_003113815.1 of Sphenodon punctatus. Taxonomy (NCBI): domain Eukaryota; kingdom Metazoa; phylum Chordata; class Lepidosauria; order Sphenodontia; family Sphenodontidae; genus Sphenodon; species Sphenodon punctatus. The sequence continues at coordinate 2,927,830 of QEPC01012832.1, forward strand.
CCACTCCTTTCCTCTCCCCCTCTGTTCAAGCTCGTCTCACCAACTGTCTCTCTGATATCTCCGCCTGGATATCTGAATACCAACTCAAACTGAACTCCTTATCTTCCCTCCCAATCCTCTCTCCTGTCAATTGCCATTGACGGGGTCTCCATCCTCCCTGTCCCCCCAAGCCTGTAGCTTGGGCTTCATCTTTGACTCGCACCTTACCTTCAAACCCTACATTGACTCTGTGGCCAAGTCCTTCCACTTCTCCCTCCACAACATTGCTAAGATCCGCCCTTTTCTGTCTGTTTCCTCTGCCAAAACTCTCATTCATGCCCTAATCATCTCACGCCTCGACTACTGTAACCTCCTCCTTGCTGGCCTTCTCTGCTCTCACCTTTCGTCCCTCATCTCTGTTTAAAACTCTGCTGCCAGGATCATCCACCTAGCCCGTCGCTTTGACCATGTGCAGCTTCTCCTCTCCTCTCCCCACTGGTTCCCCCTTCCTGAGTGTATTCTGCACAAGCTCCTCATCTTCACCTACAAAGCCCTTCACAACCTCGCTCCCCCCTACCTCTCTGCCTTGATCTCTCTCTGAACCCCTATTTGAGCACTCCGCTCCTCTTCCATCTCCTCCCTCACCCTTCCACACCTCCCCTGCTCCGTCAACCGCCTTCGTCCCTTCTCCCTCGCTGTCCCGCACGCCTGGAACTCTCTCCCTGCCCTCGTCCGCCTTGCCCCCACCCTCCACACCTTCAAGTCCTTCCTCAAAACTCACCTCTTTGCTCCACCCTTCCTAACTCCTGCTAATCATCCCTACCCTGGATTATCCCCAGACCCCCACCTGTTATCTACAAACTCCCAATTTACTGCAACCAAGCCAAGAACGTGTACCTGAGCTCTCGCATCCTCACGGATGTTGCATCTCTTGTCTCTCCCTCTGTTCCCCCTTCCCTGTCTCCCCTCCCCCTGTCTTTAGATTGTAAGCTCTCGGGCAGGAACCGTGTCTATCTTATTCTCTGTAAAGCGCCAGGTACATCACTGGCGCTATATAAAAGCTAATAATAATAAACCAGAAGCTTGCTGACTATTTGCTTTTAAGAGGCAGACATGAGGTGGGGGGGGGGGGGTAGAGGACTTAAGTATTGTTCTACAGACCAATCTTATAAAAATAAGATTAAACAGACTTTTCATAAAAGGCAATTAAGAGACTCTTCCCTCCTCCACTCTTACTCTGATGTGCTTTTCTTAAATAGAAAAGTAATTAACATGTGCCTGACCTTTCAGAAAAAACACAGCCCACAAACTTCTCCACCATGATTTTTGATGGTAGATTTAAAAAGACAGCAGCCACCCCAATAACACTAGATCTAGTTTTTTCATTCAAGACCCTCATTAATCCTTCCGATAGACAGTAAAATCTTCTCCAGGCTGTACCAGGCATCGGCTCTCATAAACACCTCTGCTTTCAGCCAATTACCTAAAGCCTTTCAGTTCAGATAACCATACTAAACATGCACTGTGAAAGGTTCTTTAAAAGCAATAAATTCCACAAAGCAATCAATCAACTACGTCAAACTTTTATATCAGCTGTGTTCCTGAAGCTACTTACTCTGGAGTAATCCAGGGGTTACTCTAAAATGGCTTTAGGACTGCAGTCATAGAAAGAAAAGCAGCGCGGGTTGTTACATTGTATGCATCATATTTTGGCATCAGCATGTTCCTGTTCCCATGATTCCAATGCAGGCAGAGCAAACCATATTTGCTCAGTTGTGCATTCCAACACAAACAGTTAAAAACCGAAACAGGGGAAGTATTTGACTAAGGTTGCTGCAGCTCTTTGCTGATACAAGTTACCATCCTTTTCTCATGGAAGACGCGTTACTAGAGTCTGGTTGTAAGAAGCCTCTAGTCTAAGCCCTAAAGAAAAGCTACCAGTGCCGACTGAACTGAAATTGTGCTGTCTGCTAGATTAGATGGGGGGAGTCCTGTAATATACTGCTCATAGTGTGCCGATACATGCTGGCATGCGATTGTTTAAACTTTCACACATTTGAGATGGAAAAGATTTTAGTCATCCGTCTCCCACGACAGGCAGGGCTGAACAACTATCCTCTTTTGCCCTGAGCCCTCAGTAAAAACTGGTGTATGCGAGCGGACAACTTTGGCCCCTTTCAGGGGTGTGCGCCGTGGTGCATATGCGGTGCGCGGGCCGCTGTTACACAGACACCCCCATCTCTACCCATCACGCATGGAGCCGTCGCCGTTTTGGCTGATGGCTATGCGCGTAGACGGTGGGTGGAGAGCAGGAGCACGCATGCACCCACCCCCACCCGCCGCAGTGATCACACAGGCACCCCCACCCATTCCTACATGTGGGCATGGGGGGGGGGGGGGAAGGTGTCATGTGAAATGGGCCTGTAATATGGACTTCACTATAAAAGTAGGCTACCAGATATTTGAGAAATTCTATAATTAGCAAGGCTGTTCACAGAATTGCCAGCTCTAAAAACAGACTGCAAAGAGCCATAAGAGTCGGTGACATTTTTTCAAAAGGTTTAAAGTAAAATGTTGTTATTCTCAACTTGTCTTTAGGATTTAAGGCCTTACCTCGTGTTTTCAAAGTGGTCTCCACAACAACGAGGGCTACAAATTTATTAAGAGAAAGCCAAGTTTTATTACTAGGGCTCTAGACATCAGTGACTTCAAAATATTGCAAGACTTACGATAAAATGGGAGAGATGACAACACCACTATATTTGACCTGAACTTTTCTATGACAAAGTTTCTGTGCTTTATAGCTTCCTCAGTCAGTTAAAACCTTCTCTGGGTGTTGCCCTGGACAGCCTACTACTAAACAAATTTCCATGTCGTCATACATTTCTCCCTTTATCTCTTCAGGGAAATCTTGAAATGGTTTTAAACTATATAATAGGATAGAAAGCTACTTTTCAAGGATGTGGAGTTTTGAATTGTTTTAGTTGAGCAGCTTAGTAAAAGTTCTTCTCTTAAAACATATTATGAATTGTGCATTTCACATCAGGACATTTTTATGATAAAATAGAGAAAAGTTATGGATAGCAGCCAGCGTAAGCCTTTGATCCAGGTGGTGGAAATATGCATCTGGCCAAGGCCACTGCTAGTCTGTGTGTCAGCTGAAAGACATGTTTAAAAAAGCAGGGTGAACTGCTCTAGGGTCCCCACAAGAACAGCAAGCCAAGTCACACCAGTCCCCAAACAACCCAGGATGAGGATCTGTCCATGTATGTGTGTGTGTACACACACGTACACACACACGGCAATTATAGTGTAAAAGGGAGATAGTGTGTAAAGCTAAACACACACAAATGGTCACAGGAATGCAACACCAGAACGACCTGCTATTTCACCGAAGAGCTCCCTTGCTTACTAGAAGCAGACTAAACAACAGCCCAAGCAATCAGTCAAGAGAGTCTGCTGTGTATTCCTCAGACTTTACAACTGTTCCACTTAAGCATGCCTGCTGAAGCGATGGCCTAGAGCTTCCAACACGATCAAACACCAGAAGTGCTCAGTGGTTTAAAATTATGACAAAGCAACTAAAATTGAATGAGTTTCCTAATTCAGATCAGAAAGAACCAAGCCAGCCTGGTAACTGCCCTTTTCAGGCTAGGTTATTTAAATAATTCAAAGTTGTATCTCTATTTTAAGAGTGTGTTTTTTTTCTACATTATCCCCCAGGAGATAAAGGTGTTCTACACTTAACTCGATTCAACATTACCAACATCTGTCTGCATGCAATAAGGACACTAAGGATTCCTATTTGTTGTATGCCATTTGCAGACATTCTTAAAGAAGTTTCCTTGCTAGTCGCAATCTGCCATTTGTCTCCTGAGCCCAAATCATATAGGCAGCACACAAACCGACTCTCCAGCAATTCTAGTCTAAACATACCACAAGAGAACAAAATCATTATGGCCGTTTTCACATGTGCAGGTGGGATGCCTGTGTGAATGCCGTGGCAGGTCCGGGGGGTATCTGTGGGTGCCCATGGGAAAGCTGTGGGTGGGGTTGCATGTGCGCTCCCCCCCCATCACAAATACCTGATGCTCTGTGCATGAAGATGGGTGGAGGTGGAAACACACCCCCACCCGCTAGAAAAGGGCCTATGACTCCCACACCACAGAGACTGAAAAATGGTCTCCCCACAAGCAGTTAAGTCAATGGCAAGACATTTGTTCTCATACCCAATCAGATCACACCAGGATCAACGAACAGCTGTCATGAACTATTGGAAGAGGCATGCCTCAAAAGAAAAATGGGGACCGAGAATGTGGGCTTGGAATAATATTCACTTTGAGACTGCTGTGTTAATGCATCCCTAGATGCTAGGTTTGCACTTTGCATTTGCTTACACAAGGTAAGCTGAGCTAAACAACCTTATCAGGTGCCACGAGGTCAAAGGATTGAAGAGCTGACGCATACTGGTACTAAAACTTTAAACAGTATGGTCCCAGTTGCTCAACAGGACAAAATACAATAGACCTTGATGGGTCTGGAAATATGTACCTGCAAATTTAGTCGGCCAAAAAATGACCAGCTACTCATTTCACATTTAACAAAGGACAGGCTGCTTTAAAAAGACAATTCTTAATTTCTCAGTTCTTGTGTTACTGGAAAACTCAGCTAATGCTCAGAGATACATGGGTGAAGAGACCTACTTGGATCCCAAAGAGACACTTCCCACAGACCAAGACGGACTCGCAACATGGAATTTATTTATTTTTAAATGTAAAACCTACAATCTATAGCCAGAGTTTAGAAGTGCAGTAAACACACACATAGATTGTTTATTTCATTTAAAATAAACTTTGAAACTTTGAAAAATCAGTACAAGCGCCGAGTGCTGCACAGAGGTTGGGGGCAGAGATGCTAAGGGGGCACTCAGAGGAGGGTCCAGATCATGGATCTGCACCATGGAGCTGTCCCTTATCTGTGTGTGCGCATGCCTCATCCGTGCTCCCTTACTGAGCATGTTTTTTCAGTGCTTGGCAGTAGGAATTCGAGCCAGGGGACAGATCCAGAAACTGCAAAGGGGCTAAATCACAATAATAATAATAATAATAATAATAATAATAATAATAATAATAAAAGCTAGCCATGCACTGTATTTGGCCCCCAGGCTGAGATTCCTCACCTCTGGTCCGAGATAACAGCCTGGCTCTATGTTTTTGTGGGTTGTTTTTCCATGTAGACGTCCTCTGGGAGAACCCAGACTGTAGCAGTCATCTCACTTTTAGTCCGCTCAAACAGACAGACCTGAAGGAGGGGCAAGCCTACCATGTAATTCAACAGAGTTTCAGCGTTTCCTGGAGGGGAACTCTGGTTTGGAGGACACTTTCTAGGATCACTGAGAAGTCGGAGCATCTGAAACACTTTCTGGAGGTCCAGGTTCCTGAATGCCTGGTTTAAATACTAGTCATATTTTTTTTGTTTCTATAGCGCTCCCCTGCCTTTAAATAGCACTCGAAGCACTTTACAAACATAAAAATACAAACATAAAAAAACAATACAAGATCAATTTAAAACACTTTTAAAAAGGGGAAAGTAAACAGGGAGGACTATGTAAGTCTTTGGCGGCTGAGGGATGTTGTTGGCATGACGGGAGCTGCCGTTCAGTGGTTTCGGTCGTACCTGGAAGAACCGAGTCAGTGGGTGGTGATGGATGGATATGCATCATCCCAGAGAGGCTTGAACTGTGGCGTTCCTCAAGGCTCTATTCTCTTGTCCATGTTCAGTGCATACATGCAATCCTAGCACGGGGTTGAGTATCAATCAATGTATCAGCATGCTGCTGATACACAACTCAATATCTTTTTCCTGTGAGTCCTGCCATCTCTGCTTTTGCCTTGGAGGAATGCTTGAATTCTATTTATTTAATTTATTTATTCATATAATTTTTGTATCCCGCCCATCCTGCCCTTCCAGGGCAGCCCAGGGCAGCGAACAATATAAAAACAATTTAAAACAGTTAAAAATTCATAAAATGCAGGGGGGAATCCCTCCCCCCACTGTCCCCCTCCCCAAAGGCCTGGCGGAACAGTCAGGTCTTACATAAACGTCAAAATGACAGGAGTGGGGGCCAACCGAGCCTCCTCCGGGAGCGAGTTCCACAGCACAGGGGCAGTCACCAAAAAACATCTAACATGGGTGGCCACCCACCTCACCCGGGGAACCTCCAAAAAGGCTCCCACGGACGATCTCAAGGGTCGCACGGGCACATTGGGAGTGAGGCAGTCCCGCAGATAAGCAGGGCCCAGGCCGTGAAGGGCTTTAAAGGTTAGAACCAGCACCTTGAACCTGGCCCGGTGCTTTATAGGCAGCCAGTGCAGAGCCCGGAGCCCAGGTGTCATGTGCTCCTTGCAGCCCGTCCCCATAAGGCGACGCCGCAGCATTCTGCACCAGCTGCAGCCTCCGGACCAGCTTCTCGGGCAGCCCCATGTAGAGTGCGTTGCAGTAATCCAGCCTTGAGGTGATGAAGGCATGGATGACAGTGGCGAGGTCGGAGTCTGAGAGATATGGCCGAATCCGTCGGACAAGATGTAACTGCCGAAAAGCACTGCCCACCACGGCCACAACCTGAGAGTCTAGGCTGAGCCGTGAATCGAGGACCACACTCAGACTCCGCACTTGAGACACCATGGGAGGGCGAACCCCCCCACAACAAGAGGAGATTCAACCAACCCCAGGCCCCCCAAGCCCTCATCCACCAACATCACCTCTGTCTTGTCAGGATTCAATTGCAGATGGCTCGACCTTATCCAAGCCCCCACAGCTGACAGGCACTGGGAAAATAGGGAGACTGCATGACCTGGGTTGATGGAAAGAAAGAGATAGAGCTGAGTGTTATCAGCATACTGATGACACTGCATGCCCTGAAACCCCCTCACAATCTCCCCTAACGGCTGCATATAGATGTTAAACAAGGGGGGGGGGGGCAGAATAGCACCCTGCTGTATGATGTAAGCAGGGCCCTGAGCCAAAAGCGGGTCCACAATTCGTGGATTTCCTGCAGAATCCCCCTTCCCCCCGTGGAATCTCCTGCCCTGCTTCTCCCAGCACAGGATTTCCAGCCTGTGCTGGGGAAGACGTGGGGCAGGAGATTCCACAGGGGAAGGGGGATAAACCCTTGGGGCTTCTCTCTCCACCCCCCACCCACCCCCCGGCCACTGGCCAGGCTGCATTGGGTGGGGTGGTGGCTGCCAGGGCTTGCCTCCTTCTCCCCCACCCCCTTCCCAGCCTGGCAAATTAAATGAACACACCTAGCAGTGGCGGCACTGGCAGCAGCTTCTACAAGAGCTGTTCTGTCGCTCCTTCTGGCCGCTTCCTGATCCCTCCCAACAGGGCCTCCCAGAGTGGTGCGGCCAGATGACACCATCCAGCTGCGCTGCTCTGGAAGACCCCGTTGGGAGGGTCCAAGAAGCGGCCATATGGAGCAGCAGAACAGCGCTGGAAGAAACTGCTGCCTGCACTGCTGCGGCTAGGTGTGTTCACTTCATTTGCCAGGCTTGGAACGGGAGGAGGGGGGAAAAGGGGGGAAAGGCAAGTCCTGGCAGCCCCCCCCCCCAGCCTTGGGAGGAGGGGGGGAAGGTGAGGCTGGCCCTGAGCTGCATCTGCATGGCTGGGGAGGAGGGGGTGGGGAGGCAAGCCCTGGCACCCTTCTCCAACGCAGCCCAGCATTGTGAGGTGCAGGATCCGGCCCCGAGCCTTTTTTTTTTAATTCTGTAGGAGAATCAGGGCCCTGGATGTAACTGGCTGGATGCACTGGAACTACCTTGTGTTCAAACTGGGGAACACTGAGGTGGTGACGGTGGAAAGGGGCAGCCAATATGAAAACGCCTGGGCCTCTTTGGGCCCCTGCATGTACATAAGAGGCCAGGTAGAGGTAGTGGGCCAGGTAAAGAAGTTCAGTGTCATTTCTGACCATGTCAGACGTGGTTCGGAGAGGTTTCTTTCAGCTATGCAATATGCGTAATCTACACCCTTATTTATCCCAGACTGACCTTGGCACAGTGATGGTATGCCCTAGGGACCATGATATCTGATTTTTATTTTTTGTAACTACCTCTTCTACGGATGCCAGCAATGCTTATCTGTCGCTTGCAGCTTGTTCAGAATGTGGCAGTGTGGCTACTTACTGATTTGGGCAGCAGTGATCATATTACGCTCACGCTGCGTTGTCTACATTGGCTACCTGGCAAGTGACATATTGTGTTTAAGACTGCACTGAACAATATAGGCCCTGGTTATATTTAAGACCTGCTCCACTGCGTCTTAAGTCAACAAGTCATCGGGCCTTTGCCGTGGCGGGCCCCTCATCTGGGAACTCACTCCCTGAGGATGTCACTCATAGTTCCTCTTTCCATACCTTTTTAAAAAGCTCCTGAATACTCATTTATTCTCTAGGTGCTTTTAGGATCCAATGGCAGCTCCCGTCATGCCAGCAACATCCCTCAGCTGCCAAAGCAGCAACCCATGGTCAATTGTATTGAGTGCACCGTAAGATCCAGCATGACCAAAATGACCAGCTATCCTTAAACTAAAAATCAGTAGATCACTCGACAAGCGCAGTCTCTACCACGTGGAAAGATCAGAACCCTGACTGGAATTCCCCAAGATATCGTTGGAGTCCAGGTGCCCCTGAAGCTGCACTGCCACAGACTTCTCCATCACTTTCCCTAAGGCAGGCAGATTTGGCAAGCACTCCAACATCAAAGAGATGATTTCTTGAGGAGCAGACCTCTGCATGTTTGAGGGCTGCCAGAACTCCTTCCCGCCCCCATAAAGATGGTGTTAACAATGCCCATCAATGAAGATACCACCACCCCAGTGCTCACCCTCAACAGCCAGGATGGGCACAGGTCAGAGGCACAAGTGGTACGTCTTAACCAACCCAACAGCACATGAACTTCCTCATCAGTCACGTCAAGGCAAACCAGGGGAATACAGTCCCTCGGTACCCCACAGCTCTCCACATCAAAAGGCCCAACAAGCTCCATCCAGAATCCCTCTATCTTCTCTGCAAAGAACATGGAAAATTTCTCACAGCGCTTTATCAAAGCAGCTATGGACAGATTGAGGCAGTCTGGATTCCACATACGCACACTACCTGAAACAGTTGTGCCTGAAACAGTACCTGAAACTATTCCCTGCAGTGTCTATGCTCGAGGACAAGTACAACCACTTGGCCTCAATAACAGCCCTTCTGCACACCCACATCAACTCTTTTCAGGCTGATCTTCGGTTGTACAGACAGCTCCTCAGGCATCTCCTCTCTCGTCTACGCTGCAGCCTCCACTTTTATCAGGTTGCTACTGTAACCCAGGGGTCTATGGACATCCCTGTCTTGTAACAGCAGGTCTGGCAAGCAGCTAGGGAATCAGTGACCCACTCTAACAGCTGCAAATAGCCATTGGTGAGCCTGTCGATCCCCTGGTTGAAAGGTGCAGATGTATAAACTCCAGCGCTTGTAATGAGATTGTCAAATTCCACTGGATTCGGCAATCTCCACAGTCGTACAACAAGCGATCAGTGGTGGGAGTGTTATAATCTGGGATCTGGTGGGACCCTGGTTCTTGACATTCTCACCTTTTAAGATAGGTGTGCTTGTCTGGGGGAGTGAAAGGTGTGGAATTATGAATTTAGAGAAAAGCATAGCATTATGAGAACTGCTAGTAAGCAGAGCTGTACAGGATACAAAAAGATTTCTCCCCTACCTTAAAACCTAAGGTGTCTAAGATAGATACACTGGTGACAAGACTTTTAGAAGTGAGTTGCTTCATTAGCAAAAGCTTAAAATATATGTAAATTCCAGCTCAAAAAGGGGAGGGGTGTCAATTCAAACAGAGCATATAAAACCAAACTGCTGTTGCGTAACCAAGAGTCCTTCCCCACAAACTAATTTCATAGGGGAAAGGAGTGGAAATGGCTCCTAGCGTACACCAAACAGCCTGCACCTCTTTTTCTTCCTCATACGAGCACGCACACATCCCCCGCAGACCACCACCACACTAACATGCAGCAGTGGCCCTCAAATGGCCCCACTCTTGCACACAGGGTCGTTTTGAAGTAATAAAAATGCCTCAAAATGTAAAGAAAACCCAACACCCAGAAGTGGCACACATTTATTTTTGATAGCCAAGCCAAAGGCAAAAGATATTTATCATTTTCATTTTCACCCTGCCCTTCCTGCCAATGGTGGCTCAGGGCGACTTACAGTTGATAATTATTCGTATAATAAAATCTTGAATAAGGTTGAGCACTGTAACATTGCATGAATTACAGTTGTGCTATGAGCCCTCAAACCTGGATCGCCACAGCTAAACCAGAGTGACCACTAAGATGTGAGCCAGCACTACACCACCACCAATCTTGTAACTTAACTTTCATTTCCCAGTTTTTTAGGCATTGAGTTTGGCAGAGAAAAGAAGGGGGGAGGGGGAAGGGAATATGAAAAGCAACTGTAACGCTATAGAAAACTATGGTTTTTGTCAATGAATACTGTGTACAACCATACCAACAAATCCCCATGACCAAGTAATTGCTTTCCCCATAGAAGAGTTGAATCTCTCCAGCCGAGCTATCTCCAGGTGCCACCAAGATCCAAAGGCATGTTCATTTGAAACTTACCTCAGAATTACTGGTCTTTATACTTTCTATACACAAAAGACTTACAACTCTGGGAAAACTGCAGGGTAGTAGCCAATAAGGCATGCAACCTATCTCTGTATATCTCCTGAACTGCTACCCTGAAATGTATAAATGCTCTTGGGTAAATTACTGTACCATGCAATATAGCATACCAGGACAGCTTGCACATCTTGTCTCAACAAGACTTTAAAATCCAGGAAAGGCAACTGATTTTGTGCAGCTGGGTCAGATTCTACAATGCTTGCCCCTTGGCTATTATTTTAACCCTCCTGACATTCATAAAATAAAGCTCTACCAGATGTGAATGGTTAAGTTATGCCATTTTCCCAGTTGATCTCAAGCCAAGGCCACAAGTGCAGTCTCAGTACCCAGAACGAAAGCCCGACTGACATGGGTCCAGGAAACTGATGGCATCCAGGTGTGCCTGATACTGCAAGGCAACCACGTGTTCGATAACTAACCCAAAAAAGGAAGATTAAAGATGGGGCAGTAGCTAGCAGTGGAGCCTAGATCGTTTCTTCAATAGGGGGCCAAAAACTTACCAAGCGAAGCGTGTGCACCTGAGACCTCACATCTTCAAGAACATTACACTCCTTGTCTCTCCCTCTGTTCCCCTTCCTTCGTCTCCTCTCCTTCCCCCCGCCCCCCCGGGTCTGTAGAAGTTCCAAGAGTTAGTCAAGACTCTTCAAGGTTTCCATTCCACATGCACCTTAAAGCAACTTGTAAATCTCGCCAAGCCTTGGAAAGACATCGACTAAAAATCATTGTTTCTTCCCTGAGACAGGACTTCTACTATCTTTGATTGCAGTGGAGTTGTTCAACTCAGTCAGATTAGATCCCTCTTCCTCCATTATATACACAGGGGAAAACTCAATGTAGTTTCCGCTATTATTATTATTAGCATTAGCATTTATATAGTGCCAGCGATGTACCTGGCGCTTTACAAGAAACAAGATAGACACGGTCCCTGCCCAAGAGCTTACAATCTAAAGACAGGGGGAGGGGAGACAGGGAACCACCACCACCATTCAGTAGCAGGCTGTTTATGCCTGAAGCAATTTCAAGGCTTAAACAAGGTTATTAGTCCCTGGGTTTTTATTCAGAAAGATGCAGCATTTCACTGCAGTAACAGTCTGGAGCAAACCAGCAAAATGAAGCCACAGTGAAATTGGAACAGTCAGCAAGGAGTAATATTCAAATATTAAAAAACCAATGGTTTAATAAATAGTTAAGGCATCCTCAAGTTTACACAAACTTCTACAGAGAAGGAAATTAGATGTTAGAGTGTCTGTGTATTGACGCTACAGTATAAAAACAGATGGTTTTAAGACACGCATAAGGCACATTCACATTTACTCAAACTAACAGCAGAAAATTGTTCGTTAAGGCAACTTTCTTATACACTTATTACAAAATAATGTAGAGATAATCCTATACTTTCAGATCTTTCCAAATGCAATTTCTCAAAAATTAAATTTTATTTATTTATAACTTCAAATGGTAATTAATTTCAACCACACCTTTTATAAAAGGCCACATCTACATGCACTTACTTCCTTTCTGATTTATATCTATTTCAGTCAGGTCTTATTGACGACTTAACAGAAATTAAGATAAAGATATGCATTACAAATCATGTAAAACATGTTCACGTCTTTCAAAAGGTTTTCAACGTCTTAATTTCTGTTAAGTCGTCAATAAGGCAGGTGAAATGAACAAGCCAGCTCTATACTCTTACTGACATTTCACTTTCTTCTCCAAACATGACCTATGTCTCAGTCTGGCAATGATGGATTCTGTTGGGACAAATGATTATACCCTGCAAGCGATGACCCCAGTAGTTTCTGTGTATAATATACCATACTGATTGGTTTGCGTACACACCAGTTCCAATTCAAAAACTAAGAAAATTTAGTCCTCTGTAGGAGAGAGAACTTGTTTTTCCTTTCTGTGTATTAAATAAGTTAAAAACCAAGGAAGTGGAAATCCCACAAGTGTGTTTACCATGGATTGTTGCTTTCTGGATGCAAGCATACAGAAATAGTTAGGTCATCAGGCAGCACAATAAACTTTAAGCAATGGCCTATAACACCTCTCTCTAGCAGTGCTAAAGAAAGCGTTAAAAGTTTATACATTTTCAATGTAGAGGCATCTGTATAACTAGCATAAAGCTGTGTATTTTAAAAATCACTGGAAAATAAAGCTTGAGAACGTGCCAAGTATTTACAAAAACCGAACACATTAAGTAGGTGGGAGAAGGGGACACTGTCTCACCAGTTTATTGCTTTCTTTTGAAAAATCTTTATGTTCCCACTAGAAATGGACAACACTTGCAGTTAAGAGGAGAGAACCCATGCAGAAAACTAAAATCTGGCACAGGTAGAGTGCTGGTAAGAACAAAAAATATGGGACAAGAGATTACTCTCCTATATACTGCATCAAAATAATGCTACTAGGCCAACAACAACAACAAAAATTAGAACCACATTATCATAAGCACTAATTCCTATTCCAGTTCCCAAGGAGAAAGGGCCGTAGGATGGTGAAAAGGAAGAGTAAGTTATGAACAGGGCCTGGTGTACACTAGGTTTCCACCAGGAATGAGACACAGAGGGGAGTTTTGATTGTTTCCCCACCCCCTGGTCTTCTGATACTGGTTCGGTTTCTTTTCCCATTGATTTTAAGAGAACAAGAGCCAAAAGAAAGAAAAAACCCAATCTCTCCCATCCCCAGGCCTTGGAGGGTGGGATCTGTGTCCCTAACACCCCCAGCACCCTCCGTGTACTTACCGGTCTGTGGGGCCCAGAGGGTGAAGGTTTGGGTTGCCAACTATGCATATTTTTCCATGCCACTTATGAAAAATACATGTTGCAGGGCCTGCATTGGCACCTATGACACTAATGGAGGCCCTGCAAAATGCATTTTTCATAAGTGGCCTGGAAAAATATACATAGGTGGCAACCCTAGTGGAGGTGCCAGGAGCCTCTGGCAGCCTTCTGCCCAGGGTGCGCTGCAGGAGGTGCACCTCTGAGAGGCTGGCTGCAGCCGGCACCATTCTAGGAAAGGGCTGGACATGCACAAAGGGGCCTTGGTAGCCATTTTGCGCATGTGTGGTGGCAGTGCAGCCTCAGCAGCTTGAGAAGGCCTGCTGGGGTCCAGCTGGCCTCTCTCAGCCAGGCAGGCTCCGGGGCTGCCCGGCAGGCCTCTGGCAGCTGTGCTGGCTCCGGAGCAGCATGGCCTCTCAGGGATACACCTCTGGCAGCATGCCCTGGGCAGCACACTGCCAGAGGCTCCTGGCACCTCCACCCTCAGAGGCCCACGGAACACAGGGCCCAGGGGGATGGGGGTGGGAGTCAAGATGGGCCCTGGGGAGTGGGGGTGTTAGGGACACAGGTTTCCCCAGCCCCACCCTCCAAGGCCAAGAAATGATGATTCCCCTTTCCACTGAAGTCAATTTCCCATTGACTTCAATGGAAAGGTACCGATCCAAAAATTGGGAACTTAGATGGCCCAATTTTCTGATCCCTCAAGTTTTAACCTGAAAACAGCCATTTTTGAGCTGTCTCCGTTCAAACCACAGCTGAAAGTCTCCTCCCTAGTTTCCACCATTGCTGGCAATGGTGTAAACACAAGGGAACCTGTACCAGCTAAGGAAATGCCCGTGCTCCACACAAGTAACTGAACAAGGCCAAAGATGCTTATTTTTATCTAAGAACATTTACTTTTAAGGTAATTACTCTTTATTACACTTTAACACACACACACACACACACACACACACCCCAATTTTATTTTGCTGTTGCAGTAATCTGTGTGTGTGAACCAGACTGCTGTTAAGGGTTTATATTGCAGGCCTGGTGGCTGATTTCATAATGGGGGTGGCTAATTTGGTATGGGAGAACGTGAACGCACTAGAAGTAACCACTGTGGAGATAAAAACCCCAGATGGTTTATGCAAACAAGAATTGTTCGGATTCTGTAGAAGAGAGGGAAAAGTTAGAATTTCAACATGAAAAAAAAAAGTTACTATGATCATAGTTTTGCAGTGAGAAAGTTACTGGAACTTAAAATCACTGAGAGCAGTTTTGCTTCTTCTGCACACGAGGCCAAAAATAAGAAATTGCTTAAAAAAATAAAATAAATCATAATAAAATTGGATTAAGGAAGGTTAGTCACTCCTGGCTGCCTCTCAGAACAGAAGTCAGACACTGGAAACTCTGCCATTCACAAAACACACACACACACATATAAACAGATTCTCATTGGGCAAGGAAAAACAAAAGAAGGGGAGGAGAGGTGGGAAGGGTTTGCTTCTTAGAGCATACTAGTAGGGGTCTGAAAAAACCACCACCACTCACTTGCATACCTACGCAGCTAAAGCAATGCCTACAGCATCAGACAACAGTGTGGTCAGTGCTGGGTTCAGGCCAAATCAAGAGACTGTATTACAAGGCAAATTCAGCATTAAAGACATTCTTATTTTTCCTCTGAGACAAAGATTTAAAAGCCTAACCACGGCTTTGCCTCCTACGCTATGCCTTCCAAGTTAGATCCTCAACAGGAAGTTTAAATGTCCCTGACCACTTCCACGGATATTTTTTATGAAGGAGTTGCAAAGGGGGAGGGGGAGAAGGCACAGTGCTGTAAACGTGTACACCCTTCTTCAGGATTTGGCTTACATATACTCAGTGGCTTTGCTTTTGCAACTCAGCATACATTTACATGACATTCGTATAACTGCCAGAGAAAGGAGGGCTGTAATTGAACCCACCAAAAATAACCATTGGCAAAAGAAACCAGTTATTTAGCACAGACCCCTTAAGCAATTCTCATGGTCGTAATTCAGATGACGCACTGCCAGCACTCCAAAATAAGGGTTCCCAGCAATCTCTTCTGAGAGGAATGAGCTTTACAGAGCAACCTAGGAATGAGTTTCTAGATAGGACTTAAGAGTCTTTAAACAGCACACTCCATTCCCAACAACCAAACAAGTAAATAATCTTAAAAAGTTATCCACTGTCTCTTCATCAAGCCTCTCCCAAAGAACCCTTACCCCACAAGGTTAATTGTTACTCCGGTTAGTCACCGAGTCAAACAGCTCACTAGTTATGAAATTCTTGCTTAAGTCATGCAATTCTATGGGACATATTAAGGCGGTGGCATCTTTACAATTCCCAATAAGGTCATTTAAAAAAGTTTATGAAAGCATATTGTAAAGCTGGCCTGCATAAGAGGGCAAAAATCATTCATACCCTTCTCTCCCTTTATTATGCATAAAGAGGACGTGAATTTCTCCCCCCCCCCCCCCAAAAAGAAAGCAGTCCTCCTTGATACTACTAATGCATAACAAGGGGTATAAATTGGAGCGGGGAAAAGTTTTCCCTTCCAGAACCATTTTGAAAATTAGTATAAGCTCCAAGGGTCACATGGAATTTTGGGGCGGGGGTTTGATCAGAAAGAAGGGCCAGATCATGAACCTGTGCCATGGGTCTGTCCCCCATCTACAGGGGCATGATTTCATCTTTGCTCACGCACCTTGAACTCCTTTTTCGGGGCTTAGGTGTAGGAACTGAATCCAGGACCAGATCCAGGAACTGAAAGGGACCACATAAAAAACTAACCATGGGCCACATTTGGCCCCTGGGTTTTCATTGTGCTAGTGATTCTTTGAAGGACTGGAGAATGGAATGGGTTTTCTCTGTCCTTAACTGGAAGGAAGGGGAGAAAGCAAAATCTTTATACAAAGTTATTTTCTCTCAAGTGTGTGTTAACCAGGTGCCAAAGCTTTAAGCAGTCCAAATCAAAATAATCCACTTCCCCTCTTTGCTCATGTCCACAGTCGCTTACATTCCATCTTGATATATGTAATGCCGTGCTCCTACTTTGTTTTTAAGCATCCAACAATATCACCCAATGACATTAGGGAAGTTTTTGTCGTTTCAAATGTTTCAGGCCTTCCTTCCACCACAGAGAATCAATTACAAAAAGAAAAAGCAGCACAACATGGTTTTCCCACCCTTAAGAACCTAAGTAGTGCCATACTGAGTCAGATCAATGGTCCATCAAGCCCAGCATCCTGTCCTTCAACAGTGGCCAATCTTGATCACATGGGAGAAGAACCAACAGTCACAACAGGCAATCCATTCCCCATTGTTCACTCCCAGCTCCCAACAGTAAGAAGTTCATCCCGTAAACTACTTGGTTAATATTTGACCTCCATTAAGTGACCTCCCCTCCAGTCCTTTTCAAAATCCAGTCCTTTTCAAAAACCCAGCTATACTACTGGCCTTGACAACGTACTCTGGTAACAAATTCCATAAGTTAATTATGCATTGAGTGAAAAAGTACTTCCTTTTATTTGTTTTAAATTTGCCATCAGCTAGTTTCATGGAGTGCCCCCTAGTTCTAGTACTATTTGAGAGGGTAAATAACCGTTCCCTATCTACTCGTTCCATACCACTCAAAAATTGTATAAACCTCTAACATGTCCCCTCTCAGTCTTCTCTTCTCTAAGCTGAAGAGACCCAGCTTGTCAAGCCTCTCTGTACGGACGCTGTTCCATATCCTTTATCATTCTCATTGCCCTTCTCTGTACCAGTTGAGCAATGTCTTTTTTAGGATGAGATGACCAGAACTGCACAAGATATTCCAGGTACAGTTACACCATCGATTTGTATAGAGGCATTATGACATCCTCAGTTTTATTCTCTATCCCTTTGCAAATAACTCGTAACATTCGGTTTGCTCTTTTGACTGCTGCTGCACACTGGGCTGAGGATTTCAGTGTATTGTCCACAATCCCTCCCAGATCCTTTTCCCGAGTGGTAACTCCTAGCTTGGTACCCACTGCATTGTGTACTCATAGTTTGGGTTATTTTTCCCTATGTGCATCACTTTGCACTTGTCCACATTAAATCTCGTCTGCCATTTAGATGCCCAGGCACCCAGTCTCATAAGATCCTGTTGCAGTTCTTCACAGTCTGCTCGTGTTTTAACTACCTTGAATAACTTGGTGTCATCTGCAAATTTGATCACCTCACTCTTAACACCCTTTTCCAGATCATTAATGAATACATTAAACAGCACCGGTCCAATACAGATGCCTGAGGCACACCACTTTTTACATCTCTCCATTGTGAAAACTGATCATTTAGTCCTACTCTTTGCTTCCTAGCCTTTAGCCAGTTACCGATCCATAGTAAGACACTACCTCCTATCCCATGACTTTTAATTTTCTCAAGAGTCTTTTATGCGGGACCTTATCAAATGCTTTCTGGAAATCCAAGTACACTGTATCTACTAGGTCTCCCTTGTCCACATGCTTATTTACACCCTCAAAGAATTCCAACAGATTAGTGAGGCATGACTTACCTTTGCTAAATCCATGTTCACTCCTCCCCATTAAGCCATGTTCATCAACATGCCCAGTGATTCTGTTCTTAATGATAGTTTTCACCATTTTGCCCAGCACAGATGTCAAGCTTAGTGGTCTGTCGTTTCCAGGCTCACCTTTGGATCCTTTTTAAATATTGGGGTTACATTTGCCACCCTCCAGTCCTCCGGTACAGTGGCAGATTTTAGAGAGAGTAATTAGTTACCTAACAGTAGGTCTGCAATTTCATATCTGAGTTCCTTCAGAACTCTGGGGTGAAATACCATCTGGTCCTGGTGATGTTCGTATTTAGCTTGTCAATTTCCTCTAGAAACAACTCCAGAGTCATGTTGATTTGTGACAGCTCTTCCAATTAATCACCTACAAAGTAAGGTTCCAGCATGGGTATCTGTCAGGGCCTCCCCCCGGCGAGCATACCTCTGGCGGCGACAAAAGATCCCAGACCACCGAACTCCGGCAGCTCCTGCAGCACAGGAGCGCCCCCACTCCTGCCGGAGCAACGTCCAGCCTCCCGGTTGCCCAGCAACCAGCTCAACAAGACACCGGAGCCCCACCACGCCCCAGCATGACGCAAAATAGAGAGGTGGGGCCAGGAACGCTTCGCCGCTCAGCGCGGCTGCAGGAACGCCGGGGGTGTGTGGCCCAGCCATAAAAATCGGCGTTGTGAGGCACACAGCGCCGGTGATCCGTTCTAGACTGGCCCCTTGAGCATTGTGGATTTTGAGAGAGAGAGAGAGAGAGACTGAGCATGCATTCCCTGTGACCTTGATACCCCCTCCTGTTTCCCTGGTGCGATTGTGGAGTGCTTCTGTGTCTGCAGGTCTGGTGAGTGTGTCCTTCCCCTGAGTTCCTGATTCCCCAGAGAGACTGTTGCCCCGTTTCAAATACTGAGTGAGAGTCTGCCTATCCTGGGTAACCCTTTCCCCCTTCCTACTTCAGTGTGCTTCCAGACTCCTCCCTGCCCTGTAGCCCGGGGACCAGGACCCCTATTTTCCCCCACCAGTGTCACTACCAACCCTTCCCCCCTCCGAGTGGTGCATGAAGGTTGTCTGTGGTGGGTGGCGGAAACGAGGAGAAAGTCCTGCACAGGTGTCTTTTTGGAAGCCGCCCCGAGCTGTGTGGCAGGAGGGGCGGGGTAAAAATCTATGGAAATTTAAAAAAAAAAAAGAAAAAAAAAGAAAAAAAAAAAGGTTACCTGGCGCCCAATGACGACAGTGGCCTAATCCCTTGTGGATTTAAAGGGCCAACATACTATCCTGATGGGCATTCTTTACCTCGTAAGCCCTTCCAGTGCCTGGAGCTAGGTGGTCTCCCCAGGGAAGGG
>QEPC01012832.1:2947274-2959418 GCA_003113815.1 Sphenodon punctatus
CCCAGAGAGATTGTTGCCCTGTTTCAGATACTGAGTGTGAGTCTGCCTATCCTGGGTAACCCGTTTTCCCAGGAAAGGGCGTGGGGGGAAGTGTGAGTGCCGCCTTTTCCCTTGGTTCCTCCCAAACTCCCCCCTCCCCTGTGACAGAATCACCGGCACTATAGCCTTCCCAACTGAGAAGGAAGCTATGGATGTGGCCAATCAACTTGCTAAATTGGTACGAGCTGTACAATCCTTGGCCATGGAAATGTGAGATGTGAAGGTGAAACAAGCCGAGTTGGAAGCAGCCGTGAGGGCAGGCCCGGGGGCTGAGAACCCAGGGGGAGCCGCCGCCCCAGTGCCCGCCCCACCACCCCTTCCAGAGCCTCAAGGGGCAGGGGCGGGCTCCCCACGTGAGCCAAAGGGACCTAAGATTGAGAAGTTCTTGGGGGATCGACAGGCTTTCCAGGGGTTTCTAGCTTTGTGTGACTTGACCTTCACGCTGCAACCTATCCTACGGATAAATTTAAGGTAGCCTTAATTATAGGAAACATGGGGGGCATGACCTTGGAATGGGCCACTTCCCTCCTCCGAGGGAAAGGCCCCCTACTAACGAACCATGCAAATTTTATTAGAGAGTTTACTACCTTGTTCGATCACCCTCAACGAATTCGAGATGCTCAAACTCTAATAATGTCCCTAAAGCAAGGGAAAGGCCCCTTACTGGAGCACGTCACCCGGTTCCAACAGCTCTCCCTTGAGCTACACTGGCTGGAAGATGTGCTTGTCGTGTTGTTCCGCAGGGGATTAAACGACGACTTGAAGGACCAGCTAGCCTTTACTACGTTGCCCGATACGTGGGGGAAGCTTGCCACGCTAACATTACAGATAGAGGATCGGTTGTTAGAGTGCCGAAGAGAGCTACATCAAGAGACGCAGCTCTTTGTTTCACGAGCCCCAGTCTCAACAAACCTAGGATCAGAACAGAACAGAATCGGAGACCCTGAACCTACGCAGTTGGGGGCCACACGGGACCCGCTCACCCAGGAAGAAAGAGAGAAATGGCGAAGATGATCACGGGCCTGCTTCTATTGTGGGGAAACATCACATTTTATTCAAGCATGCCCAGCTCTGGCAACGCAAGGGCCACAATCGGGAAACACCCTCGCTCGGGGGGTACAGGGTTCTCCCCGGCCCTAAGTGTCAAATCCTTAGTTCATGGGAACAAGACACCCCACCTTCAGGTTTCAGTGACCGTCACCTTGTCCTGCCATCGCTTCATGGTGGTCTGGGCACTAGTGGACTCTGGAGCATCTAGGACTAGTACATTCACAGAAGGTCCCAACAGAACCTAAATCTGCCCCAGAACCAGTGCATACCATAGATGGATCGCCCCTAGCCTCCGGTCCTATTGTAAATCAAACGGCCCCGCTTCAATGCCACATAGGGGAGCATCAAGAAACCCTTGTTTTCGATGTGGGGTGCACACCCCTGTTTCCAATGGTGTTAGGCTTGCCCTGGTTTCATGCACACAATCCTCAAATCTCCTGGGTACACAACCACCTACAGTTTACCTCGAAATACTGTCAGTAGAATTGCCTGTAACGCCGCCTGGGACAATCACTGGCAGCCAGCCACCCGGAGATCAGTGGTTCAGAAGTCACAAGCCTTCCGCAGGCCTATCACTCTTTTGGAGACGTATTTAGTAAACAAGCAGCCTCCACGTTGCCACCATATAGGCCGTATGATTGCCCCATCGACCTGAAACCTGGTACTGAACCCCCTTTTGGTCAGATTTACGCCCTCTCAGCACCCGAGCTTGAAGCGCTTCGCCTTTATCTCGACGACGCCTTACAAAACGGTTCCATTCGCCATTCTTCCTCCCCAGCAGGAGCCCCAATATTTTTTGTACCAAAGAAAGATGGGCATCTACGCCCCTGCATTGACTATCGTGGGCTCAATAAGGTGACAATTAAGTATCGCTATCCTCTCCCGTTGATCCCTGAACTATTAAATCGGTTACAAGGGGTGCGCATCTTTACGAAGCTTGATCTTCAGGGAGCCTACCATCTTCTGCGAGTCCGAAAAGGTGATGAGTGGAAGACGGCGTTTCGAAACTGATATGGGCACTTTGAATACTTGGTAAGGCCGTGATCCAATGCCTCGGATATTTGTAATTCGGCCTAGCAAATGCTCCCATTACCTTCCAACATTTTATCAATGATATTTTCCAGGACCTCCTTGATGTCTTTGTAATTGCATATCTCGATAATATTCTGATATACTCTACCAGCTTGGAACAACAGTCAAGCATGTGTGTCGTGTCCTCCAACGGCTTCGTACACATAAGCTATACTGCAAGCTAGAGAAATGAGCATTCCATCTTACCTCGGTGGACTTCTTGGGGTTTATTATCACTCCTACAGGGGTCCAAATGGATCCTCGTAAGGTCCAGGCCATCCGCCACTGGCCCCCGCCGAAGGCCATGAAACCTCTGCAACCGTTTCTGGGAAGCGTAAACTATTACTGCCAGTACATTCCCCACTACGCTGAACTCACTATGACCTTAACCCGTCTTCTGAAAAAAAAAATCAAGAGTTCAAACGGGGAGCGGAACAACATAATTTCGATTGCCTTAAACAAGCCTTCATATCGGTCCCTTTGTTACGCCACCCCGACTGTAACAAATCATTCCAAGTCGAGGCAGACGCCTCCAACAAGGCTTTGGGGGCAGTGTTGACACAGCCAGATACCATGGAAACTCCTGCCTTATGTGCCGCCTACTACTCCCGGCAGCTTACCGCTGCTGAACAAAACTATACGATATTTGACCGGGAGCTTTTGGCCATTAAGGTGGCCTTTGAAACATGGCGGCACTACTTAGAGGAAGCCATGTATCCAGTATCGGTAGTTACCGATCATAAGAATTTAACCTTCCTTCAAAACATGCAAATCACCAATGCTTGGCACGTCCGGTGGGCCCTCTTCTTCACACGTTTCAATTTTGTTATTCGATACCGACCAGGAAGACTAAATACACTTGCTGACGCATTGTCTCGTTATCACGAGGGAAAGGAGGAGGATTGGCCTCAGAAAGGTCCGATACTGGATGCCAAGGTCTTTGCAAGCACCTATATAACTCACGAACATTTGAAGCAAGCCACGGCGCGAGAGTTGCTGCTAGCAACGGACCCCGCGGATAACGAGGAGCAAGGTCTTCTAAAAAGACAGGGCCTCATCGTGGTTCCTCCTTTTTGCCAGCCTCAGCTCCTACAGGCACATCATGATGCACCAATGGTGGGGCATCCTGGCCGTGATCGAACCTACGAACTCCTCCATCGCTCCTTTTGGTGGCCAACACTTGCACAAGATGTTCAACAATACGTCAGCAATTGTGCTACGTGTGCCCGTACTAAGGTACCAAGACGCGCACCCCAAGGATCATTACAAATCACAAAACCACCAGAAGGGCCCTGGCAAAGAATCGGCATCGACTTCATTGTTGAAATTCCTCCCTCCTGAGGATACACTACCGTATGTGTGGTAGTAGACCACTTTACCAAGATGGCACACTTTATTGCCTGCAAGGGCCTTCCCACCGCGCACCGAACAGCTTTACTCTTTATTTGCCATATAGTCCGCTTACATGGATGGCCGTTAGAAATAATTAGCGATAGAGGTTCACAATTCGTATCCCGTTTCTGGCGGGCTCTTTTTAAAGCCCTTCATGTTCAGCTTAGTCCCACTACAGCCTACCACCCCCAGGCAAACGGGCAGGTGGAACGAGTCAATCAGGATTTTGAGCAATATCTACGCTGTTACATTAACTACCTCCAGGATGATTGGTATACTTGGCTCCCCCTCGCAGAGTTCACCCACAATAATGCCCCCAATGCCACTCTGGGGAATGCTCCCTTTTTTGTGTCCCACAGATATCATCCCCAGATTGGAACCCCGGATCTCTCCACCATCCAAGTTCCGGCCGCCGGGAGTCTACTACAGCATCTGCAGAGAGCACACCATCATGCTAAATTGACCCTGATCGAATTTCGTCAACATTATAAGGCTAACGCAGATAAACATCGTCAACCATCGGAACCCCTACAACCTGGGGATTACATCTGGGTCAACAGGTGGCATTACCCCTCTACAAGACCTTCGTCAAAGTTAGATAAGTTTATAGGTCCATTTCCAATTCTTAAACAAATTAATGATGTTACCTTTAAACTACAGCTTCCCACACGCCTTCGTATCCACCCTACTCTTCATATTTCACTCCTGAAAAAGGCTTCTGCACCTACCCTTTCCACAGCCTTACCCTCAGCCACTCCCCTTCCCACCACAACCGATGATGTCTACGAGGTCTGAGCAATCCTGGACTCTAAGATGCACCGGGGTCGGTTGCATTATTTGGTAGACTGGGCTGGGTATGGTCCCTACAATCACTCTTGGGAACCTGCTTCATCCTGTTGGACCCTTAGCTGGGCGGCTCGAGGAGAGGGTACTGTCAGGGCCTCCCCCGGCGAGCATACCTTTGGCAGCGACAAAAGATCCCAGACCACGAACTCCGGCAGCTCCTGCAGTACAGGAGCGGCCCCCACTCCTGCCGGAGCAATGCCCGGCCTCCCGGTTGCCCAGCAACCAGCTCAACAAGACGCCGGAGCCCCACCAGGCCCCGGCACGACGCAAAATAGAGGGATGGGTCCAGGAATGCTTCGCTGCTCAGCGCGGCTGCAGGATGCCGGGGGTGTGTGTGTGTGGCCCAGCCATAAAAGCCAGCGCTGTGAGGCACACAGCACCGGTGATCCGTTCCAGACTGGCCCCTTGAGCATTGTGGATTTTGAGAGAGACAGTGTTTATTCACTGTGACCTTGATACCCCCTCCTGTTTCCCTGGTGTGATTGCGGAGCGCTTCTGTGTCTGCAGGTCCGGTGAGTGTGCCCTTCCCTGCGTTCCTGATTCCCCAGAGAGATTGTTGCCCCGTTTCAGATACTGAGTGTGAGTCTGCCTATCCTGGGTAACCCGTTCCCGCTTCCTACTCCAGTGTGCTTCCAGACTCCTCCCTGCCCTGTAGCCCAGGCACCCGGACCCACCAGTGTCACTACCAACCCTTCCCCCCTCCAAGTGGTGCATGAAGGTTGTCTGTGGTGGGTGGCGGAAGCGGGGAGAAAGTCCTGCACAGGTTACCTGGCGCCCAATTATGATAGTGGCCTAATCCCTTGTGGATTTAGAGGGCCAACATACTATCCTGACGGGCATTCTTTCCCTCGTAAGCCCTTCCGGTGCCTGGAGCTAGGTGGTCTCCCCAGGGAAGGGTACGGGGGGGAAGCGTGAGTGCCGCCTTTTCCCTTGGTTCCTCCCAAACTCCCCTGTGACCGTATCTCCCCAACATCCTCTGCAGTGAAGACCGACGCAAAGAACTCAATTTAGCTTCTCTGTAATGCCCTTTTCTTCCTAAGCACCCCTTTCACCCTCTGGTCATCTAATAACAGCCCAACCGACACTCTAGCAGGTGTCCTGCTTATGATGTACTTGGAAACGTTTTATTATTAGTTTCAGCATCTTTACAAGCTGCTCCTCAAATTCCTTTTTGGCCTGCCTTAATAACTTTTTACATCTACTTTGGCAACGTTTATGCTCTTCCCTATTTACCTCACTGGGACACTTTCTTTTCAACACGATGCCTTTTTGGCTCCAATAGCCTCCTCATCAATACCTCATCATTTAGTCACACAGGCAAACGTTTGGTCCTCTTCCTACTGTCACGGGTTTGAGGGTCCACACCCCCACTTCACCGGGTTTGAGTGACTCAGTTTCCCTTGCGCACAGCCCGCTTGAATTAGTTTCTCTCTCTGGCTAATTCAAGACTGCCGCAGGGACAACTCCTTTGTCACTCAAGGGCCTGATGCTTCCCGTTTACAGACTCTTTACTCTCTGGGTTCACAAGAGCTTGAGGGCTCTTGTTGCTCACTTGTGTTCCAATGTTAGACACAGACACTTCTTCATAAAAGTAGTAAGTTTATTGATTACATAAGCAAGATTGTTGATACAGAGTGGTTACTAGAAATCAAAGGTAAATATAACACATTCCTGATCTATACTGGTTGAGTTCCTAAATAAGCATCTTACCCTACAAAAGGTCCATAAGTTTCTCTCAGTCCTTTGGTGTAAGTGACTGGGTCTCCAGACTTAGTTGGTAGAGCGCAAAATCATCTCTCCCCATTCATGGTCTCCAGCATGACTTGCTGGCAGGCTTGCGTATGCAGATGTAATTGCTCAAGGTGGCTCTCGGCAAGAGATATCGAAGCTGGCTTAATGGCCTTTGCTTTTGTACCGTTCCTCGTTCTTTGTCTCTCGTTTCCCGCCTTTGGGGAAGTGGAAATATGTGACCTGTCACGTAGGCAACCCAGGCAAACATGAAGGTCCATTTACATCTCCACAGGGTTCTGTCTGGCAAGTGTTCCCAAAGACACATTCTTTGTATCTCTTTGCATTTCCTGTAGCTTGGTCACGTGTCACAGGCCTAATTTGAGTTTTACAGTTCTCAACTATAACATTATACATGTGGAACCTTTTGCTTTACATATTTACCAGACTTGTAGTCTACATGTAGGACCGTGTTACACGTGTGTGACCCTATGTTATTCCATGACAGCTCCCCTGTAAGATTGCTTGTGAAGTGGGTATGACAGAGTCCCGTAACATGCTTAGACTGGTGTGTCCTGCCAGTGTGTGTAGGGATATGCAACTCCTCTACCTCATTTCCATGTGTTTGAATCCTATTAAAGTTAGAACTTTGGTTTTCGAAACCCTCTGTCAGCCCTGTGGGGCTATCATGTTCACGTGTTTTCCACCATGTCGTAGTGGAGTGATCCTCAGGATTCAGTATTTCTGGGTTCACTCTCTTGTAGGGGTATATCCTGAGGTGTCTGAATAAGACTGTGACAAATGGGTGGGAACGCCATGTTAACAACCTTTGTTCCCCAGTTACAAACTATGGTCATGTTTCCAGAGTATCTGGCGGCCTGCTTTTTACTGGCTGTATGTCTGTTCCCCTTGGAATACCTTCTATGTCTGATTTACCTGGTCTATCCAGACTGTAGATCAGAAGTATTTTTAGGAGACACAGGAGGGTGTGTGGAGTAAGTGTGATACCTTTTACACTAATGAGCATCCCCCTTCTGTTGTCTGTGTAATTCTGCATTTCCAAACACTTTTCACCAGGAGTAATGCTGTAATTCCCAGTAGGTAGATTGTTATGATATGGCATTCGCATTTCCCCCATGGCTGTGATGCTGTGTGTGGATGTCTTTGCATTCAAATCAATCACCAATCCAAAAACTGCTTCTGTGGAGGGGCATTTGTCAGCAGCCTCTTTTGTGCCCTGCCCCCGACTTCCGTTTGTACCTCCAGGATCCTCTGGGTCCATATAACCAGGTCTTTCTCCTTTTGGGGAGTCTGACTTTGTGACATGGGTGTGAGAACCCTCAAGTATCACTTCACACCTCCCTGCACAAAAAACTCAGGAGGATTCAGTTTATCAAGTGTAGCGGCTTGACCCTGGACACTGTTAACCGTTTCCTCCCCTCCAGTCTCTACTTCAGCAGCATTTCCCTGCTCCTTCTTAGGTAAAGGAGAGGTGCATAGTTCCCACTTAGGCTGATGCTCCTGCCCCTTTAGGACTACAGGGTGGTGCGTTTCTATTCCTGGGGAAGAGGTGTCTATTGTTTCCCCCTCCATCCTGAGAAAGGTTTCCTGCACTTTCCAGCCTTCTCAAGGTAGAATCCTCCACCTCCCGGCTTGCCTGTAATCCTTTCGGTTCAGTTAGTCGCGTCCCACCTTCTCTTAAGGTAGGACAAGCCTCCAGGTCTTTCTGCAACCTGGTTTGAGTAGGGGCGTTTGCAGCCTCTAACTCTCCCCCCGTGGTGGTTACTCGGTTTGATTCTGCAATTTGGTCCCTCCTGTGTAAGGTGGGGTGCCAAGTTCTGGGCTTCAGAATCAGGTTGACCCATTGGCTTCACTCCCTTCAGTTCCCCATGTGAGATGGAGACTTGCAGTTCTCTCCCCGAGTCTTGTCCTCCCCTGCCTTCTGGCTGGTTTGGGGACTCCTCTTTGGGGTTTTTCCTGCCCCTGAGTGGAGTACACAGGTTGGGGTGCAGCATCTATAAAGTCTTCCTGTAACCCTTCCCCTCCACTAGGGTTGCTCTCTGTCTCCCCATGTCCATGTTCCAGGGGTAGAGATGCAACTTGTTTAGGGCTCTCTGAGTCTTGTTGCCCCTCACTCTCCCTTCCTGGGTTGCTCTCCGGCTCCCCGTGTTTCCAGAATTGGGCCCTTTCCACCCTCCATCCCAGCATCCATGTGTTTATAGCATTTCCCACCAACATTTCATTTTGTGCCTTTCTGGGGAGTACTGCCACCTGGATTGGTCCTTTTGAGCCTTCCCATTCTAAATCTAGAGTGGGCGTGGGCAAAGTATCCCTGATTCCCATTGCCAGGGATACCACAATCTTTCTATGGGTGTTTATTTTATGTTTTGGGATCAAGTCCTCCCGTACCATAACCATGTGTGCCCCATTTTCTACTCTCCCCCCACAGTTTACCCCGTTAACCTTAGCAGGTTTTTGTAGCAACTGATCTTCTGTGGGTGAGTTAGGGATGAGATAACACTCATCAACACCTCAGGGTGTGTGTGTGTGTTGAAATACAGACACAAAATTCACACTGGCAGTTTCAATAAACTCATCAGACTCTCTTTTAGGGCTATGAAACTCCCTTCTTTGGGGGCAGTCTCGTACCACATGCCCTGTTTGCTTACAGTTATAACACTGTCTTGAATCATTAGTAGGGGATTGGGAGGTGTGTGTTCTTTGGAGTCTGCGTGATCCCTGTCTCGTTTGGTTTGTTCTGGGTCAAGTTTCCTTGTTCAGATTGTGGATTGTACCCATTCTGCTTATGGCAAAACCCTTGTTTGGATTTTCCCCCATTATTTGGTTTCTTTTCCCCATTATTTGGCTTTCTTTCCCCATAAGCTGAGATAGCATTTGCAATATACTCATCTGCCCTCCTCACAGCCTGTTTGACATTCATGATCCCCTGATTAAGAAAGTGTGATTTGAGATTAGGGGTACAATTATTTAGGAACTGCTCAAGGATTACAATTCCTCAAAAGTTGATGCTTGGTTTTCCTTGAGCTTGACGTTGTACACATCTCTTGCCTTCTCTGGCATCTTGGGTATCAGCAGATTGATCCACAAGTCATCTGAAATCTTTTCCCATTGAAAGATGTGCTGGGCAGTTGTGAAAGATTTATCAATGCATTCACTTTCTTTGTATAGGGGCAAAAGTGCTGAACAGTCTGATCAGCTGTCTCCTGTCTTTCTGGGGTACTTCCAGAGGGTATTGTGGGTTGGATTCCTGCATCTACCTGCATTTTGAGGAGCTCTAGTTGGTGTTTTCTCTCTTCCACTTGCTTTTGTTTTTCGTTCTCCTCTCTCTCTCTCTCTGTTTTAGTTTCTCCAGTCTGAGCTCATGTTCTATTCTTATTCTGGCCATCTAGAGCTCAAGGATTGGATCTTGTCCCCCCGGTTGCTGGTCAGTTGGAAGGGGGTTTTAGCAGCACATCTACATCTGCATCTGCTTGTTGGATGGAGAGGGATTTGGTGGAGGGGAATTTGCTGCCTCCTCTCCGTTCCCATCCGTGCTCATTTCAAATTCTTGTATCCGCTGTTTCAGTTGCTGTTTTGTTTTGCCTTCTGCTTTGAGACCTCTCTTTCAGGCTTCCCTGCTCAGCTCTGACTTTCTCAGGTGATGAAAGTGCTTTGGGAGACCTATTTTGTTTACTGTCCCTGGCCCGAAATTAAGATTAAAACAATAAACTCAGCGCACTCTGCTCAAGGTTCTGCTTATTCCACTCTCTGAGCTGAGTTCCCGACTCCTGGGGCTTTCAGACTCTGCAGATATGGGATTTGCTCCCCTCAAGAGGAGTCCAGTCACCTGGCAGTGCACTTCTACTTTCTACACATTGGTCCACAAGCTGAGCTTGACCCTACTCATTGGGTGCCACTGTCACGGGTCTGAGGGTCCACACCCCCACTTTACCAGGTTTGAGTGACTCAGTTTCCCTTGCGCACAACCCGCTTGAATTAGTTTCTCTCTCTGGCTAATTCAAGTCTGTCACAGGGACAACTCCTTTGTCACTCAAGGGCCCGATCCTTCCCGTTTACAGACTTTTTACTCTCTGGGTTCGCAAGAGCTTGAGGGCTCTTGTTGCTCACTTGTGTTCCAATGTTAGACACAGACACTTCTTCATAAAGATAAGAAGTAAGTTTATTGATTACATAAGCAAGATAGTGGATACAGAGTGGTTACTAGAAATCAAAGGTAAACATAACACATTCCTGATCTATACTGGTTGAGTTCCTAAATAAGCACCTTACCCTACAAAGGTCCATAAGTTTCTCTCAGTCCTTTGGTGTAAGCGACTGGGTCTCCAAACTTAGTTGGTAGAGCGCAAAATCATCTCTCCCCGTCCATGGTCTCCAGCATGACTTGCTGGCAGGCTTTCGTATGCAGATGCAACTGCTCAAGGTGGCTCTCAGCAAGCGATAGTGAAGCTGGCTTAAATGGCCTTTGCTTTTGTACTGTTCCTCGTTCTTTGTCTCTCGTTTCCCGCCTTTAGGGAAATGGAAATGTGTGACCTGTCACATAGGCAACCCAGGCAAACATGAAGGTCCATTTACATCTCCACAGGATTCCGTCTGGCAAGTGTTCCCAAGGACACATTCTTTGTATCTCTTTGCATTTCCTGTAGCCTGGTCACATGTCACAGGCCTAATTTGAGTTTTACAGTTCTTAAATATTATACGCACGTGGAACCTTTTGCTTTACATATTTACCAGACTTGTAGTCTACATGTAGGACCATGTTACATGTGTGTGACCCTATATTATTCCCCGACACCTACCTTTTTAAATTGTGGAATATATTTAATCTGAGCTTTCAATATGGTGTTTTTAAATAGTCTCCACGCTGCCTGTAGACATTTAACTCTTGCAACTGCTTCTTTAAGTTTCCCTCTAGCTAGTTTCCTCATTTTGACAGTTTCCCTTTCTAAAGTTATGTTACCGCAGTAGTTTTATTTGGCATTTTCCCTCCTGTGAGTATGTCAAATGTGATTATATTGGGATCACTATTTCCCCCAGCACCGTTACCCCTCGCACTAAATCCTGCACTCCACTTAGGACTAGATCCAAAGTGGTTCCTTCTCTTGTTGGTTCCAGGATGAGCTGCTCCAGGAAGCAGTCATTTAGGACATCTAGAAAGTTTATCTCTACATCCTGCCCCAAGGAGACATTCACCCAGTCAATAGGAGGGCAACTGAAATAGCCCATTATTACTGCGTTTCCAACTTTAGTAGCCTATCTAATCTCCCTCAGCATTTCAGAGTTTCCCCTCACCCTTCACTTACCGTGCATGTGTCTGTGTGTACACAAACTTATCAGGGCTCTAAAATCTATATAAATAATTCACTAGCCAGGTATAAGAGACTGCTCACCAGGCTGGGACTTGTAGCAGGGGAAAAGAGTCCAGGGTTGTAAAAATCCATTCACCAGCTCAAATAATATACTTGCCCGAGGAAAGCAAATGAGTGGATTTTTACAGCCTGGCTTATATCACCCAACAAGATGTACTTCTGTAGTTGTAAAATTTCAACAGAAACAAAAAGTGAACTTAAGCACTCACCCAACGTGGGTGCCTCACAGGCATGGGTCGACAGGAGAACATTATGCCCATGCTCCGAGCTCTGCACTGGCTGCCTATAGCGTACCGAGCCAAACTCAAGGTGTTGGTGTTGGCCTATAAAGCCCTACACCGTCTGGGCCCCTCATATCTTAGGGACCGCCTTGCTCTCCGTGCCCCAGGACGACCCCCTTCGGGCTGCCGGGGGAGCCTTCCTGGAGGTCCCCCGTGTAAAACAGGGGGCCACAATGGAGAGGGCGTTCTCGGTGGCCGTGCCGCGACTCTGGAACTCCCTTCTGGAGGAAGCTCGCCTGGCCCCAGGTCCGTTGGCTTTTCGCCGAGCCTGTATGACCTGGCTGTTCGCCCAGGCCTTCGGAGGGGATGATGGGAGGACGGGATAGTTGGGGGGGGGGGGGGGGGGGGGG
>QEPC01012832.1:2959436-3011389 GCA_003113815.1 Sphenodon punctatus
GTGGGGGCCAGTGTGAATTGATTATATGGGGACAGGGGGGCCAATGTGTTTTATAGATTTAAAATTTTTTATTGTTGATACTTTGCTTTTGTAAGTTGCCCTGAGATGCCATGGCATGAGGGAGCGAAAAAAATGTAAATAAATAAAAAATAATAAAATAAAATGTATGTGCAGCAACAGGGACTGGCACTCTGCTCTGTGTGGGATACACTGCGAGGCAAGTATGTGGGCACTAGCCTTGGCCTCTGAAGCATGTGGCTGGACCTATGATTTTGGGCTGCAGTGGGTCGGGTTTGGAGCCTGACTAGCCTTCCCTCTTGCACGCCATCTTCAATGCCATCCCCGAGAGTCCTATTACAACTGAGTGAGCCAAAATGAGATGCCATATGCTCCATCTTGCACACCTTCCACTGGAGGACAAGTATTTTGATTGGGTGCGAGAGGATACGAAGTCAGCCGCAACCCTACCAACCTTTAATAACTGCAAGATAACTTTTCCACATGGCAGCAGTACCACAGCTGGGATCCATCTGTGGGAATAAGGGACTGGTGGAAGAGCAGCCCTTCTGGGAGACTACCACCACGTTCTGTAGCCTTTGGGGCAAGAATGAAGAGACCCAAGAACTCTCACACAGGGCTACTCTCACCATGGAGACAAAAAAATAATAAAATAAAATCAACATTTGGCCAGGGTTCCATTACTATGGTTCATTTGGACACACGGCCTGGAACTCTCACTTTCTCCAAAACCAGGAAATGCAGAGGAGTCTCAGCTATTGAACTGCAGAACAAGAAATTTTGCATTGGTGGTAGAGTACAGAGAAGACTATTGGGTTTAAGGAAGGATGGTAGGGATATATGTGTGGGTGGGTGGAAGGGGGGTGGAAGGGGGGGGATGATGGGAGCTGGGGAATACCGAGGTATGTAAGGGGGGGGGGAAATGAGGGGACTATAATGTCTTTATATGTCACTTATGTGCATTTCTTTTTTTACTATGTTGGGAGCCACCCTGAGCCTTTGCGAACAGGGAAGGATATAAACCTAATAATAAAATTGATGACTTAAGAGCCCTAGTATCATTGGCCTGCTATGATAATTAGACTCCGGAGTTGCTTAGGTATTTTTAAAAAATATATTTTCAAAGACCCTTTAAAATATTAAGGAATTTCTGTCTCAACTATCTTTTTCAGTGGGCTCATGAGCACCATCACTGAATACACTACAGAAGGAGTAAAAAACAAACAAACAGAAGAGATGCGGGGCACGTATAATTTAAGAAACCGTGAAGTTTTGTGAATAAGGTAGTGGACGTGAACCTGGGGTACCAAACGTTCAAATCTTGCCTTAGCTGCAAATGCGGTAAGTGGCCTTGGACGAGTTTCTATCTCTCTGCCACAGTTTGCCGTCTGTAAAATGGGAATAATAAATGACCTTTCACAGGGATGTTACAAGGGTGACCTTAATAAAGGATTGAACACATTGTTTGCCTCGAAGGAGCTATACAAGAGGATCAACACCAGTCCCCTCTGTTTCACCACCTCAGCCCCCACCCCCATCCCTTAATTTGAAGGGATGACGCAAGGGCACAGCAGTTCCCTCATTGTCAGGACCCAGACTTGAGCTGGCAGCCTGGGGGTTCCGAGGCAGTGCTCAGATCTGCAGTGCAAGCCAGCCTCGACTCCACTGACCCTTATCATCATGCTTCCCAGCTTCCTGAATAAAAAGGACTGGGACTTTTTAGGTAGATAGAAACAGTTACCAAAGCGAATCAATACATATTTCTGGCACTCTAGTCATCATGAGTATTAGCTGTAAGCTTTCCTCTGCTTAATAAAAGCCTACAAGCATGAGCACATGCAATAAGATTTTGCTTGTTTTGATAATCCTCACCCATCAAGTCCTGCTTGTTCACTCCTCCCTGCCCCATTATAAGTACTTGGTTGTGCCAAACTCTTTAACAAGCAGCAAAGAATTCACTCAGGAGCTTATGTCTCAAATTGTCCTGAGGAACTGCTCTAGCCTGGGAGTGACAGACTGGACTAGTTTGGATCTGCAATGTATTACTGCTAGCCTGTCCACCTAGCTTGCTGTAGAGGGGTGTGTGTGTGAGAGATACAATCTTTGGAAGAGTATGTATTCACCTGTCTGGAGAATTCACTTACCAACAGGACCAGCACAGCAGAATTAGTATCAGTGTCACCGAGATGTCAATTCTTATATGCAGGCCTGAGGAGATGGTGGAATGAGGGTACAAATCTCCCAACTCCTCCCCACCACCCCCCAAGCCTACAATAACTCCTTTTCTGAAATAAGGCTTGGCATATGCCGAGTAACTGAGAGAGGCCACTAAACGACAGCGAGGGGTGCACATGTACATATGTAGTGGGGGAGGAGATACGGGGGGAGTGGTTAGTGGCCTCCTGCATTCCTTATATTGGGAACCTAGCTCTTGGATTCCTGAGGCAATACCAAAAAATTTACTTTTCTTAAAAAAAACAAAGGCCAGATTTCTAGCCCCTGTGGTTATGAATGCTAGAAAACATGAATTGGAGGTTCAAAGCCAAAAGAAGAATGCTTGTTTTTCCAGAATCTCATGATTTTCACTACAAGTTTGACTTGGAGCTTTTGACCCATGTCTTGAGTTTGTTGAGGCTTGCACATGGAACATGCTTGCTACCTTTAATTACAGACTAGAGGTGTATTTTAAAGCAGCAGCTTAGGACAAGTTCTGCATCTGGTCACTAGCTCCCAAGCCCATCCAATGCTCCTCATCTTTTTAGAGGTATCAACCCAGAACTGTTGTTTTTTGTAGGGAAGCCACTAGAAAAAATAGTAGGAAGTAGAGATGTAAAATGTCTAGAAATTTTTAAGCCATGGAAAAAAATGTTTTTCCCCGGGTTTTTTTGTTTGTTTGTTTTTTTAAAAGGAATTTGGGGGAAAACTGAAATATATGCAAAACTTATTTTCTTAGCAGCCTTTACAGATCTAAATTCACTTTGCACCTTTAAGAACATAAAATGTATTGTGTATAACTTTGTTTGCGCATGAAATCATCATGTTTGGTATATTAATTAAATTTTAAAAAGTATAGTTTATTCAGACTGACAAATTTACTAATTTTTACTTTAAAATGTTTAAATTTTTTTGTTACAAATGGAGCTACAAGCTGCTGAACTCTGGCATCTCTTAGGTTTTGTCAGTATATGAGAAGCAGGCAAAAATTAAACTTGAAAATTGAAGGAACCATCAACATAGTAAAACAAATTATGGAATCTGGAAATTCTTTTTATTCATCATTCAAAAAACATGAGTTTTTTCCTCCCCTCCCCCCCCCACATCCCAAATATTTTCAATTTTTCAGAACAAAACAAAAAAGGCCTCGGGAAAAAAAACAGGTTTAAAATATATATCTATATCTATATCTTTTTTTACCGGGCCTTCACATCTCTATTAGGGAGTGATAACAGATCTGTTAAACAATGCCAGTAGTTCCCATCCCACACTTGCTGAGGCAAACACACCTATAAACCAGATTGGCAAGATTGAAGCAGGATGTCCTACCTTCACACCATGTGATTCTCATCCGACATTGGCAAACAGACTCTACAGAGAACCCGACTCCTTCACTTCTATCTGGCTGAACAGCCTTTTCTGTCAAGCAGCTAGCTGTTTTTGGCTATTGCACGGTTCCATTTAAAACAGGCACGGCACAGTGGGCGAGCCACTTGCCGCAAGCCTGCCACAGGTCTACCTTTCCAGGGCTGATCTATTGCCCTATTTTGCCTGCTAGTCTGCAGCAGGCAGTGCTCTGGCCCCTCCCTCACCCTTCCATACCTCCCTTGCTCCCCCAGTCACCTTCGTCCTTTCGCCCCCACCCTCCACATCTTCAAGTCCCTCCTCAAAACCCACCTCTTCCACTCTGCCCTTCAGAACTCCTGCGAAGCATCCCCACCCAGGATTATCCCCCACCTGTTATCTGCAAACTCCCAATGTACTGTAACCGAGCCAAGAACGTGTACCTGAGCTCTCACACCCTCATGACTGTCGCATCCCTGGTCTCTCCCTCTGTTCCCCCTTCCCTGTCTCCTCTCTCCCTGGTCTTTAGATTGTAAGCTCTCGGGCAGGGACCGTGTCTATCTTATTCTCTGTAAGTGCCAGGTACATCGCTGGCGCTATATAAATGCTTATAATAATAGTTATGTGAGTGAGACTAGGAGCAGAGAGGACTGCCCAGTGGAGTGGAGTCCTATACAACTCCGAAGCCTCTTGCATTGTTGCAGACTCCCCAGCATCCAGCAGTGGCGGACGACAGGTGGCAACAGTAGTCCAGGAGTATGGCTAGGGCTCCCTCTCCACCATTTCCTGTCTCGCTGTCACCCAGAGAGAAGATGGGAGAGTTATTTTTATTTTAAAGGGGTGGGTGGGAAAGGAATGAATAAAAGAGAAAGGAAATTAAGAGAAACTGCAGAGGCACGATAAAGAAGGGAGAAACAAAAAGAAATGGAGACAAAAAGGAAATTGTCAGACGCTCTAAAGTGTCTATATTTGTACCGCACAGATCAGGAGCGTAGCTAGGTTGGAATGGGCCCAGGTGCAAGAAATGAAGATGCCCCCCACCTTTTACTCTGCTACCACCCCCTACCCTTTCCCTCTCCTAGATTTGTTCCTCATTGCAGAACACTATCAGCTTTCCAGGGTCTGGATCTGGGAATGCTCTTTGCCTTTGGGAACCAGGCTTCCCTGGAAGCTGGGAATGCCCCCTTCCTGTATGCAGAGCCCCTACTCCGAGGCTTTCACTAGCCCGTCCCTCCACTCCACGCTCCCACCTACAGTTATTTGCAGCACACAGGTTTACAAGGGGGCTATACTTTGGGGTTTAATGAGTCCGGTGCCAAAACTGTTTTGGGTCCCACCCACCAAACTGCAGAGCCCCCTTCCCGATAGTGGCTGCAGAGCAGCAGGTCTCTGCAGCACAAGGGAGTGACCTGCTGGGAGCCCCACACCCTCCTGGGGCTCTCAGAAGCCAGTCTGCCCCTCAACCCTGCCCCAGCCAGAACCTGTACACACTGCCCCTGCCACCCAAGTACGAGGGGGCATCAGCTTCGACACATTCGTCCTGCTACTGAGGGTCCTGTGTGGGCTTCCCCTCACCCCTGCACTGGCCACCGCATGGTGCCTTGCTGGGGGTGGGGATGCTGGGGGCAGAGCCTCTACCCAGACCCACTCTGCACCCAAGTCACAACTAGCCACATGGGGCAGTCCTGCCCTCAGCAGAGCCATGTGACTGCAGCTCCTCCCCCTTCATCATCTCTGCTGAGGAAGCTTCTGTCTGGTCAGGGATTCCACAGGGTCCCAACGCCCATCAGGTTTGGGGCCCGCTGGGGACACTGCCTTCAGTATTAATTATTATTATAAACATTTATATAGCGCAAGCCATGTACCTGGTGCTGTACAGAACATAGAAATAAGACGCGGTCCCTGCCTGTGGCTTACAATCTAAAGCTGCCCTGGAGGTTTGTGCCCGCCCCCGCGCCCCCCCCCCCCCCCGCAAATCCCAGGGATGGCTGCACCTGCTGTCCCTACGATAGCTATGCCCCTGGCACAGATTAAAGTTTCCCATGCACTAAGCACCCAATTAGTAAATTTCTCTCTCTTTTTGGTTTTTGGATGTTGGTAGGTGCTCCTGCTTCTCCAGAAAAGTCTTCCAATACACTAAAGCAGCCAGATTAGCCATGCACTACAAACCAATGGCTCAGTGTCGGTCAGTGCCCTGTTTCAATAGGCTGGTTAATGCCCAAGTCTCCTTGCATCCTGTACCTACAGGTCATTCTTCTCCACTCTTGACACGCCACCCCCTTTGCTTGACAAATGCAAGGTTTTTTTTGGCTCTCACTTTTGCTTCCCTTTGTTGGTTGCGCCGCCTGCCTGCTCCCTCACAGCCCCTTACGTAGAACTTGGAAAGGTAAGTATTTCCCCAGCAATAGCTTTACCGTGTTCATGTGCTCTTGGAAGTAGCAGGTTGCAAGAGAACAGGTACAAAGATAGTTCCACTAGGCTGCTTTAGATGCCTGCAGCCCATTACTCACAAGCCGCTCCTCTGATCAGCTGTATTAACACTGACACAGAGATCATGGGTTCAAGGGGCTAAAAAAGAACTTCACTCACAGCAATGTGTTTGCTGCAAGGAATCTAAATGGATAAAAAAAAAAATTTTTAAAATCACCCCACCCTCCACAATTCCTGGACTAGCTTGGTAAGCTACAGCACGGGGAACCCTGATCAGCCTCTTCCCCAACACATGTGCTG
This sequence comes from Sphenodon punctatus, assembly GCA_003113815.1. Classification (NCBI taxonomy): domain Eukaryota; kingdom Metazoa; phylum Chordata; class Lepidosauria; order Sphenodontia; family Sphenodontidae; genus Sphenodon; species Sphenodon punctatus. The sequence continues at coordinate 2,965,743 of QEPC01012832.1, forward strand.
TGAAATACTAGGACACAATCTGCCCACGTCACTTCAACCATACTTCCACCTGGAACACAGTTACTGGCAATAAGCTACACACACACCCCTTTGCACTTTATACTCTATAAGTTGACAGACTGCTTTAAATGGTTTTTCCTTGCTTTCTATTTGCTGCCAACTGTTTCCCACCCTCCACATAACCTGCCCACTGTACAAGAGCCAAGCCTTCAAATTGGTTTTCCTTGCCCACAGCACAACACGACTTGACATGCTAGTGACTAGCCTTATCATTATACTCCCTGTAGACAGTAGCAAAACTGTATCAGTGGTGCTGTATCGGTGGGAAGTCTGAAGAGAAAAAAAAGCTAGCTATTTTATAAATATTCTAGATCAACTTTCAACCCTCCCTTTGCTCCGTGAACTGCTCTAACACAGGGAAAGTATATGTACCGATTTGAGGGGGGGGGGGGGAGGAGATGAAAGACTCAGCAAGAAGTCCATTTGGTTCTTTTGCACGTGTCCGCTAAACACTATTCAAAAGACATGTACCACACACAACCTGCATTAACTAGCAGAACCCAACTATGCTTTCCCCGTATTAATGGGGAAGACTCTCTCCTGTTAACTTTGCAAATCAAAAGTACCTTAAAAGATCAAAATCTCCAAAGTGCTTTGGAGAAGTCAATACAGAAAGAAAGATACATATATTAGGAGCACATCCCTCCCAACCCAACACCACACACGTCTTCTGGTGCAAACAAAAGTCGTCCCACAACCATTAGAACCAAGAGCTGACTATAATATCTCTGTTCAAGCTTGCCAATTCCTTTGAACAGGAACAAAGAGCAAGCAAATCTTGTAACGTGCAAGGTTGGTGTTAACATACAAATTACTGTATCTCCAAATCAGACAGAGAAAGATTCCCATGGTAAGAGGTGGACATCCCAAAGTACAGTGTCCCTTGTCATTACCTGCTCCTATAATCAAAAGATTAACAAACCACACCCTGAGCTACAACACTTCCTGCTTTTAACCATCATGTCGCTTGAGAAGTGAAGAGGCAGAAGGGAACAAACAACTGGAAACAGATTTCCCTTTTTCTTTCCTGTTTTTCCTCTTTAGGGAACAGCTTGATAGATAAATTGAAGAGGTCAACAGCCACACAGTTAAGCTCATAATAATAAAAAGTCAGGTTGATTTCAAAATTTCACTCTATTCTTGAATAAATAGATGTGGACTGGATTCCCTCCATTCTGGCAACAACCAGTCCAGTACTGGTTACTGGAAAATCAGAAACCATTATATCCTGCCAGCACAGGGTCACAGTGGATTATTAACCAATTAGAGAGATCCTTTAGATCAGAGTCTTTCAGGTCTAGAGACCAGAGAGGACATCAGCAGTTGATTTCATGCAATTACATAGAAAAGGCTTATTATTTCTCTCCTTACTAAAAACAAAATTAAATGTCTCATGAAGTAACTTAGAAGATAAGTGACCCTTTAATTGAACTTGAATCCCTTGCTGCTACAATTTCCTGGTGGAAAATGGAAGTAGCATTTCAAGTGAGCATTTCTTAAGAAAGGCCAATTCATCATGATTTATCATCAACTTGGTTTCATACAAGATACTTATTTGGGAAGTATGTAATTTGCAGAGCCAGAACAAGTATATGCTAATCTTATAATGAACACACCTTTAATATGGGTTGTGTGTATTACATGTCTACTGGAATAAATTTGTGAAATTGCTCAATTAAATAAGCAAAATAGGTCATAAAAATCAGCAACAGTACTGTCTAATTCATTGAATAAGCAGCCTAATTCATTGAATATTTAGAAGCAGGCAGAGGGCATGCTGGTTTCATGACATTGCTGTGAACACACTGCTACAGCACAGGTATTCCCGAGCACAAAAAAAAAATAAAAAAATCTTGTGGTCCTCTGCACTCTAGACACAGCAATGCCTCTACATCTTCTTGAGGGGCAAGACGGTTAGTGTCACTCCCTGAGCAGTCCTTCATCTCTTCTATGAGACACTCAAAGGGGTGCCAGCCTTGACAGTTTGTGGGGGTTTTGAAATAGCAATTGGGCCGCTTATCCCTTAGGGATAGTTTTCCATCACTACAGACTTGCCCATGTCCTGAACCAACAGCTTAAAAAAACCTTGACCATTACTAGCTGGACATACCCCCCCCCTCCCCCCAAAAGAAACTCACCAGGGATTATTTGGAATCCCACTAGCCTGGAATGTCTCTCTCTTGGCAAGCACACACACTTCCATGTCATCCAAGTGACTACCAATTCAGTCAATAAATTCTTAGTGCTGTCTTACTGAAGCATTTCTGTGACCACCACCTACTCCTGTTTCATTCTGCGCTAAAAACACTACCGTTAGAAAGGGAGAGTTCTAATGAAGTATTTGGATAGTTGCAAAGCCACTAGGAGAACAAGAAAGGGGGGGAAATGGGAAAGGTGGCAGATGTGGATAGGGTGGCCAGATATACAAATTTTAGAGGACACTTGAGAAATACAGGTTGCAGGTCTGCATATCTGGCCACCCTAGAAGTAGACAATATCAAAAGGAAGTCACTCAAAAGCATGATGTTTCTTTCTGATTATTATTATTTATTTATTTTAAAAAGAAGATTTTAATAGGAAAGTTTTGTAGGTTACCAAAAATTCAAAGCTGTGTTGAAATGAAGAGAAAAGGGAGCAGAACGAGGATGATTTCTAGGTTAACAGGTTCCTTAGTGTTCCCACAGGATTCTTTGAAATCCTTACTGTAGTACAGTGTGTAAAGAGAGGCATGGAGATTGTCTGCAGGGAGCAGATAGTTCAAAACGAAATTTATTAATCAGCAAGTGTGCTCTATCTGGAGGAAGAACAGACTTTTGTTTGTTTTAAGAGTTAGTTAAGGGATTATCAAACCCGGGCATAGTAATTAAACCATTAGGAGGCAAAGATGTAGCACCCAACTCATCTAAATGCAATTTTTAAAAATTCCACAATGTGAATCATTATTTTAAGCTGTTTACTAAAAACTAAAGCCAAGTGCACTCAACTATGTAAGTGCTACTAGGCATCCATTGAACCTCTTCAACAGAAACCTAAAAGAGCTGCAGAAGTCTGAGAAGTGCTACATGTAAACGTGCACCATGTCCACATTGGGGAGCAGGGAATGCTCGATACTGATCATCTCAGAAATCCCAGAAGGGAAATTCATGAGCCACAGTCTAAACATCATCATATGAATTCAAGGAGACAGGACCCTAGATAGCACCATCAAGCAATGTTGTGCAAACGGCAGCAGGTGTTGCTTGTGAGGCTATGGAGAAACAAGTGGTTTCTATGCAGAATCAAAGTATCTAAGCAGTTTTTTGAGTTGGCTAACTAAAAGTCCCCTACTGGTAGGCTATGCAGTAGGCTGAAAGAGTAGCTCTTGGTATTTTTTACAGCCCCAAAGAGTGCTAAAATCCATCTTTTAAAGATTAGTCTTTACTTTTAAAAGCCTCCGATTATCCAGTCAATCTGTTGACATTCAACTTGACTGAATAAAACGATGGCTTATCACAGATCCCCTACTCCCATGACTCCCAATGGTTAAAGCTTCTAATCCAATGCTAATTATGTGATCCAAGGCAGAAACAAATAGAAGACTGGGGGATACACCATACCCATGCATTGTACAAACAGCCAGCTTCTGTACGGAGCAGATTTTAAAAAATGAGTCCTCAATGAAGCAATAGCCAGGATTCAGAATGAGAAGCTAATGGAAAATAAATCCTGGACTGGCTAAGAGAGATGCTTTTTTGATCTTACAAATAATCAAATAGTCCAATTGGGAGGCAGACCACAAATGTTAGACAAGAGCATCTGACTTTGAATCATCAACTAAAACAGAAGCAGACTAGGTAGAATTCTGGCTGTTTAAAAGTAGGCAAACACTGTCCTGTAAGTGCTTCACTCAAAATCTTTGAAAGCAACCCTATCTGCCCCCAGTATATCAGTACCATAATGGCTTTACCAGGTGAAATAGGTACACTCCAGGAGGTATGAGCAAACAAGAGTTATTCAGTAAGCATTTCGGGGTTACACTTGGGTAGAGCCCTGTCCCAGTAGTGGCTGATGGAGGAGACTAGACTGGTAGGTCTACTTCATTCTATTATCAGATGATTTAGAAAATGCTGCCAGAAACTCATGTGTGTGAGCAGAAATTCACTTGATTTTTATGTTTGTCAAGCCAAATTACCTTTGAACTGTTCTGTTTTCAACTAGTATCAGGAGATCAATCTAACCCAGCTGTTCTCTCTCAAATCTGGCAACTAATGGCAGAGACTCTTTCTCTTTTGTATGTACATGACAGGGAGGAGATCACCATCATCATCATCTTTAGTCATGGAAGACATAACATTGCTTTGTGTGTCTGCCTCACAAGCCACAAACGGTCTGCCTTGGTTTTTTTGTTTTGGGTACAGATAGAGTTATTGGTGGAGGAGAAGAAATGAGAATTGGAGTGGCAACTGCCACCTTTTCAAAGAAAGTCTGCTTTCTAGCACAAAGATGGTGTTTCAGTACAAAGGAGGAACTCTTGTTTATTTTTCCTCCTTTCTGCGAAGTTACGACATTAGTGGCAGAAAAAGGGAAAAGGTGGGCATAACTACGAAGTTATTCAAGGTAGTTAAAACATGAGCAGACTGAGGAACTGCAACAGGCTCTTACAACACTGGGTGCCTGGGCATCTAAAATGGCAAATGAGATTTAATGTGGACAACCGCAAAGTGATGCACGTAGGGAAAAATAATCCAAACTATGCGTACACAATGCTGGGTACTAAGCTAGGAGTTACCACTCAGGAAAAGGATCTGTGAGTGATTGTGGACAATACAATAAAATCCACAGCGCAATGTGCAGCAGCAGTCAAAAAAGCAAACCGAATGTTAGGAATTATTCGGAAGGGGATAGAGAATAAAACTGAGGATGTCATAATGCCTCTATACAAATCAATGTTGCGACCGCACCTCGAATATTGTGTGCAGTTCTGGTCGCCCCATCTCAAAAAAGACATAGCTGAACTAGAAAAGGTACAGAGAAGGGCAACAAAAATGATCAAGGGCATGGAAGGGCTCCCGTACGAGGAGAGGTTTGGTAGGTTGGGGCTCTTCAGCTTGAAGAAAAGATGACAGAGGAAATATGATAGAGGTCTATAAAATCATGAGTGGTGTGGAACTTATAAACAAGGAGCAGTTATCTACCCTCTCAGCTAGTACTAGAACTAGGGGACACTCCATGAAACTCATGAGTGGCAAGTTTAAAACAAAAGTGTTTTTTCACACCACGTACAACTGGGTTGTGGAATCTACTGCCAGATGCTGTGGTAAGGGCCAGTGCTATAGCTGAGTTTGAGAGGGGTTTGGACAAGTTTCTGGAAGATAGATCCATTAGCAGGTCCATTAGTAGCGATTAGCCAGACAGGATCAGGCAACATGACGGGAGCTGCGGGAAAACAGAGAATGGATCCCCCATTGTGACCTGTTGGGTGCTTCTCCCAAGCCACCGTGATTGGCCACTGTCAGCAACAGGATGCTGGGTTAGATGGACCATTGGTCTGACCCAGTATGGCACTTATGTTCTTATGATAAGCAATGTAGGCAGCAGCATTAGCAAACTAATTCCTGAATTGGGATTTGTGCAGCAAGACATATACCAGATTGACAGACACTCTCTTTTCAAGTGGATTTCTTCCTAAATTTGTACAGCTTAGTACATGGTGAGGAGCATTTTGCTCTGAACTGTGCAGAAGATTTAAAAAGGATATTTCTGTGAAACTGATTTCAACAAAAATCCAAACAACATCCTTCCTCTGCTATCAAATGCTGCCTAGAGCACAAAAAACACGATGCAATCCCTGTTTATCCTAAGCCATGCTTTGAACACCTTCTATGGCAAGGTGTCCTAAGCTCCCCCCTCTAAATACTGGATGATGAAAGGATTCTTTTCATCAGTGTCTTTGGCATGATCTTCCAGCTACCCAATGGCGTGCCAGTCATGGTAAGCCCTCTAGCTTCATTCTTTACTTGTGTCCCAGCTATTTCTATCTTCTTTCCTGAATGATTCTGAAGATAGTTTTAGAATGGTTTATTTAACAGATGTTCAAGAGTCACCAAGTGACAGAACTAAGGCCGTTTACACACGAGACAGGAGTTATGGGGGGAAAACTGCCATGAGCTGAAATCACAGCAGGGGCAACCACGTGAATCTCCACTCAGGAGATTTCACTCATGGATGAGTCAGGTGAGTGGGTGATCCACGAGCAAAATCGCGGCAGAAATGGGCTAATGACATTTAAAACCCTGCGCACATGAGTGGAGCTTCATGTGATTCTCCTGCCGTGATTCTGGCTCATGGCAGTTCTCCCCACCCCCGATCTTGTGTGCAAGTGCCCCAGGTTTTGCACACTAGAGTCAGACACTCTTAGGATGGAAATTCTTGCAGACTTCAGAAATTGCCACTGAGTCCCTGAATCAATTACTGCATTTCTCCATTCACACCACTGAAAAAAGACACCTCCTTTTGTCTCTCCACTCTAAATCACTCCCTTTATATTCAGTTTTCCCCATAAAGTTGTAATTGCACCGATGTAATAAATGAAGCTAAGTAAGGAATCCGAGGCCAACTTATTTCCCCCATCCCCTCCCCTTTTGAACATATGCTACAATAGTTTCAAACTAATAAATTGTCCATCTAAGATCAGACTAGGTTGGTCTATCAAACAGCCATCCTAATAGGGATGTTTCCCACAATATTTATTTTTCTAGTTTGACAATCAAAACATTTCCATGCTCCTATTTATGAAAAGTGATACGGCACCTAATACAACACGTGACATCACCCACACAGCACATTCCATCTGGCTCCCAGGCATCTCCTCACAAAGAGAGTGGTTTTGTAGTACCCTTGTAAGAAAAAGGAAGGGCCAATTGCATGCAGTAGTTCTGGACTCTAGTCTCCATTCTAGACTAACTTTTCACAATACAAGTAGTCATGAGAAAGTTTGTTCACTGTACTAAATACTTTAGTGGCACAGAATCAATAACGCACTGCTTCCGTTTCCTACATGCAGGCAAGTGCTGCTGCCTTCTCAATCTTTCCCTTATGGGAAAGAGTCCACAAATTTGGGCCCAAGCCCGATACAGCCAGGCTCTCCCAACTCCATGTGCGTAGGAAGCCACGTTCCCCCACACAGTGGGGTTATATCAGAAAAGGGTAGGGTTTAGGCATTCCTACACCCCTTAATGTGGCCCCCACCCTCCCATAGACCACCAATATCATGGTGCTTCACTGGAGGGAAGTGGGGGGCCCCCTTGCAGCTTGGGAGCTTGACTTAAGCTCCAGAGTTCCCTCCACCTGAGGGAACATGGAACATACAAGAGCCACTATAGTGTAGTGGCTAAGTGTGCAGTACCTGGACCACCAGGAAGTAGGGGGGACACCCCAGTTCAAGTCTTGCCTTAAACTCACTGGGTGATCTTGGGCCAGTCACAATATTCTCCCCCAGCCTAACCTACCTCATAGGGTTGTTGTGAGGATTAAAAGTTGTGTTAACTAGTTCTATGTGAAGCACTCCGAGTGCCATGGCAGGAGGGTGCTATAGAAAGATAAAAAGTGTGGAAAAAGCTCACTTTTGTCCGACAGGAGAAATCCAAAGACAGATCCTGTGCCCACTTCATCAAGCATCAGAGCACCCCTTCTTGTTTGACCGTTTAGAGCTGATGGGATGCCTGATTTTATTTAAATTAAGTTATAAATGGGGAAAGCATTACTGCATGGGTATATGCAGACATTAGGAGATCACGCTCAACTAGTCAATACCCTGTGGTGGGGAATGGTCCCATAACGTCTGTTGGGGAATCCGAAGTTCCCCCCACCCCCCGATGTTTGCCATGGTCAATCGCAGCGGAGAATCACATTCACCACGCGATCGGCTGAACCAGCGGGGCCGGCGCCGATCGCGTGGTGAATGCAATTCCCCACCACAATGAAGGGGCCCGTCTCGTCTGGACGGAAACCACGGCCCGGAATCCCCGGCAGGATTCCAGGCCGTGGTCAATTTGGGTGGGCGCCGCGGCTGCATTGGCTGTAGCACCCGCCCGTCTCCCCAGAGGACGGGAGATGGGGGAACGTGGGGGGCGAGGCCGAGTGGCTGCACATTGCGCCACGCGGCCCCGCCCCCTTCCCGATTCCCTGCCGGGATCAGTCGGCACGTCTGTTGGATGTGCCGGAGTGATCCCGGCAGAGAATCATTTGGGTGATTCTGGGATGGGGCGAATGCTGCCCCATCTCGTCTGAAATCAGCCCATGTCCACGCTGCATTCTTAATGCTGTATTACAAAAGACGGAGACGAATAATTCAGATCTCTTTTATTGGACCAACTTGATTGATGAGAATGTGCAAGTTTCTGGGCCACACAGGGCCTTTCCACAAGGATGTAGAAAATCAGAACTATAGACTGATTCTTAGCTGTACTGCATGCCTTGCTGCAGAGTGGTTTGCCACTATTTTGCTTGCTTAGGGCCTGGTCTCAAGCATATTTCAAACAGGCTACTTGAGTGGGTGACTAAGAAAAACAAGCTGCGAGAGTGATCCTTTGAGTCTCGTCTCAAATTCCTCCACTGAATATAGTTCCGTGGATTTCCAATAGTATTCCAAGGCCACCAGCATTCCAAGGCCAACGTTACGGTTAACGGACAGTGTTAAGAGGCAGCAGATCATCACCATTTATGCTTCTGCTAGCATTGCAATGAAAAGACCATCTCCATGTATTTATTTGAATGCAATATTTGTCCAAAGGCTGTATTTGATGGATGACCAATGTGACAGTTTACTACATTTAAATCGACTAACGTTAGAAACTCCAGACAGGCTGTTAGGATAATATTTTTTTATTTTTATATGCCCCCCTGCCATAGCACTCTGGGCACTTCATATAGAGCTAATTAACACAACCTTTCATCCTCAACAACCCCGTGAGGTAGGCTGAGAGGATATTGTGACTGGCCCAAGGTCACCCAGCGAGACCTTTTTATTATAATAGGTATGCATCACTTGTGAAGTTTTCATCGCTCTTCCACATAATTCCCCCATACACAGAGTTTGGAGAGGCACTTATTTTATAATGAAGGAATAAGTAACTACAGGTTCTTTTTTCCATTAGCAGAGTTCCACTTGGCTGCCATTAAAATAATTTGCCTTGTTCTGCATACACGAATGTAAGATGAGCCACACCAGACATTTTCAAGTATTTCTTTTGAAGAGGGGGAAGAGAAGATGTTAGAGATCTCTTGAAAGAAATGACCATTTAATTCAATTTTCCCACAAAACTGGTACTGGTGGCAAGGAACACGGATGCACTTATTTTCAGTTGCCAGTTAACCAGTTGGGATGTCTTAGCCATTTCTCCCATCCGTTCAAGCAGCTCTCCGCAATTCCTATTCCAAGACTCAGCATGACACTACTTTGCTGGGGTCGAGGAGGTGCTGGATGCTACCAGTACCTGGAAACAAATTGCTTTTCCTTCACTACTAGGACTGGGGCGCCCAGGATTTTTGGGCTCGAGCTTGACCTGATGCGTGCATGCGGACACACTCATCCCAAGGACAACACTGCTATCCCAGTGCTTTGCCAGTTCTTCCTTTACCGGACTTCCTAGGCTGGAGTGCAAGGCTACTGACTCTGCAGTAGCTGATGTTAAGCACATCTAATACTGCCTGCATTGTTATACTGTAGGAAAAGCCAGAGGTATAGCAGCACCACACTTGCCATAAGAAAGGCAATTTCAACATCCCAGGGTTGCTGAGTGGATTAACCGGATAAGGATTTAAAGACACACTGCACACTGAAAGGGCTAAATAAAAAATTAATTAATTAAATAAATAAGGAGGACAGACACTACAGATCTAAAATCACTGTTGCTCCACCACAGCCACAGCTATGTTATTTACACCAGCTGTGGGACTGGCCCTTGCGTGTCAGTTTCCGAAGAGAAGGCAAAAAATTAGAGCTCCATTTGTTGTTTCCAATTTTCAAATCTTTACCTGTATTGCTTCTAAACTGGGATCCTAAAAAGGAAGAGAAAAAACAGATTTGAAGTCTACAATTGGTCATTTGCGGTTCAGTTAGGGAAATCTTTCAGTGCCAGTTTGGAATTATTCAGATCTAAGCTACTACCTATCTTCTTTGGGATGCAATAATAGAACTCGTGCTATTATCAGTGTAGGAGAGAGGCTATGGGAGACCAACAAAATAGAAGCTGCCAGAACACATTCCTATCTCTGCTGACATTTAGTTCTTAAGTCCAATTTTGTACACCAAAAGCTCACATTGAATGTGCTAGGAATGCAAGCGACACAGCTGGGTACATTACCAGCAAGGCTCTTGCCTTTCAGATGGTGCAGAGACTCGTTTCCCTGGTGAGGGGTAAATTTTGCAAAATGATTTTTAAAATTGACGGGGGGGGAGGGGTGGCATGCTAATTGTACTGCAAGTGCATTAGCAAGAACATGGGTAGTGTCAAGAACATAGCGAGGAAGAAAAACCCAGGACAGTTACATGGATAATGTATTTTTATAATTTAAATTTATGTTATATTTCTTATTTATTTTGCCATTTGTTAGGTGTTATGCAATGGCCTACGGTCAAGCTAATAAGACACTTATTGTTACAGCCTGCTTTTCTTGCTTATGCACTAAGGCCTTTTATGGAAATCACATTCTGCAATAGTCATTCTGCTAAAAAATAAAGGAGATTTATATGTATATAAAATATTGTCTTTGAGGAAGAAATAGAGATTGCTATAAAGTTTAAAAAAAGGGTGAAATCCCAAAACCATGCTTTTTTAATATACTTTTAAAAAAGAGCACTCAGTGCTCCCACCCGTGCCGATCAGCAGAAGCTTGGGAGTGCTCCCTGCCAACGAAAGCCCCACTTACAGTGTGCTTGGATGAGTGCATACTCTCCCTCCTACCTGCTGGACCAGCGGGGCTTACATTGCAGGAAGCAGCAGGGGAGGGAACCACTCAAGTCTGGGGAGCACACTCCCCCTCTTGGCAGTGCAAGTGGGGTTTGGAAGGAGCACATCCAGATCCCTGCTGAACAGCTGGGCCCTGGGTGTACTCCTGCCCCTTGATCCCCTCCCCACCAAGCAAGCCCATTTGCATTGCAGATGTGGAGGGAGTGCTATTGTTTTCCTGGCTAACAGCAGGGAAATAGAAGTGGTTCTCTACAGGCAGTGCGAATCTCAAGGAGTTTGCTCTGCAACAAAGAGGGATCAAAGGTTTCCCTCCCCGCCCAGTCTGGAAAAAGCCATAAGGACTTCCCATGAAATTGTTTCCCCCCTCCAAATATGTGGTATTATATTTAGAGTTTTATTTGGCTGGGAAAGCTTAATGGCAAATTTTAAATGGCTCAGATGTGGCACTAGAAGAGGTCAGCTTCTTCTGCCTACCTCCCAAGCCACAAACCCCCACCCTTCTACTCCCTCTGCCAATAAGGGAAAGCAGCAATTAGTGCTAAAGGGAGTTTTAGGACTGGAAAGTTGGGTCTTGGGTCAGTCGCAATAAGTGCCAAAAGGTAAAACAAAAGACCTAGAGGACTACCTGCTGTCCTAGGTACTGCCACCATCTCCCATTTGGGAAGAATTAGCTTGGGTCCTTAGCTAGCGTCGCAGGCACACAGCATACTCAGAAAGGTGGAATACTCCTGCATTGCAGCCGATAGCAGCATTCCTCAACAGGGTCAAATCCAGCATGCAGAGTGTACACCTGTGTCCACCCCCACCTTACACACATGCATCTCTGTACTTCTTTTTGAACCAAGCCGTACCTACTCTTACACCCCCTTCCTTCCAGACTGAATGGGAAAAGAGTGAGTGGGGCTAAGTGGACTTCTGATTGGGTAAGTCCTGCCTACTCCACTCATCATCTTTCCCCCCCAGAGTCAAGTCACAATGATGGGAGTCCAGCTCAGCCAAGGGGAAGTTGTTCTTCTCTCCGGTATCCATGACCAGAAAGGAGAGAATGGGACCCTGCCCTCCCTACTGTGTTGCAAGTGAGAGAGATGAACACTGGAGTGCGTGTGTGTAATGGAGAAATTGCACTGTGTATTGGGCCACACTGAACTCCCAACTCCTGTTCTCCATCTGGCTCCCCAACCTTCACCTCGCTGTTCTTCCCATCCTGCTTCCACTAGCCTCCTAGCCACTTCACTCTGCTGTTCTTGCCCCACACCACCGCAAATCTGCATATTTAATTTTGTGGATACTTACCATTCAGCCCACCGAGTAAAGCCCCCCTTTAAAATCCAGCTTGCCATGGTAAGTAATTGTCATGATGAGTAACACTGCTCTATAGTGAAGGAATTCCAAACAGTATTCTTAAGTATTTATATCGCACAAGCAATGTACCTGGTGCTTTACAAATGTTGAATGTAGATAGATTGTAAGCCCCCTGGGGCAGGGACCCTAAGAGAGACAAGGGAGGGAGGGGCATCAGAGGGAGAGACAAGGGGACATTTATGAAGGCGTAAAGTTGCAGGTACACATGCTTAGCTTAGATACTTAGGGGAAGGAAATGCTGGGGGGTGAAGAGGAAAGGAGCTAGGGAAGGCCTGACTAAGAGGTAAGTTTTCAGAAGGGATTTGAAGGGAGAGGAGTGAATGCACTCAAGGGAGAGAGTTCTAGGCATGGGAGGCAGCAAGGGAACAGATTAATATGTTTGAGGAACAGGGGAGTCATGAGCAGGCAATGGTGGAGGAAGAGAAGAGTGGCGCTTTCGGACAGGAGTGCAGCAGGAGACTAATATAAAGCGATAGCGGGGGGACGAGGCCATGAATAACCTTGTAGGTAAAGAGATGGATCCAAAGGCAATGTTGCCTAACCTTCCCTCACCAGAGGCTACCACAGCACAGAACAAGTGGCAAGAAGAATAGGACAAAGGCATCTCAGTGTACTCTAAAACTTGGGGTGAAACAGGATTTCTCTGGGCTCTAGCCCAGAAAGAGCAAATGTTACTTGCATGCAGCTTTTTGCAGATCTCCATGATATTGTATACAAATGTCTTTGCAAAAATTTAAGAGTTCCTATTTATAAAGGTTTGAGCTACCATATACAAACACTTTGTAAGACTAGTATCAAGACGTTCTGCACAGACAATAATTTTTTTAAAACATTCTTTCCAAACCAATCTTCCTTCAGAAGGAACATGATTGACAAACTGATTAACACTAACCCTCAAGTTATTTTTGTTTTAACTCTGAAGAAATAACAAGCCATCAACCTCTACCACCCGACTCTTTTTGATTAAGAAATCATTGGAAAAAGGATGCCCTATTGACAGAGGGTCAGAGTTCACTTGGACTCCCAGTGCTTTCAGCAATGTATCTAAGCCAAGCCAAGCCCTGATGCTCTTTGAATAGGATCGATTTGGAGATATACGAATAAGCTTTAACCAACTCAGGCTGGTTTCTTATGATCTGGTCCAGCACGGGTGTTCATATGATTGCACAGATGCAACAGTCTGGAAATCAAGCATGCTCTGAAGTAGTAGTCTTCCCATTCAGTTCTCATTTTCAATTCTCCACTACACGCCACTCTGTGCTTTCGTTTACACCTACAATTAATGTAAGATGCTAGGGGGCTGGAGATTGCAGTCCAAAAAGGCAAGCAATTTAAGCATACAGCAAGTCAGCAGCAGAGCAAGGAACAACACACTGAACTCCCAATTCCTGTTCTCCAAGCTGCTCAACTTCAATTTGTTAACACAATAAGTTACCTGTTTTGAGCAAGCTACACGCAATGTATAAACACATAGGTTCACAAAGTCTGGGTTGGGAACCCATGTGGGGGCATGCAATCTGTAGAAGGGGTCCCAATCCAGACAGATATTTCATAGCCTTTGCAGGTCTGTTGCTTTCTGGGATCATGGAATTATATGCAACACACAAAGTGGGGTCACAGGCAAGGTTTTGGGAACTACTGTTGTGTGAATGCTGACTTAAGCAATAGTTTCCCTAAACGTCCATTTCCAAAAGGTAGAAATTACACTGCCCTTAAATTTATTTTTTTAAAAGTGGATTTAGGAGTAGCTTAAGGACATGAACAGCACGCAACTATTGAAAAACCTCAGTGTTTTCAATCTTATTTGTCTATTATAAAAACAGAGGGAGAACACAAAAATGCTATTTTAGACCAAAGTATAATAGACAATTACAAACTTAGATCATCAACATCAGAACAAAGCTTAACATAAATAATATCTGCATTATGCTTGACTCAAGGAGAACAGAAGCATCATTCACTATATAGACATCCACCTTTAACAGACCAATATGTATAAAGCTGTCAAAACTAAAATCTTTCTTGGTGGCATAGAGCTTTGGGGGTGGCCTGCTACCAATGCTGAAGAGCAACCAACAACAAAGGGTGGTTTCAGAAGTGACGCATTCCAATTCACCACAGTGAATCCCACCCCAGTGTGAACGGATTCACCGTGGGCTGTGGTGACACGTGTGGCCCCAACAGAAGAGACAGGATCATGACCACCACACAGGGGCAATCAGAGAGAACATGGGCTGCAGGAACACAACAGACATGCAGTAGAGACGTGGACCGTGATTCGAGCCCCTGGGGTCAATTCCTTCCACCGGGGCTGCGGGTTTCCATTCAGAAGTTACTTTTCATTCACCCCTGCCGTGGTGACCTTCACCACACTTCTGGACCTCCTTCCGTCCCGAGGTTAGCTTCACTCCGGGCCGCATTTAACTGTGAACATCTGGATGCGAGCAAACAGACATGCACGGCACTTTCACCCCCCCCCGTGTTAGACTGAGGTGGACATTCACCACATCACTTCTGAAATCACCCAAAGTTGAGATGTCTGTGTGGCATGCTGTGGTTACTTTCAAGGTATGAAGTGAACAATACTCCGAACAGCAGGATGGGAAATGCTTTTGCATAATTTGTATCCCCCTCTGAATAGGTTTGCTCTGCTCCTTCTCTTCCAGCCTTCAAATCCCTCCTAAAAGCCTGCCTACCTCTCCATCATGCTTTCCCCTAGCTCCTCTGCCATCCTTCATTCAAGCTCCCCCTTTCCCCTGTAACTACATTAAGCATGTGCACCTGAGACTTCACAACCTCATGAGTTTATCCCTTTGCTCCCATCTCCTTTTCCTTGTCTATCTTAGATTGCAAGTCCATCAGGGTAGGGGCCCATCTCCAATGACTAGAATGCCAGGTACATTGCTGGCACTATATAAATAATTATTAAATTATAAATAAAACTATATAATAATTTAGCTTGCATAGTTTGTTCTGTTCACAGAACGTGGATTTCTCTGCTTGAGAATTTGGAATTTTCCTTTTGCAGAATACACAGGAAGTTACTAAAGGGTTATTAGTGATCAAAGTGAGAGCGTGTATGTGCATGGCTTTAGTAAAGAGTGAATATTTTAACTTACCGTGTCTTTGTATAAAAACCCTGAGCAAGGGGTTTGCGCTGGAAACCGCCTTGAAGAAATTATCATCGTTATTAATTGGAAGAAGGTCCCCATGTATGTCAGCATATCCAATCATCACCTCCATGTTGGATATATGGTGGATGTGAAGAACAAGCTTGTAGAAGTCTTCAAATTTTCCTGGTTTGTAACGATCCAGAGAGAATCTTCGGAATTCTGCCCCAAACTGCAATTAAGAAAAAGAATAAGTAGGCAACAGTTTTAAAAACATGCACAATTTTACTGTTTTCCTATCCTTATGCTGAGCACAACTAAATAGTGCTCTTTCAAGTTTGCAATTCCCCATTTATACTCTTATAGGTAGATGCAGAATAGACAGCCTTGTAAAAAGGGGTCATCAAGCTTATAGTATGCAAGCATCTTTTCAAGTCATCTTAGAATTTTCTTTTTTAATGGTAGATTTTATGTAAAGCTATAAGCAAGGATTATCTGCAGACTCCCAATTTACTGAAACCAAGCCAAAAATGGGTACCTGAGCTTTCGCATCCCTTGTCTCTCCCTCTGTTCCCCCTTCCCTGTCTCCCCTCCCCATCTTTAGATTGTAAGCCCTTGGGCAGGGACCGTGTCTATCTTATTCTTTGTAAAGCACTGGGTACATCGCTGGCGCTGTATAAATGCTTATAACAACCACGTTAGTTTCAGCAGTTTCAGCAGTTCACTATCTGTATCTACAACCTCCCCAAAGCTTTCTTCCAAAACTAAGAAGTGTGTTAAAGCAAAACTAGAGAAACATTTCTTACAACTAACTTCAAAAATAGCTACCCAGCTTTTGGATTAGTTTAGAAAAATTCTCTACATGTTTCTCCATTACCACCACAATAAAAAGCCATTTCAGAAACAAGATGAGCTTGAATATACAATCTTCTTTAAAAGGAAGATTTTTCATCTCTAGATGCTTAATAGTTCTTGATATTGAAAGAAAAAAAAATGCTTCAGATTCTAAATGCGTTCAATATAGATGTTTTCTCATTCTGCCACCGTACTATATTTTAAAGTTTTTATTCTTAAGTTAATGACCTGCTGCTTTTTGGGACATACACTATTTTGAATTACTTCCTAATCTGGAGCAGCACTGTGGGCCAACATTTTTTGAAAACCACAAGCTTGTGTAAGCTTTAAGCAATAAAAATGTTTCAACTATTGTTACCCCACCGAGTCCGGGTTCGGTCCCTCATGTTTAGCATATAGACCCTAAAACTGGTAGCCCCCCCGTGTGCATTTCTTGTGTGTATGGTCAGTCACCACACACAGGTTTAGTATGACAAGCCTAATACCTGGGCAGGCGTTCTTCTCTCCCACACTCCACCCACCAACCCCCTCCCTTCCCAGTCTCACAGGACTCAGCCACGCCAAACCACGAGAACAAGAAGCCTCCCCAGCGGTTTCTTTCTTCCGGGATATCACTCCAGGAGGCGTTCCAGCACCTGCTATGTCTGCCCACGGCACCCATGGAGATTTGTACCTGACAGCACTTGGTGGCTGGAGAGAACCCTTTGCTATGCTCAGAATGCTAATTTTATTGAGCAAACAACATACTTTGAGGAACTGTAGTGAAAATCAAAAGTAAAAGCAAAAATTGAAAAATCAAGAGCAATCAGTCTTTGCATGAGCAATCAGTCTCAACCTGGTTTCTCACATCCATGGTTCACAGTGATGTACGGGCAGAAAGCAGCACACAGGTGGGGTTTTTTTTTGGGGGGGAGGGGTTGTCTGCCATGGAGTTGGAAATCCTTGCTGGTTTGCATAAGACCCCCAGTCAAACCTACACCTCTTGTACCAACTTCTCTAGCTTCTTCTACATTACCATGCAGTTGGGGGTGGACAATATCCCTGCTTACCAAGATGCTCTGCACAGATGAGGAAAAACTTCAAGGAAGGTCCAGCCTCCATAACGTGACTGCCCTACTTTTGGTAGGGCACAAAGCATCTGGAAAGTCACAATCTCATTCACCCCCCACTCTCTCATCTCATCTGGGCGTCCCACTCTTCTATTCTGCTGAACTTGGAACTGCAGCAGGGTTACACAGTGTCTGCACTCCCATCATGTAGGCACAGAACCCTACTGTGTGCATGTGCCATTCTAGGAGCACATAGCCAGCATTGCAGGATGGGTTTGATAGTTCTCTATACATCAGGCCTCACCCAAATGTCAGCAGAGCCTGTATCCATCACCTCTTTCCCCCCACCCACCCTTCTCTGGGACCTGTACCCCAGCACCCACAGACAAATCAGAAGTCATTTGGCTTTCCCTGGCAGACAGCCTGCAGCGATAGCTTTCTATGCAGTGATGACCCCTCATGCTCATCGAAAGCAAAAGTAGTTACTATCAAAAAAGAAAATGCAAGAGTTGCTTTAACCAATGGCCAGCTTCACTCTCACATACATTCCATCTGTAGTGACCTTCACTACCTTGCTCTTGCAGATTCCCCCCACCGGCCCATTTCTTAACATTGTGGGTCCACACAAGCCGAATTTTTAAAAAATCCATGCAGTAACAGCTGTAGTATTTTTACATGCTTTGGTCTTCACTGCAGAGGATGTTGGGGAAGATACCCTTGCTGGAACTATTATTTGTAGGTGATGAACTGGAAAGCTATCACAAACAAATGCAACTATAGAAGAGGTTCTAGAGCAAACTGACAAGACTAAATAGTAACAAATCACCAGGGCCAGATGGTATTCACCTCAGAGTTCTGAAAACTCAAGTATGAAACTGCAGACCCATTATTGGTAATTTGTAACCTATTGCTAAGATCTGCCACTGCAGACCCAAGGACTGAAGGGTAGTGAATGTAACGCTGATATTTAAAAAGGGTTCCAAAATGTGATCCTGGAAGCTACAGACCAGCAAGCCCAATGTTGGTGCCGGGCAAACTGGTAGAAACTGTTCTTAAGAACAGGATTACTGGGTGTATTGATGAACACGACATAATAGGGAAGCGGCATCAGCATGGATTTAGTAGAGGAAAGTTGTGCCTTGCTAATCTATTGGAATTTTTTTGAGAGAGTAAATAAGCATGTGGATGAGGGTCCCTCACAAGAGACTCTTGAGGACACTAAAGCCATAGGGTAAGACTAGAGGCAGTATCCTATTGTGGATTGGTAACTGGTTAAAGGATAGGAAGTAAAAAGAGTAGAACTACTAAGTGGTCAGTTTTTGCAATGGGAAAAAGTAAATAGTGATGTCTCCCAGGGATCTGTACTGGGACCAGTGTTTAATAGATCTGGAGGGGAAAAAAAAAAAAAGAGGGAGGTGATCAGATATGTAGATTAAAAAGTTAAAGGCAGTTAAAACCCAAGCTGACTGAAGAATTGCAGGAGGATCTTGCAAGAATAAATGGCAGATGAAGTTTAATGTTGACAAGAGTAGAGAAATGCATAGAGAGAAAAATAATCCAAGCTATATGTAACCAATACTGGGGTTCTAAGTTACAGGTTACCACTCAGGAAAAAGATCTTGGGAGTCATTGGGGACAATCTATTGATATGATCAGCATGCTGCTGCGATCAAAAAAAGCAGACATTAGAAATTATTCAGAAAGGTTGCAACTTGCCCAAGGCCACCCAGCGAGTTCACTGGCCAGGGTGAGATTCAAACCTGGTCTCCCCAGTCCAAGTTCAGCACCTTATCCACTACACCAGGGGAAAAGTTTACTGGTGAAAAGACAAATTGTAATTGGGGAAGAAACTAACAACAAATCTATGATTAACCCTCTGGACCAAAATGGGCAGAGTAGGCTGCTTCGAGGTTAAACTAGAAGGATCAAAATAAGCAGCAAACCATATCATAAGCATCATTAACGTTCAAAATTTTAGAAAGTCAACTGATAAAGCAGTAATCAAGTTGGCTGAGCTTTTGCAATTTATATATATAAAAAAGATTTACAGCAAAAACCCAATTGCCTTTGTATGAGCCAAGAAGAGAGTGTCCCAGCAAATCACATCAGGAGAGAAAATGGAGTCGTGTCAAAATGGCAGATCTATGAACTCAGCAACAGTATGAACTGGGAGAGAGATCTGGTAAAGAGCTCCCAGCCACCTGAACACTACCACAGAGACCATTATCCTCCTCAGAGAATCCAACATATTGTTATTAGTCTGAATCAATAACTCTGCCAAACCTTTTACCTCTTCTACCAGAGTGATATAGTTGCCCTCTTGAAAATTTTGCCTAGACAGGGGAGATGTTTGCGATAGCGACTCAGCATTGATTGGGCGGTTATCTTTGTGCCGATACTAAAGCAGCAATTATCTTTTGCCTTATAAAATTCCTGTTAGTCAATCATGTGTAACAGGTGATCAGAGAGTTTGGGAAAAGATTACTGGTAGCCCCTTGCCATTTCCCTTACCCCAATTAATAGGAAGTGCCTGCGATTACAGAGAGCATCTGTGGAGGCGGCAGGGTAGAGATGTCCGACAGGTGAAGAACCGATGCCAGAGCATCCCAAACGTGGCATAGCCTACGAGTCCGTGACTCATGCAAGGGTACTGAACGTATAAAACTCGGCTGCATCACCACCAGGATACAGTATTACCAGCGAGCATGTTTTAGGAGCAGAGTCTGGGAAAGCTTCCTCAATTTCTTGTACCATTGTTCGAGATGGTATGGAATAAACACTTCAAGAAGGGGTACACAGGTGAGCAACTCCAATCTGTAGTAGTCAGGGAGGAGAGAAACCCGTCCCACTACCCTTGCAGTCTGCTCCAGGAATCCTTGGAACGTCCCAGCTGTGGAGAGCTTGTGGAGCACAGTAAGAGGGTCATTAGTGCAGACCTCTCACAGGCTAGAGAATCTAGAAGCCTTCCTGTCTGATTGGGAGTTCCTCTGGTCAGTCTTGGAGAGGTGGAGAGAGGCATTGTAGATATTTTCTTTGAGGGGCGCCGTCAGCGCAAGAGGATGCAATCCTGCTACAATCAACATTCACTGTAAGGGGGGGGGAGGGGGGGGAAGAGAGCAGAAACAACGTCATGGTTGTCTACTACTGAGCGGGTCAGATCTAGGCACAGGTATGAGATACCGGGCAGAGGACTTGCATCACTCACTGTTTTTAAAGACACCAGTTTCCAGGGGTCAGCTGTTATTAGGTACTGCGAGTTTTCATGTAAGGCTCAAGGGAAGGCAAGCAATGCCCAAGCAAGTCACACCGGAGGATTTATTTATTTATTTTAAAAGTTATCCTGCCTCTTCCACCTAAAGGCAGCTCGAAGCGGCTAACCAACTTATATTCAATACAAAAATAATGTTTTTAAAATAAAATAAAACTAACAATAAAGATAAATTTAAGACCCCTATCACCCTATCCCTCATTCTCCTCTCCCTTCACCCATCTCCCTTGCCAAAAGGCTGATGGAACAGCCGGATCATGCATAATCGTTAAGAGGTCCGGAGCCATCTGGGCCTCTGCTGGGAGTTCCAGTCTAGGTGTGGCCAGTGAGCACACCTTCTCCATAGTTGCCCCCCAAAAAACCTCAAGAAGAGCGCTCCCAGATGACCGCAGGGGCTGATTCAGAACCTGGGGGGTGAGGCAATCCCGCAGGTAGGCAGTGCCTAGGCCGTAGAGGACTTTATAGGTAAACGAATGAGGCCTGGAAAAACTACAGGCAGCCAGTGCAGCAAACAGAGCACTGGTGTAATGTGCTCACGGCGACTCATCTGTCAAGAGACGGGCCGTCACATTCTGCACTAGCTGCAGTTTCTGAACCGTCACCATTGGCAGCCCCATGTAGAGTGCATTTCTCGCTACAGCCCCCATCTGGACATCAAGTGGAGCTGAAAATCGAGAAGCACTCTCAGACTATGAACCTGGGGGACCAGTGGGGGAGGGGGGCAAACTCCTTCAATGATGGGAGACGCCACTCCCACCACCCTACCCCACCATCACCACCTTGGTCTTCTTGGGCTTCAGCTTAAGCCAGCTCACCCTCATCCAGTCCCTCAAAGCCGACAGACTAAGTAAGCACCGAGACTGCCGGGTCCGGGTTGGATGAAAAAGAGAGGTAGAGTTGGGTGTCATCAGTATATCGACGACACCAAACCCTCTCACGACCTCGCCCAATGGTTGCATGTACACCTTGCAGGACTCCACATGAGAGGTGCTGGGGAAGAGGATGAGCAATCCCTGAGCACCACCCACTGAGTTCTCCCATCCAGAAGGGAACGGAATCATTCAAGAATGATCCCGCCCACTCCGGCTCGGTCCCGCAAGCGAGTCAACAACATCTCATGATTAATGGTATCAAATGCAGCCAACAGGTCTAACAGAATCAGCAGGGTCGATTGACCCATATCTAACTCATGGCGGAGGTCATGGACCAAAGCCACAAGTGCAGTCTCCGTGCCATAACCTGGACTGCGAAGGATCTAGAAAACAGATGCCCCTGCAGCTGCTGAGTCACTACCCGTTCAATAACCTTCCCTTTTTAGGGAAGGTTATTGGAAACCGGCTGATAACTGGCAGGGGAGTCAACGTCAAGCAATGGTTTCTTGAGCAGAGGCCGTACCACTGCCTCCTCGAGGCGGATTGGCACTTTGCCCTCTTGAAGGGAGACGTTAGCCAACCCTGCCAGCAATGGCCGCAGCATCTCCCAGCTGACCTTAACCCGTCAGGATGGGCATGGGTCTAGTTCACAAAATGTGACTGACAGTCCCAACAACATTCCCTGCATCAGCAGGCTGTACGCAAAATCAGACAAGGCGGGTCTTCCATAACCTCTGACACCCCTATTGTAATAAGCATGGCGTTGAAGTCATGGTGAATATGAGCAATTTTATCTGTGAAGTAAAAATCGACAAACATGTCACAGCGGGCACTGGGAAAATTCCAGTTCCAGGCGGAGGGAGGCTGGACTGACCAGCCTCCTCAGCACCCGGAAAAGCTTGCTTGGGTAAACAAAAGGTTATGCCTCGCTTGGGTAAGAAAAAGGTTAGAAGACAATGGAATTGCAACTCTGGCTTCTTTTAATGCCCTTTCCACTATACTGGAGGCTAGCAACATTGGAGATTCAGGTATATCACCACCCTGGGATAACTGGTTTATTCCAGACAGACGCTTTCCCCCAGGTTCCATCCTGTACTGTCACCCATCTTCTCTAGTTGTGCTTTCGTTCCAGAGAGGGTGATCCCGAGGTACCAGATAGAGCTGAAACCAGGCACCAGGCCGGTCAGGCACCCCACTGAATTTGGCATGCCCAACTCACCCTGGTTGCACTCAGGCACCAAATGGTACCAAAACACAACAACTCGACAGGGTACTGGACCCCCCCAGGCTGACTGACCAGGCTGCTGCTCCTCTGTTCTGGACTTGTGGCTACTTCCCCCACTTGGCTTTTTCTGATTGATTAGAGAGAGAGGGCCTCTTATCTGCATGCACCCCCAAAGAGTCCTCTGTTCCCAGGTGGACCATGCCAGGGGAGCACAGCAGGCTCCCCCATTTTGGCTTGGGGGTGGGGGAGGACACAAATAGAAGAGAAGAGGTCTCCTTACTCCCCCCCCCCCACTCAGAAAAGCCAAACAGGAAGATCCCAGCCATCTGGCTGGGGAGGAGCAGTGGGAGAAAGAGCCAAGCAGGGGGAAGTTCCCCGCACAGCGGGAAGTTCCCCGCACAGCTGAGCAGGACACAGGGCAGGGAAAAGCAGGGAGGAGTATGGAGGAGCTGCAGCCTGACCAGTAAGGCAAATCATCATTGGACCCAGGGAGCAGTGGGGGACGAGAATGGCATCCTGGACATCCTGGGACATCCCAGTAATATCCACATTTTGGGGCACCAGGTACCTGGTGGGGCAGTCAAGTACCCCATTGGGTGCCCGAAATGCAGATATTGCCCACGGGTAGCTAGAGTGCTACCTGCTGCAACTCTAGTCTCAAAAAGCAAGAGAAAGACTTTGGTGAATTGCAACATTTATGGACTGTTCTTGCAGCATCGTTTCCTCCCATGGACCCTGGATGGAGTCCCAGAGAGGACTTGTGTGACACAAGACGGGAGAAGCCTCTGTCAGCAATAGAGCAGATTGTGTTTTTAATTAGAAACTAAGGGAATGCTGTCCATGGAAGTCTGAGGGAAACATAGCAGAAGGTAAGTCTGGCTATTGACTATTTTTGGTCGGGCAGTGACACGACGAGATACCAAGACTACTGGTTGTGATATTAGGGACTGTTAGACTTGGGAATACAATAAGAGGATGTAGCCACTCTACCCAAGACACAGAACTTAGCTGAATAGTTCATGCTAGATTGCGACTGTTCCTTCAGGTGCAGGAGACTAGCAGCACAGAAGTGCTTGTGCCTGGCTCCAAGTCAGAAACCTGAGGCGGGGGGGGGGGGGGGGGGAAAAGGTGCCCTCACTCAGCTGGGGCCAGATTAGAATGGTCAAGAGATCACGTTTTGGCTATGGAGAGCAACCAATATAGCATGGAGGTGTGACTTAAGGAATGGTGAATACGGCACCAGGACAGAACCTGGAGCAGGTGGTGACACCAGCACCAACATCAGTACCATGTCAGTATAACAGGTTCTTTCAAACAGTCACACATGGACAAGGCTCCATATTTGAGAGCAACATATTTGAGAGTGAGCCAGCACAAGCCCAGTCTGGGCCTGTCTGGAGTGGCACGCATCATGGAGCACAGGGGCTTGGGTTCTCCCTAGGGTCACCTTCAACCAGGCTGACCAGAACCATCTCCCTGAAGAATTGATTCATGTTCTCTAGTGCCCAAGGGGTGGGCAGGATACATTGCCCTGCCCCAGAAGCCCTGTGGGGTGGAGCTATCCCTGTATCTTGTGGAGAATGGGGCATTGGGTCTACAAGCAGGGAGCTGAGACTGAGACTTCAATAGTATAAACTCAATGGAACAGATCTGCTATCCAGGTGGTCAGTAAGGCCACCGTCTTCTGCCAAGGTTCCAGCGACAGTGAAATATTAAGAATATCTATAAAAATATCACCACAGCCATCTGTACCATCCCAGTTAAGGATGGGCTCCTGGACTCAAGCTTGGGCATGTCCGAGCAGAACGTATCGCTGACCGAAAGTCTTTAGGAGTGATGCCTCCCAAGGTCATGTGACCCATCGTGGTTAGCGCCTTCCTTGCAGGCGATGCCAGGGCAGGGCGCACAGGTGTCTACTGAAACCAGCGGTTGTGGGCTCAACCTGTTTGGTGCTGAGCATTGCTTCCTGTTGGATACAGAGATCATCCCCGCTCTGATCCAGGTACCAGGGCAGATCTCAGAGGCGTGAGACTTCACATGCCCTGCCAAGAGTAAGCTGTCGTAATCCTTTTTTTTTTGGGGGGGGGGGGGGTATTGTCCCATTGTGTGCTAGCAAGTCTCTGAAGCAAAGGGTCTTTTGAGGGGGTTTACCCCAAGCCTTTCAGGCTTAGAACGGGGGTGGGGAGTTCTGTTCCATTGTGTGCCTACAAGTCTCTTGGGCTGTGGAAGTCTGTGGAACCTTTTTTTTTTGCAGAGTCCGATGAGCAGAAGCACTTGTGATCAGAGCAAGTCTAGATTCCATGCTCTTCCTCTTTGAGGTGGTGGGGTGCTCAAATTACATCTCCAGCCCAGTGCAGGGGGATCCTGCCCTTGTTGTTTCTTTGGTGGGTAAATGGCACCAGGTATCATGTTGTTAACTGTCTGAAAGACTGGAGAGAGGGTCTTCTTACAGAGATATGGAGTCAGAAAGACCTGACTTTTCTTGTTCTAGAAGAGGCTTGGCAGAACTGGTAATGGTGAGTTGTGGTCCATTGCCAGCGTCTTAAACTGCCTCTGTGACTGGGTGAGTGCCTGCCTGTGATTGGTTGTGCAGCACACATGACTGTCTCATGGTCACTGATTGGGTGTTATCTTCCTGTGCCCCACTCATTCCACAAACTTCCCACAGCCATCAGGACCAGACAAGACACAGGGCATTTATTGCCTGAGCAGAGGGGAAATGGCCAATCAGCCAGGTGCTTGAGGCTTGTGTTGTGGGGGCTGTGGTGTCCATGGGTTACAGCAGTCTTTTTATGCCTTTGACTGTGGAAAGGAAAAAGTGTTCACATGCTTTGCATTATTTGTGATCATCATGGAAGGACCTCTTGAGCCAGAAAGGAAAATAAATGGAACAAACCAGAGAATTGAGAAGAAGAACGTAAGAATAGAATAGAGTAATAGCATAAGATACAAAGTAACAGTACAAGAGAATGAAAGTAAGTGAGGTCGTTGAAGTGGAAGGGTAGGCGGTTAGAGCGTAGGTGGTGCTCGACTCACTCTGAAGTTGACCAATTGTGGCATAGATTTTTTTTTATTTTTTTTTTTAAAACCCTATGCCATGGCTAGGATGGCAGTGAAGAAAGCTTTTTTCTCTGCTATCATAGCGTCTGCAAGTCTCATCCAGGGGAACTGTTCCAGGTCGTGAGGGGCCTGGTTAACCCAGCCTGTCTCCGCCAGGAAATGGAATCATCCATAGCCCACTGACATTTTTATTAATTGCTTTACAGACAAAAATAGCTTGTATTCACCACAGCTTGGACGCTGCCATTTCAACAGCCGAGTCAGAGTTTGGCATTATGGTACCTCTGTCTTGTCCTGTTTATTTGGAATGGTTTCAGTTAGTATCATCCACTGATAAGGGGCAGGTTCTTGAGGCAATGAAGGCAACCAGTTGTGAATTAGATCCTTGCCCATCCTGGCTGGTGAAAGCCAGTCTGGTGACATTGGGGATACTGTTGGTTGGGGTGGTTAATGCCTCCCTATGGGACAGTAGGGTGTTGGGCATGCTTAAAAGTGCAGTGGTCCAGCTCCTGCTTAAGAAACCATCTTTGGACACCAACTCCCTGGCCAGCTATCGGCCTGTCTCTAACCTTCCCTTTTTAAGGGATGGTTATTGAATGAGTAGGCCCTTCCGCTCCAGGTTTACCTTGCTGCTACGGGACTCCTGGACCCATTTCAGTCAGGTTTTCATCCTGGGTATGGCACAGACTACTTATGGCTTTGGTGAATGATCTGTGCCTTAAAAACAAGGTAAAATTCCTCTTGTCCTTGTTAGATTTTAGCTGTTTTTGATACAGTTGACCATGAAGTGTTGACGACACGACTACAGGACCTAGCGTGGGTGCGCAGGACCACTTGAGTGGTTCCGTTCTTTCCTGTCAGGGAGGTCCCAGAAGGTGGTGATGGAAGACTGCTTGTCATCCCTTCGGGATCTTCCCTGTGGTGTCCCATGGGGTTCCAGTCTGGCTTTCTTGTTCAATGCGTAACTTATGCTGCTGGGCAAGGTTATTCAGAGGTTTGTAGTGAGGTGTCACCAATAGGGTAGTGGGTCTGGTAATGTGTAAGGCAGTAGATGTGGCAGCTCACATTGATGGGATTTGCCACCCACTGGTTTCCCAAGTTCGCAGTCTAGTTGTATTCCTCGGTACGCCACGCCGCCTGATCTTCAGGTGGGGGCTGTGGCGAGGAATGCATTTCACCAATTACATCTGGTGCGACGGCTTTGGCTGTATGTTTCAGATAGTGACCTGGCCACTATCATCCATGCTTTCATTACCTCAAGATTGGACTATTGCAATGCACTCTACGTGGGGCTACCCATGGGGATGGTCCGGAGATTGCAGCTAGTGCAGAATGCTGCGGCCCGTCTCCTTATGGGGATGGATCGTGGTAAGCACATGACACTGGTGCTCCAGGCTCTGCACTGGTTGCCTAGAGTCTTCCAGGCCCAATTCAAGGTGTTGGTGTTAACTGAAACTCCTATACAGCCTTGGCCTGACTTACCTGTAGGATCACCTTGTTCTCTGGAGCAACCTCTATGGTCCACTGGGAATGCCCTTCGAGGTCCCCCGTGTTGCCCAGCGGGCCACTATGGAGAGGGCATTTTCTGTGGCCGCGCATAGGCTGTGGAACTCCCTCCCAGCAGAGGCCCAGGTGGCCCTGGATCTTCGTTCTACCGTATGCGTAAAACTTGGCTGTTCCACCTGGCTTTTGGCTAGGAAGATGGGGTGTAAGGTGGGATGTGGGTTGGGTAAGGGTGGTGGTGTTTGGTGCCTTCTCTTTTAATGCACTGTTTTGTTTTTATTCATTATGTGTTTTAATTGCTGTAAGCCAGCCCAAGCTGCTTAGAGCAGGATGGGCTGGATAGAAAGTAGTTTTATAAATAAATAAATGAATAAATGCAAGCTGACGCTCAGCTCTACCTCTCTTTTTCATCCAACCCAGGTCCTGCAGTCTCAGTGCTTACCCAATGTTTGGCTGCTGTTGGGGACTGGACGAGGGTGAGCTGATTGAAGGCAACTCCTGACAAGACTGAAGTGATGCTGGCTGATCCTATGACTTGGAGGGGGTTGGGACACTGTCATTAATGGGGTCTGTCCCACACTGGTCGATCAGGTTTGCAGCCTTGGGGTACTTCTGGATCCCTAGCTGCACCTGGATTGTCAGGTTGTGGAGGTGACCAGGAGCACTTTTCACCAACTCAATCTCGTTGAGTCGGTTCTTTCCGACCCAGATCTGGCCACTGTCATCCATGCTTTCATCACCGAGGCTAGATTACTGCAACACACTATGTGGGGCTGCCCTTAATGACTGTTTGGAAGCTGCAGCTGGTGCAGAACGTGGCCACTCAGCTCCTTTCTGGGCTGAGTCGCCGGGAGCACATTACACTGGTGGTCTGTACTGGCTGCCTATAGTGTTCCAGGCACAATTCATGGTACTGGTTTTGACCTTTAAAGCCCTAAATGGTCTGGGTCCCATATCTTCAAGAGACTGCCTATCCTACCAAGTTCCATTGTGACCCCTACGGTCGGTCAGGCGTGCTCTCTTGCAGGTTCCATCAGTTACCTTTTTCCGTAGGACGGGGGTGCGAAGGAGGGCATTCTCTGTTGCTGCCCCAGTTTTATGGAATTCCCTTCCCTGGGATGTTCGCTTGAGCCAGAGCACCTTCTGGAGGTGGTGTAAAGCTTTATTTGGAAGAGCATTTATGGCAGGTGGGGATGAGGGTTGGTTGGGTTATTGGGAGGGTGGGGATTTTGAGGGGAGGGAGTGTTTTACTGCACTACTTTTTATTGTTGTTTTATGATTGTAAGCTGCCCTGAGCCCCTTGTGGGAAGGGCAGCGTGTAAATTTGACAAAATAAATAAAATAAACTATATGAATACGAATGAGAGGAGAAGAAGAATAAAATAGAGTAAAGGAGAGGCACAAAGAAATACTAATCTATTTCACTTCCTTCTCTCTCCATTGGTGTGTCACTTGAAAGAGATTTGGAGAGCAAGAGAGGAAAGCAACAAAAAGGGAACATCCCAGGAGGACACATTTTCAATTACGGGGGAGGGGGCGGTGGGAGATCTCATTTTTCTATAATTATTACAAAGGATTAGTAGCTTTCAAATACGACAAAGAAACCTGTCCACTGCACCTTGTACAGCCTTCACCAGTGGGTACCAGTGTCATGCAACACTGGTTTTGCCAAGGAGGTAGGGGATCCATGTTACTTTCCCTTGTGAGTACTGGTGTTGTGTAACAGGACACACTGTGAGCTTTTCTCAATACTCCACTTACACGGTCACTGAACCCAGGGCTTACCTGCTTTCTGAAAAATCAGAGTCAAAAGTATTTACGGCAGTAATAACGTAGTCTTTCCTTTTTAATTTTTTGCATTAATAAAATAATCTGGCAGGCTAAGGTACACTGCAAAATACCCTGACTGGCACAATTGTCACCCATGCTTTTGTTTAAAAATCAGAGAGAAAGTAGTTTTAGAAAGCTACCTTTTGGTAGTTACATCCCCCCACAGGAGGCTGAAACAGCATCAAAACAATCGTTTATTTCCTAGTTCCATTCACCTTGGATACTAGACCCTTCCCCCAAGGAAATCTTCATGCTCTAAAGCATTTAGAATTCTAAATGCTTTTAAGATTGCCAGTGTTACTATCTGCTTTGATAACCTCAAAGTAACACTTTTTGTCTGACATGCCAAACAAGACCTACTAGAACCCAGACGACACAGAGAGAGGACCAGAACAATCCTTCATTATGGGAAATCTAATCTACTTATTAGAACTGTTAGTTTATTGAACAATGAAGCATAGAAATGTACTTTGACACACTTACCTAATGCAAATATTCCAACTGATACCGTAAAAAGTTGAAGTAGGAGAAGGATGGGCAAAGTAGATTGAAGATAATTTGACAGAGCTACTAAATGAGTAACAGAGAATGCAAATGTTTACTTTTCAGACAATGGATCCTATTTTAAGACCCTTTTTAATATTGGTCAGTCATCACCTTCATTTGCAATTACAAATAGCAAAAAGCACCCAAACCACCCCAACTGCAATGTTAATGTTAACAGGAACTCTGGTCAGTCTCCAGACTAAAGCAATGCCAAGAATAAAAAGCTCTAAAGTGGAAGAGGCAAAGCACTCTGAATAAGTTTATGGAGGAAAAATAAATAAATAAGTTCTAAGTAACCTTTAATTTATGACTGATCAAGCTGCAGACGCTCATCAAAAAGCACATGGGCAGAAAAGACTAGCTAGCACTAAAATACTAAATTCAGAACATTCAACAGTCATACGACTGGTCACTCTTTTTTTCTCCTAAACATTAGTCTTACGAAGATACAGGAGCCATCTTACCTCAGAGGGCGTTATATGGTATACCAACTAGGGTAACATGCAAGACATGAAAGCAGCCCTGAACTGGCTGTGCGATGGCTACTCGCTTCCCTCACATTGAGGACATACTTGCGCAGGTGTAAGTCCCATTGATTTCAATGAGACTTACGCATGAGCAGCTGTGTTTAGGATTGGGGTCATTGCGTGGGCACAGAGACAAGCGGGGAAAGCATAGCGGTAGCAGCCCTGTGTCCCCACCATTACACCTAACCGGGAAGCAATTGAGCTTCAATAGGTGCAACAATAGGTTCCTGGGAGCATCACCAAACTGCTGCCTCACCATACTCCCTGGACCCAACACTACTCCTCCTTCCTAGGACCTGTGTGTGGAGCAGGGGTGGGGGGTGCCACATGGGGAGAAGCTGCGGCAGTAGGTCCTGTAGAGCGGTGGCAGCAGAAGATATATTGGTGGTAGGTCCTGGGAGCAGCAAGTGGTGCTCCCACAAGCTTCTACCACCATTGCTGCTCCCCAACATCTACCAATTGCAGTGGCCTAGCACATCCCCCTACTCCCCACCCCTCCCATCAGGTTATGCATAGCCACAGCTTGAGGATTGCCTGCATTGACAAACTTCAACAAGTACCAGGCATGACATGTATTAACACCCAGAGTTCACCCTGCATGCACAGAAGACCACAGTGGCTGCTTACGAAAGGGATTTTAAGGGGTGCTCACCATCAGCCAACATTCCCTTCAGCTGATACGAGCAATGAAACTATCTCCAGTAGAAGAGAAAAGCCAATCACTTTTCTAATAAGCTAATTTTTATGATTGTTAGCTGCCCTGAGCTGCTTCAGCAGGAGGGGTGGGATATTATTATTATTATTAATTCCAACTCCGAGCCTACATCCTAATTTACAATAAATATGGTTATGTTATTTATTTAGCACTTTGAGTATTGAAAGTGCTTTACACTCCTTATGTACACAACACATCTGTGGTCATTCCCATTTTACAGATGGAGAACTTTGGCTGAGACACAGTACTTGGCAACAGTCACCAAGTGAGCTTATGGCTACAACACAATTTCAAACTGACCTCCCAGCTTCATGTCTTATCCACTATGCTACACTGCCTCACCTTCTAAACAATGCATCTCTACCATAACAGGCGCCAATCTCAAAAAACCCCACCACCGACAAAAAATCCAAACCAGAAGCCAGGAAGTGCTTTATTAGATTCCTATTCTTAAGCTACTGTACATCCCAAGCTGTGAGCTTTCAGAACATACAATACACTCATGGGACCTGATCCATTAGCTCAAGCTGCAAAACCCTGTTCTGCAAGTGGCAGTGTTGTGGATCGGGGACTGGAATCAGATCGCCCGATTACTTCGCCCAACTCTGCCACCTAACTCATTGCATAAACCTTGGCAAAACACTGTGCCTTGGTCTTCCATCCGTCCCCTCCGCCTTATCTACATTGCAAGCCCGTAGCAGTCGACACTAGTTATCACTGTGTACACACATATAGCATTTAGTGGGCAGTCAGTTAAGTTTTATTAGTTTCTACTTTGGTTAACCAGACTTTATAGAGTACAATTAGAAGGCTGAGCAAAGTTATGATTAGGGAAGTGTTGAATTATTGTAATCTGAGAAATATACATTGCCAGTGTGCATTTCTAACCAGTTGCCCAACTGAGTCAGAGCTGCTTTTTACTTCAAATATTTCCTTTTCCACATTTACCATGCTGCCTAGCCATGCTTATATCTGTGTATTCTGAACGAACCTCTCATGCTGTTAGATTGTAAGCCCTTTGGGGTAGGGACCTGTCTAACTACCTGGCACTCTACAGTGCCAGGTTGTCAGAGCTCGCCTTCGCCGCCGGCCGTATCTGCCCCGTAGGGGGCGGGGCCATGACCAGCAGGCGCGGTGTAGCGGCCAGGGAGTGGAGGGACACGCCGCCAGAGACACGCAGGAGGAAGCTCCGGCCCGCACGTAGTGGAAGACATGGGGGCGGGGCCTCGGCAGACGCCGCAAGAGAACGGCGAGACGGAACCCCCCCAGCATGTTGCGTGGCTCTGTGCACGAGGGGGCGTGGCTTGCCCTACTTAAGGGCTGGGAGAATAGCACAGCGCTATGGGCGATTAGCAGCGCTGAGAGACTCCCCCCCCCCCCGTATGCAGTGAATCTTCCTTCTGAAAGCTAAGTAGCATCATGAGCATGTGCTCGCGTGCATGTAGGTGTGTACCAAGGGTTGAAGAGTGAGCGGGTGGTTGAGTGAGCAGGTGGTGGGAGGGGACAGTGGTGATCTGAGGAACAGTCGTGTGGGTTATAACAAGGTGTGGGTGTGGGTGGGTCCCGCTCCTCTCCCTACTCCGTCTAGGTTACCTTCCCTGAGGTGCTATGATAGGAGCGCGTTGGGCAGCTCATCCCTTGTGTTCCCTGGTTCTTACTCCCCCTGTCCCTCATGTGTTCCTGCACTAATGTCTTCCCTAAGCACCGTGAGATTGCGGGGAGTTCGCTTGGGTGGTGCAGATACGCGTGTGCCCCTATCACGTGTGTGACAGTATCAGGGAGTGGAGGGGTTCCACTCTGGGCCTTGCTGTTCTCCCCCCATCGATGATCTGGCCTCTTCCTGTCTGGGAAGTAAAGGGCCAACTAAAATCCTGAGGAGTTGTTTTTCCCCTCTCCAAAGAGTGGAGCCCTGAGCGAATGTGAAAGAGTCTGGGAACGAGCGGAGCAGGTTTACTGGGTCCACAATCTCCCCCTAGGGCCCCTCAACCCTAACACAGGTACATTGCTGGTGCTATATAAAAAAATTAAAATGCCATTTCAGAAATGACAGGGCATCCAGGGAACCTACTTGCAGTGGCCCCAGGAGCATGCATGTGAGCGGTGCACTCCAAATACCCTTCCACAGACAGCTCAAAGGACAGAGGATTGATCAAACATGTTACACAAGCAGAGCTAGGACATCATGTTACCACTGTTGAAACAGCAGCTAAGCTAGAGTCTAGACGCACGATATTTTTATTTATTTATTTCTTGACATTTCTATGCCCAGGGCATGAAATTTCAGATCCCAGTCTAGTGGCCAAAAAAATTTCTTGGTCACCAAGGGTAAATTAAACTGCAAATTTGCATCGTTAGCCACCACCTATTTATGCAAATATGCACATTTGCATATTTGGGCATAATCATCTGCACACATACCTTTTAATAGCTACTAAAAACTACTCACACTTAATCATGGATGTTTGTGTACCTCTGCCTCTCACCACTGATGTACCAACTGTCAGTTGCCTTATTGGGACTGACGTCTTGGAGAGGTGGTCCATTCACAGCAATTGTCAGACGGTCATCTATTGTGTCAGTCTTCAAGGAATGTCTATAAGCAGTTTTTATTCTGTTGAAGTAACTGCAACCACGGATGTAGAAAGCTGCAACCTTCTGATCAGCACATCATTAAGTTTATCACTGGGCATATTGATAAACATGGCTTAATGGCAAAGAGTCAGCATGGATTTAGCAAAGGGAAGTCATGCCTCACTAATCTCTTGGAATTCTTTGAGGGCGTAAACAAGCATGTGGACAGGGGAGACTCAGCAGATATAGTGTACCTGGATTTCCAGAAAGCTTTTGATAAGGTCCCACATAAACAACTCTTGAGAAAATTAAAAAGCCAGGGGATAGGAGGTAGTGTTTTGCTATGGATTGGTAACTGCTTAAAGGATAGGAAGCAAAGAGTGGGACCCCCTTGCCTGGGAAAGGCTCCTTCCGGGCCGCTGCCCATAACACGGGGGCGGCTGACGGAGGTGCGTGTCGGGGGCACAACTCCAAGGGGCACGATCAAAGGGGCCTGCCCTTTGGTCGTGCCTGGAGGTTGGGATGGAGGGGTCGCTGGTGGGGATGCCCAATGTGAGGTTTCTACTGGTGAAAGTTGTGAAGAGGCCTTCCTCTCCCCCTGGTGAGAGAGGAGTGGAGAGGGAGGTGGCAGCAGGGGATGGAAGGAAGGATGGTTTGATACTGGTATAGTGGGTATTGGGATGGGTTCATAAGACATATTGTTAGATATTATTATTGAAATGTTAGATGGAAGGGTAGGGTTTTCTTGTGTATTATGATGTATTTGGTGTTGGGTTTCCTCTGCATGGGATAAAAACTATGGGAAGCGGCAGTGCTTCCCTGCAGTTGTTTCAAACACAAAGAACCACGTAGGGTTGAGTAGAAGACAGTTTCAGAAGTCACACTGCTGGTTGCTGAGTTCACTGAAAGCTAGCATGGACATGGCCATAACGAGGCCACAGCCTTCCATTTTACATCTCCATGTTTACAGCAAATTCTGCAACTACCGCAGAGAAGTCATTCAAGGCACATTCAACTAAACCCAGTTGGGAAATGGGCACATGTGGAGAGCAGAAGCATGAGAGATGGCCTCAAGCCACGTGACTACAGGATTTCTGTACCACACTCTCTTCTCCTAACCCATCTCTTATCAAACCAACCTTGAAGAAATGCAGATGCGACCAAGTTTAACTCTGCACTCAGGAACTGACATTTCATTCTGAGTAGGGAGCTTAATGTTGTGTGTTCCTATTGCAAGACAGATTTCACATTTTGAGTCTTCATTGAAGAAATGATGCCTGCTAACCACAAGGAAAAAAGCCAAAAATAAGGCTGCGATCATGAAGTTACTCACTCTGGAGTAGTCCAATTGAGTTCCTTAAGAGTAGGTCATTGCATGATTTTTCCCAAAATCTATATGCAAAAGCAAGTCACCACCAGGGGCCAGTCCTCTATCTACTACTGTAGGAATCACAAATCATGACGACAACAATTCTTTTCAAAATTGAAATCAGAGTTTTAGTTTTCTGGAGGGAGAAGCGTGTTCCATCAGTTGATGATCTTCACTAGAAGTTGTCCCCATTCTGCAGGAGGGAGAGGAGAGTACAAGTACAAAAAGTAGGATTCCTCTAGAGTTTGCAGATTGGGCTCCAAGCAGATGGCGACAGCAACAAACAAAAAAACCCACCCCCCTCAGATTACTTTATATCAAATCTCATGATTATTTTTTTTTTGCAAGGCTGAGGGAAGGAATGGTTTATATTTGAAACTTAGCAATACATCAAATCAGTTTGGCTGGTTCTCCATTCCTATGTTCTTTCGGAACTTTGGGATATCTCAGAGCATACACCCTGTGGGTTTTATAGATACTAGGCGATCACATATTTCAAAAATACACAGGAGACACGGTTAGCCAGTTTGGACATGTGGAGGTCAGACACACGGCTGTAATGCGAACATCTGTGTTCACGCGGCAGCATTCTGCACTTAGTGGGTCACAGGGCCTTGGTATGGCTCAACCACAACAGACCGCTGTATTTAGTTCTACACGAACCCAGGCCATATACATGGAACAAGGGGTGAAAAACATGACCATGCCTTGGCGGCAACCCAGCCTGGCTCAGGTCAGACGCTACTGTGGACACGGTCCAGACTGGATCAGGCTGCAAAACAAAGATTCATGTGGCTATGTCTACGACCGGGGGTGGGGAGACACCAGCACCACAAAGCCTGACTGCCTAAGATGGCTGCCATGGCAGACCCAATTAGGCCTGGCGGGAACAAATGTACTAACATGCTCTGGTCCGCTTTGCCCAATTGGGTGGGCAGTAGCCTGGGCTGCGACCTCAGCCATTTGCCAAGGTGAGAGCCTGGGCTAGCTGCCAACACGCCCAGGGTTAGTCCAGGAGAACATCTGGTGGCCCAATAACAAGGCAACAGTGGCCTACGAACCAAAGCCGGTTACTGTCATGTTTGATTTTACCCAAGGGTTGTTTTTTTTGTTTTTTGTTTTTAAAGGAGGGGTCTTAGCAGATTGCTTAGAAATATGTAGAGTTTAAAGGCTTAAGCTTAGTTTTCCAGTGAAAGAGAACTGTGGCTATGTGACTGGGAAAAGCAAAGTAATCTCTTTTCTGAAATCTCTCAGAAGTGTACTGTTTTCCATCCATTTCCAGCTTAACTTTTTGCATGTAACTATTCACCAGTTACAGGGAGGAGCAGCTTGTTTACTAGCGTGACATTTTACTGCTATTCACGGAGGGTGCAAAGGCTATGGGGCTAGAGAATGTAAAATACAGATGGAGGAATCTCAGGCCTGGATGCCAAATGCAGCCCAAGGCTAGTTTTTATTTGGTTCCTTTCTAGTTCCTGGATCAGGCCCTTGGAACCAGTTTCTACCCACAAGCACTAAGACCGAGCTCAGGGCAAGGGGGCAAAGGGTATGCTCCCACACAAGGTTAAGGGAGAGGAGATCTATGGCACCAATCCCTGACCTGGACCTTCTTTCTGAGTGCACCCCACCTTCAGCTTCTCTGGGCCATCAAAGCATGTACTAATTTTCAAAGTGGGTCCTAGGAGGGAAGAAGATCCCACCCCTGATCTAGAGCAACTGAAAGGTACGTTGCTTATACACCGACATAACAATTTACAAAAGGACTTTCCAAAGCCAGGATTAACTTTTACAATAATGAGGGGAAAAGAAATTAGTCTACACTTGCCCAGCACTGATGAGGTGTTAGATACTGGGCATTTTTACACATACCTTAAAGGTGCTTTTACACAGCACCTTAGAGTGCTGGGTCTTTCAATCGTCTGGGTTTACAAGTCCACAACTAAGTTCTGGATGTGTTCACACAAATACTGCCCTGAGGCAGCCTAAAGTAGCCACAGCTATAGACGTGAGGGGCTGCCATGGAAACCAAGTGATCACAGCTGCCTGGGAGCAAGGCAGTTTACCAGGAGAATTTTTTTTTAAAAAACAAACAAACCACAAAAGTTCCAGGAGACGTTCTATGCAGAAGTTCACAAAGCCGCATGTTTAAGATCTGGGTGAGTGATTTAGACACACAAAGTTCAGGATGTAACAGCAAACATGCAGGAAAAATGGGTTTGTAAAAACACTCACTGTAAAAGAAAAAAAAAAGCTACCTGACCAGAAGTACACAAAGTTGTATTTTTGAGAGCAGCAGCAGAGGAAAGGGAAAAAGAAAGGTATGTACTACTGAACTTGTTATTGATACCAATAAAAAAAAAAAACTCATTCCTGCTTACATAGAAGATTCACTTTTTCACATAGGCTAAGCTTCTTTTAAGCTTTGGACTGAACATGTTGGAAATCCAGAATTAAAATACAGCTAATCCTGAGCAACTGAAGTTTTGCTGACATCTTAAATGAAGACAAGATGCCAGTGAGACATTGTGGTCTTCTCCAAGTCTGTATTGCATTTGTTTTGGATATAATCACTTATGTTCTTATGTTTGCAACAAGAACATGGATCAACTTATATTTACATTATTTTTGACCAGAATGCATTTTATTTTTTACTCTAGTTACCAGTGGTATTGATCTAAATCCAGGAAGGATCCTACAGCACAGCATATTTATTTATATGCTGCCCTTCTCAAAGGCTCAGGGCAGCTCACAAACAATAAAATTATTAAACACCACAAGATTTGTTTTTATGGAAGTGCCACATTTTTCAGCCTATATAAGAATCATTGGAAAGAGTTGCATATGGGAGCGCCCAATTGAAGAAAAATAATTTAATCCAGAGTAACTCTGCTTGATTGCATGGCACCAGTTTGCTTCTCATTGACTCCAGTGGGAGAAGGATCATGTCTTAGAATTTATATCTTCAAAAGGAGTTTGCTTTGAACAGAATCTTGCAGGATACCATCTATAGGGTTGCCGCCTTTGCCAGAGAAAAATAAAATATTGCTAATTTGCATGCATTCACTATGTAAACATACGCACATTTAAAATATAGCCCATTGCATAAGACAGGGACAGGGCAAATAAAGAGGTAGGAACCTTTGGGGGGGGAGGGGATGGAAGGTTGGTCTGTCCCAATCCATCTCAGTGAGAGGGGTCTCTCTCGCCCTCTCTCTCCACACCCACATCTCACCTGCCCAAGGCTCCCCCGCTCAGGCATAGGAACTGCTTGCAAGCTACCCACCATCACTCTTCCTGTTGGAACGAGAAGCCATGTGAACTGGACATGCAACACACTGTGGCTAATGGAAAAGGTAGGCCTAGCCAGTGATGGGAGGTCTCATCTTCCTACCCACCTTGGAACGGCTGCCTCTCACTCAGATGCCCGAGGGCAGCCAACCAAGCCTGGGTCAGGACTTTGGTTTCAAGACTTTAGGACTTCTGGAATGAACCCAGACACCCCCAAGCTCCAGACTAGCTGTGTGAAACCTGGACAAAATGGCAACTCTGAATAAGAATGATCTACTTAACTGAAAAAGAAAAAAAACAGCTTCAGGCATGTAGTATTTCAGCTGCTAGCTTTTTTGTATAGTAGTAACATTGATTTTTGCAAAATAAGCTTTTGTCCAGCTGCTTTGCCTTTGGTACAGGCATATGTTCCCATAACAAGAGGTGATTAATAGATCATTGGGACAAAACGCAAGCTGTGTGTGTTGTTCCACCCTAGCAATTGTTTTTAACAGGGCAGTCTTGCTATTTGACTTCTGGACATGTCAGAAATCCAGATTATGCAGTTTCCATCTGTACCCATCATCCATCATGAAGGAAAGAACCATGTCACTTGATAATGGGTAAGCGCTGCATTGGAAGGCTTGACTTTGCACAATGACCTTTACTGTGGTGTATGCTGGGTACATTAGAACACGAATAATGTAAGAATACACAGAACATCCAATTGCAATATTTGGCAGACTAAAAATTGATGTGGCTGAAAAAAGGGAAGAGCAAATATAGCAATAAATTTGGGGTTTTTTTGTTTGTTTTTTGTTAAAATGTATACAAAGATGTGAACAGCAACAACGGTGTCACTGAGAGTTAGGACCCATTTACAAAAGGATGCATCCCTGAGGGTTGTTGTGCCAGGGATAGGTACCTTTCCATTAAGTACTCATGTGCATTTTTGTCACCCTTCCAAGGCAACACTGCTACCTTCCCCCTTTTACCTATCTGCCACTTGCAAGGATGACAGCATCTCACAAGGTACAATTGGCCAGGTTTTCAAACTATTGTAGGAGCCACCTTTGCATGCATTAATAACTGTTTGTTAATAATTACAATAATAATAATAATAACTTGTTATAGGTCAGAAAAACTGCATGCAAAGGATAGGGAAACTTCACCTTGCACCTAAGCAGTTATTTTGCAAAGCTATTCTATTTGAAGGATAGTTTATGGCGAGCCCTTGACCATTTATTCAAAAGAAATATTAAGTAATCTCAGAACAACTCTCAAGAGCGAGGAAGATTTCAGATATTCTCACCTTGCATTTATAGGCACCTCTTAAACCTGCTGTTTGCCAAAGGTTCCCCACTTGCCTCCTGGATGGAATAGAAAAGTAGACCTATACCCAGCATATATATTCTCCCAGTTATCTGAACTAGTGAAAGTAAGTTGGGGGGGAAATTTCAACTAACTCCTGGCCTTGCAGGGTTTCACAATTTCTTTAAGTCCCCAACATTATACCCCCTTATCTTACAAGAAGTAAAAATAAAAAATCTTGATAGAAACTTGCACATTCATCATAAAAGTTGCTCTCCTATTTCTACAGGATCAAACCTCTCCCTAGTGATTCAGAGAAAAAGAAATCAGTTTTTACCCTGGAGGAGTTTTAATCCAAGTTGGAACAGTAAGTTTATTTTACTATCTAATTTATTTCAAATTCCAAGCAGAAGAGTGGGGGAGCCCTTTTAAAAATGGGTTACAGAAGTATAAGGTAGCCTCTTCTAAAGGATACTCTCTCCTTGTCACCAACCTGACTGGAGTCTGCTCATGTGAGAAACGAAATAATGACAGTTATAAAAGTATCAGTGCCTGGCTGGCTGCAGGGTGGAAAAGCTTGATGTGAGCTTCTGATGTGGATAACACCTGTCCCAAGGTGCTGCAGGTGTAAGCCAAGGTAATGCCAGTAAAGTCAGAAGGAGCAATGCCAGTTTACAGCAGCTGAAAATCTGGGCTTTTAAGGTTTATCATGAAATCTTGATAGGTTTCCAGTGGTGGGAAGTATGGCTCTACCGCCTTTAAAAAAAACAACGAACAAAACAAAAACACACTTATTTTTTTATTGGCAAGGCAAACATAGTATCCGAGCATCACATAAGCCAAGAATGATTATTCAGATTCCTTGCAATGTACACTACAACCTCCCATATCTAGGGACACTGCGTGGTGTAGAGAGAAGAGGTCCCGATATTGTGCAAGGGGACAGCGGAAGATGCCAATAAAGCACATCCAGAAGAAGGATCCAGACATGGGTAGTTACATGTACAGCAGCAATCTACAGTATAACATGCACACTGTGTGGATCAAGATTCTGTTCCCTTCTTCACATGGCAACTACAGAAGATATACATGGTTCAATAATAAATGCTTCATACTTAACTTTCCTATAAAAGAGCTCAGAGATAATATAAACGAGGCAAATTTCACTCATGGAGACAGAGTAAAGCAGAGGTTCGAATTACACATCTACTGAAGTCAACAGAATGACTCCCAATAGAAACTAGGTTGAGCAAGTGCCCAGGAGCACATGACAAGACCATGCAAAAATTAGAAAGCCACCTATACCCCTGTGCCCCATTCTCTTGCCATATATATACCATAAGATTCAATGTTAAGATGCGAGGATGCAAAACCACCACCACCAAAACAGGTTTCTTCCTACCCAGCAGTTAGAGAGGATGTTGTAATGGCATCATGTATTCAACATCCTCCTCCTTGCCATCCACGCAGTCAACCACACACAAGCATTTGTTCACCTTTAGTGTTTGGGATTTCCTTTTGAGTTTTTCCTGGAACTAAATCTTTCCTAGAGGGCTCTTCAAAACACTATCAGGCTATGACAAGCCAAAAGCTTTCTGGCGGGGGGGCGGTTGCTTGACTTGACACACATGGATCCACCCCAAAGAGGAGGTTCAAACATTGGCACAGCGCTTCCATGCTTTGCTTTCCATTAGAACATGCACTATGCCATCCTTCCTAGGTCTGCCACTTCTCTGCCTTTTAGAACACAAGAGAACACTGCGATACCAAGCCTATCACCCCTTCAGGCCCAGGGTACTGTACCAAACTCACTTAAATCTCTCTCTCTGACAAGCCAGAGTGTAAGTGTATATTAGGTGAGAAAACACAAGTTCTCATACTCATCTTTCTAGTTCTCAGACAGGTTTTGACACGCTTCATGCTTACAAACTATTAAGTGACTGGATCGTTATTGTTTAAAGGGTGGATTGCATGTCTGTCTGCCAGGAATACAGTATCACTGACCAGATGACATTTCTAAATTTAATTTTACCAGCTAGACCTCAGCCAAGCGAGGCTGAGAAACTCAGCACAGAAGAGAAGCAAGTACCTGGTGTAGCTGAGGAGATTATGATAATTCAAGTCAAGAACAAGTCAATGATCTCATCTCAACAGATCACAAGTGCTTCACAGAAGGCAGAAAACCTCCCCAAAAATGCAACTTACCATCCATCTGTACAACATAATATACAACAAGTAGCAGTACCCCAACCCCTCCGATGATCAGTCTATGCTCTGTAGTAGGATGGTTGTCTGACTGGAATAAGCCTAAAGAGCTCTGTCAAGTGTACACAGAGGGCTGGACAATTCAGTCAGTGCAGCCCAGCTACTCAGAAAAATCTGCTATACAGTTACCACTTGATCCTCTTGAAAACTGGCATGAATTATGGTAGGAAGGTATGGAAACTTATGATTTCCAAAACAATATCCTAGACACTGCATAATCATGTATTGTTTGCATCTCTGTTGAATGTACATCTGGATATTGTTTGAAGTTTGGCCAATATTACAAGTTTTCACCTTAATACTGCAGCAGCTCTTTTTTTAAAAAACCCAAAAAAAACACAACCACCATGCACCTTTAGATTTCCCAATGTTAAAAAAAACCTCTTAGAAGAGATCTTCCAGCTATACAAGCCCTTTCAATAGACAACCTTTCTCCTCCCTTCAACAGTAATATATGCTCTCACTAGATTATACACTGAGCAACACCATAAATCTAGAATCAGTAAAGTCACACTCAAGAGAGATACACCTGCACATATCAATGCGTAGTCATTAGGTGGATGTGTGTGGGAAGTCTGGAGGACTTCGGTTGCTGAGAAAGGGGAAACGTTTGTCAAGTGTTTATCAAGGAGGTTAAGAGCTGGCATTTTTAAAAGAGCAGATTTGCATTTAACTATAAGAATGAAAAGAATTTAAATGTTAGCGCAGACAGCCTACATTAAACAGGCATGTTTAACAGTGGGAGGTCTGGTTTGAAAGACTAGGTCAAGTGCATATATATAAACCTAATGATGGCACATTTGTGTGTACACGAGTCTGGAAGGTTTATTAGAGTATCCTGCCCAGGAAGCCTACCTAGCGCTTGATCGAGGGAAGTTGAGGACCTTGTGAGAAATAGTGGTAAGGGTCCTAGGCATGCTTGAAGGGCATACACTGACTTGCCAATTAAAAAAAAGTGTTACCATAATTACCTTTTGGTGTTGTTAAACACAACATCCCCCCTTCACGGGCTGGAGCTCCCTGCACTGCAGGCCAGCATGTTATGCACATTATTTCTAGTTTAACAATAAGGCCCATAATATTTGGAGTCCCCTCCTGAATAGCCTCAAGTCCCACATAGGCTGGGACTGCCTGCATTTGAGGCACTGTTGCCTCCTATTTTATGCCAGTGCTTGTCATTTCAAGTTTACTCTTGGATCTCATTAATTTTGGGGCGGGGGAGGGGCTGAGTGATGGCACTGTCTGATCTTGCCTGAATCCAGCCCTGGGAATGCCTCTGAATGAGTGTCTCGAGTCAAGGGTTAGGAGGATACAAGAATTTAAGTCAGTGTTTTCCTAAACGTATTGCTTGCATAACCCAGTTTTGAGATTTAAAATATAATCCCGCAATCCCAAAGATTAAAAAAAAATACCAGCCATGACTGTATTCCTGTCCACAGATGGTATGGCCTCATCTGGGTTCAGATTAGAGGTTTTATGGAACAGCAGCCCATGGGCTATAATCTGGCAAACAAGCATATCAAACGGGATAAATCAAGGCACTAATAAGCTTTCTTAAGGTCCATACATAGAAGATACTAGTAAGGAAGAAGGGAGACGAACTAAGACAAATAGTAAACCAGGTAATCCGAGAATCTCTGGCCTAGGTTGCTTAAACTGGTTTAAGCAACTGTACAATTTTCTAGAACTCTGCATTCTGTTACTTTTTAAAAAAAATATTAAAAAATCCATCCAGTACTGCTGACCAGGAAGACACCATTTCCAGGTTTTAATCTATACATTTCCTAAACTATGACAAAGTTATTTGTAATTTAGGAATGAGTACAATAAAGCTCATAAAAGTTTTAACACATTTTAATCT
This sequence comes from Sphenodon punctatus, assembly GCA_003113815.1. Taxonomy (NCBI): domain Eukaryota; kingdom Metazoa; phylum Chordata; class Lepidosauria; order Sphenodontia; family Sphenodontidae; genus Sphenodon; species Sphenodon punctatus. The sequence goes on from QEPC01012832.1 coordinate 3,009,318, forward strand.
ATACCAAGATATATATTAAGTACAGTTAATATAGACTATATGAAAAGTTTCATCTATAGTACCCCAAACTTGCACTGTGATGAGCACTATCATATATAGTGTGTATGTAGTGGTTTTTTGTTTTAATTAAAATCATTTGTTAGAATTAAAATATTGAAGGCCTTTTTTGATGTCAGGGCATAGGCCTGGCTCCTCTTTCCAGTCCCTATCATTCCTATTATTCAGCAGGACCCCACCCACAGCTGGATACAGGAGCACCAGCCTCAGCCCCTTGACAGGGTTAGAGCCAAGGCTGCTGTGGATGGGACACCCATCAGCTGTTCAGCAGTGCGGGTTTTGCCATAGAACAGCTGATGGACATTGTTGGTAGTGCCAGCTCACCCCACTCCAACTTAATCCTGCCCTGAAGTGGGGTAGGGCAGCTCCACAGATACTTCTAAATGCCCCCATGGCCAAAGGGGGCAGCAGGACTTCGAGGCCAAGCTTGAGCCTCAGCACCGTTTCCAACGTATTTTTCCATATGCAAAACTGACTGGCTGGATTTTCACTAACATTCTTAAAAGCAAAACCAAATCTACTTGCTGAGGCCAAGCTTAAAAATATTTCCGCCAAAAAGATTTTGAGAAACAGTTACAGGAAATAAAAGGCAGGATCTCAAAACTCATTAAAGTATGTTGCAAAAGTAATCCTGATGTCGAGTATTATCACTCGACAATTTACAATTCTTTCTTTAATAACTGTCATCTATGTGGCACGCACAGACCCACCGGAGCATGCTTTGCAAATGCATTATTTACGTTTTACAGCTAGGGAAAACAGAGGAAGATAACTAAATGACATGTCTAATAGTTCAATGACAAGACAATCATCATTTTCAGTTTAATAATGGATCCAATTACTATTACTCTCTGGTCCTAATTTACAGAGCCAGCCTGTAGCAAGAGGGCCTGGATCACTGCTAGGTCCGTTGTGACGTGCCCTTTGAATCGTGCAGGAAGCAGCTAGGTGTCTTCTAATAATTTCAAAGGGTCTTTCTTATCCTCCCCCCCCCCTTATTTACTACTGTTTCTGCTTGGAACCGGAAGCACTTGGAATTCAGTCTCTTGTCTCTCAGCATATATTTAAGTTGTGTGTCATTACAGACACATGCCCTGCCATTCATTGGCCAGGCTTGGTCCTAGGGCAAGGAACACTCGCTCAAGTTCAATATTCCCTAGAGGGCTCTTCAGAACACCATCAGGCTATGACAAACCAAGAAGAAAGGAGGAGGGCTGTAAACTGATCAGTATACACTTAACCCATAGTTTCATCTTTCTAAGGGAAAGCATCACAACTCCAGAGTGCTTTCAGCAAGATCTCTAAGCAGCAGAGCTTTCCTTCCAACAAAGGAGAAAAACTTCACTAGATAATCAAGCATTACAAAAACCCAAACAAGTTTCAACAAGATTATATAGAGCGAACTCCCAGAGCTTGAAGACATGCAACCAACATTAGCACTGACTCAGGCGGAGACCTGCAGACCGCCCGAAAACTTTAGACTAATTTTAACTTCATTTTAACTTCTACGGGGCAGAAAGGAGAGTCAGGGAAGAAGGGAGAAAAGAAGTTTTGTTGTTTTTCTACAAACAACCCCAGCTACCCTCTCTGCGTTTACTAAAAACCCTCCCAGAACTTCGGAGCACCTCTGCAGAGCGAAACAATAGAAACGTTGCCCAATTTTTTTGCTCGCTCTGGAACCCCTCCGTCGCAACAAAAAATCAAGTTTAAAGAACATGGAGCATCAGATTACTAGGCTCCCCCTTACGACGAATTCAGGTTTGGTGGAGTCTAAAAGGGTTTTCGCTCTGTTTTAAAAGAAGCCAGGCTTTTAAAAATCTTTTGTGTAAACAACCCACCGCAGCCAGCATGCTGCAATCACTGTCTCTCATAGAGCCAGAAACAGCAACACACAACCAGCCCAAAATATTACACTGGCCGCCTTCAAAACGTGTCAGGAGAAGCCTCTCTCATAGCAAGTGCCACAGAAATCGTCCTCTCACTACGAGATCCGTTGCCCATCGTGGATAGATCAT
>QEPC01012832.1:3011394-3025998 GCA_003113815.1 Sphenodon punctatus
ATATCCCCCAGACCCGTCCAGAAAGAAAAAGAGTGCGTTGAAGACATGGGATCGCAACTAGTTTTCTGGGACACAAGGAGAGCAGCTGAGGTGCTATCAAAACTCATTGCTCTCCTGTGCGGCAACTTGGGGGACATCCTTTTCAAACAGCAAGCGGCGGGAGGGGGGGGAAAGCAAGGGGGTGGCGGTCCTCCATTCATTTGCAAATAAGAGTCAAGAGGGGGAGGGGACGCATCCAAGTTACAACCAGCTACTTTCTCCTTACCTTGCTCTTTACTTCCACCGCGCTGTACCCTAAATACCGCAGACTTTGAGATTTATTAAAACTCCGGTTCATTTTCTCGGTCCCCAGTTTATCCCCCCCTTTTCTCCTCCTTCTCTTCGCCCTCACTCAACAAGGGCTGCAAGATCCGCCGCCGCCTTCGACTGTGGGAAAGTGCCCCCCGCGCTGCCGCTCTGACCCTGGAATGTATCTTTCTTTGGAACGCTCAGCCTCCCGAGATTCTTTTACTTTGTCCCAAGGCACTAATCAGAGCGCCCGCCTAGCTCGCTCTCCGGGCTTCTGTTTGTAACAATCACCCAGGCAGAGCCCTCAGCGCGCTCGTGACTCAATAAGAGGGCGGCTGCACGTACCAGACCCCGCCTCCAGGCGAACCTCCCACTTTCATCCTCGCCTCTTCGAATTCCAGGAACTCCTCCCCCTCCTGGCCTCCAGAGGGGGCACTCTCTGCTCTGTGATTTACTAGTTATGACATCCGATCCCTGGCTGGTGGTTAGTGAGTGGGGGAATCGGGCAACGGGGTTGTGAGCTGCAGGCTTCAGTAAGGAGCCTTTAGTAAAGACTAGCAGGGGTCCAACGTCCTCACAGATTTAAAGAACTTTGGATCCAGATCGGATCTTTCTAATGCAAACTCATCCCTACCTAAAGCGTTTAGCAAATGATAATGGAGAGTATAGGTTGCTTAACCGCCACGAATATTTGGCAACCCGGGCATTAATAACTCCTTTAAAAAACTGTTAGATTAAAACAAAAATTGCCCTGAGTAAACGAAGCAGCAGAAGCTCAGTTAAAAAAAATTATCTTGCCCTCTGGGGCCCATACCTGTCTACAACACTTTAAGGGCAGTTGGTTCTACTGGATTCCACGGTCATAATCCTGAAACCACTTACTCTGGAGTAATTCCATTGATTTCAATGAGACTTTGCCAAAGGAACTGATCTCAGGGTTGCATGCAGCTAATGCTACTTGCACATATGTTTTTCAAGGATTGTGGCCTGGTGTTGAAAACCCACACAATAATAAGAAAATAAACTGACCGACTTTATAAACTGGTTACTTTATGCTGAGGTTGGCATTCTGAAACCACTTACTCTGGAGTAGGAGTGCATCCCGAGGGCAGAATCCTCTACTCACTGAAATCAATGGTAAAACTCCCACTGACTAATGACAGAGGGTTGTGCCCTGTGCTTATAAGAGAAATAGTTAAGCTGACCATGATCCTCCTGTGGGATACCACATTTGCCAGAAGTAAGCACAACCACAAGTTCGATCCAAGTGAATGGGACTCATATGTCCATCAACTACTAGACTGCGTGGCTGTGCTGTGTGCAGGGGAATCACACTGCCCATACAAATTACTGGCAAATGTGCAAAGTAATCAAACCAGTTTTGGGGTGTGTCTCCCCTTTATGGCATAATACTCAGTGTTATTTGTAAGCTAGCTCATGTAAAAACAAGGTAGAAGAATGATTGTTTACATTACTTGTATCCCTGCTCTAACTCTTAAGATTTTGTATAATTAATTTAAGAACTTCATCCTTCATTTGGATCTGCGTAGAAGGATCGTCATAGAGTATTCCTAAAAGTTTTAGGTCCCGATTCTGCATCATTAAAATCAGTGAGAACTTTGCTATTGACTTCAGCAGATGAAGCCTTAATGCCTCGAATCAAGAGAGAGAGCCCTGATCTGCATTCAGATGTGGTTTAAAACAGCACTTACAAGTGCAAGCGGCTTGATACAAAGATGGAGAATGTGCTCGCAGGCCGACGTCTGAAAAGGCGTCACGTGCGTGATTGAGCTTGTCCGCACACTGACAGGCGCACTCTACCAACTTGGTTTTTTTCAGGTCAGTGCGCCAGCAAGCTGAATCATGGGTTCAGCACCTTTTCAGACGTCATCTGCGCACCCATCCTTCACCTTCGTATCAAACTGCCCGCACTTGTAAGTGCTATTTAAACCACATCTGAATGAGGTCACAGTCTGCAGCTCTGCCCACACAAACTACTTATTGAATGGAGGCTTTATGGCTTCATCTGCTGAAATCAATAGTTTCCACTGATTTTAATGATGCAGAATTGGGGCCTAAAATTTTAGCCATACTCCATGAAGATTCTTCTACACAGATCCAAATGAAGAATTAAGCTCTTAAATTGCTTATACAAAATCTCAAAATACAAAATACAAAAGCTCTTAAATTGCTTATACAAAATTGCTTATACAAAAAGAGTTAGAGCAGGGATACAAGTAATGTAACAATCATTCTTCTACCTAAGTGTTTTTACATGGGCTAGTCTTACAAATAACACTGAGCATTATGCCATAAAAGAGACAGACAAAAAACTGGTTAGATTACTTTGTACATTTGCCAGCCATCTGTATGAGCAGTGTGATTCCCCTGCACACGACCACACAATCTAGTAGTTAATGGACATGTGTAGTTAATTAACATCTCTCCCTCCCTCCCTCTCTCTTTAGTGCTTAATCTGAGATTATTCACATTTAGGGTCTTCACAACTGACAAATCAATATTCTGTCTAGAATTTTCCCGCTTTCTCTACAGCCTTAGGCCACTTGCAAACATTACCGTGCTGCTGAATCTCCCAGCAGGGGATTCTTACGGCGTACTGTGCACATGGGCGCTTGTAAAAAGCCGCGTCCAGGGAATTTTTTTCTTTTCATTGTCAGGGTTGGATAGAGAGCCCTGACAATCGAAAGAAAAAAAGCCATTAGATGTGGCTTTTTACAAACGCCCATGTGCACAGCACGCCATAAGAATCCCATGCTGGGAGTTTTTCCAGCCGGTGCAGTAACATGGGCAAGTGGCCTTAGACTCCAGTCCTGCAAAGACTTACACAGGTGTTTGCAGGACTCCGTTTACTACCATATGTAGTCTCACTGTGGTCCCATTTTATTTAATGGTCAATGAAAACCATTCATTTCTTTATTGGCAATCACTATGATATAGAATAGATCTGAGGCTTTTTGATAAGTTTGCTGAAACTACGGTCATTTGCTAAACAAGCAGTAGGTAGTAAAATGAATCACCTATGTACATTTTTGCAGGATCAGGGCTGTAGAATTCCACCTTACAGCTAGGAGGGAGTACAGCTTTGTATTAATTATTCAGGGGATGGGTAGAATTTTAGACAGGACAATAGGTGTTCCTTTTTCATAAACCTGCTAAAACATCTATATGAGGCAAAGTAGCTCACATCATCTCTCTACCACACATCATCTATCTTTCCTTCTTTACTGGATCATTCCTTTCTGCTTTCAAACACGCCACTGTCTCCCTATCCTTAAAAGGCCCATTCTTGACTCTTCCATCCCCCTCCATCTATAACGTTATATCTCACTCCTCCCAGTTGCTGCCATGATCCTGGAATGAGTTATCTATATCCACTGTCCAGGCCTTTTCTCTTCCAATTCCTCCCTTGACCTCCTTCAATTTGGATTTTGTCCTCTTCACCCAACAGAGGCTGTTTTAACACAGACGGGGGGGAGATAAGTGTTTTGCCGCGGTGGGTCCATTTACACACATGGACACGCGGACACGGAAGGGATACAAGTAATCTAACAATCATTCTTCTACCTAAGTGTTTTTACATGGGTTAGCCTTACAAATAACACTGAGTCATGTGTTTACACAGACACCCACCCACCTCCACCCATGGAGCCCCCTCCGGCTTTCCAGAGGGCTCTGTGGGTGGAGATGGGTGTGCGATGGGTGTAGGTGGGTGTTGCGCAGGAGCCGGCATGCACCCCCACCCATCCTGCTCAGTGTTCACAAGGGTGAACACTAAGCAGGCACCCATCCCCTCACCTACCACTGGCCGTATACACGAACAGCCACCCTGCACACTCGCCCGAACACCAAGCGGTGGGGGGACTATCCATGTAAAAACAGCCAGAGATTGCTGACCAATGACCTTCTCATAGTCATAACCAAGTCTAAGGGCCTTTATTCTATCCTCATTCTGCTCAATATCTTTGTACCTTTGACACTGTTGGCCACACCCACCTCCTTAATTCTCTTCACTCCTTTGGTTTCCAGGGCTCAGCTCTCAACTGGTTTTCTTTCTATCTAACTTCTCCTTCAATGTCTCTCATGGGGTACCCTCCTCCATGTCACGTCCCCTCAGTTGGAGCCAATCTGAGACTGGCTCTTTCCTTGGCCTTCTTCTCTTCTCCCTTGACACTCTTTCCCTGGGCAAATCTCATGGCTTCCAGTATCACCTGTATGTTGATGACAGTCACTCTCAACTCTGACCACATTCACACCTGTGGTGATGGCCAGCCCCATGCAGATTTTGGCTCCGGGAGAAACCGCGAGAGCCAAAATCTGTGTGGAGTTCAGCTGGTGTGAAAGCCCCCGTGCGGCTTTGCCGGAGATCACCCGGAAGAGCGCAGAGCTGGATTTCCCTGCTCTGTACTCTTCTGGGTGATCGTCGGCAAAGCCGCACAGGAGCCAAAATCTGCTTGCCACCGCAGGTGTGAATATACCTAGTCTGTTCTCTCCACCCCCATTCTCTCCCACTTTATCCAGTCTCACATCACCAACTGCTTCTCTGACATCTCTGCCTGGATGTCTCACCTGGATGTCTGCATTGAAGCCAATGCAGTCCTGTAACCTGTATTTCTCATAAGTGTCCTCTAAAATTTGCATCTCTGGCCACCCTACTGTCAGCCGCCGCAGCCGCTGCCTGGCGCGGCGGCCCCCCCGAAGGCTCCAGGAGCCCGCTTCTCTCACCCAGAGCACAACGCCGCCTCTGTTCCAGGCGCCCCCAGCCGGAGGCGGCGAAGGCAAAAGCGGCCAGGAAAATGGCTCCCGGACCAGGCGAGACGCCCTGGAGCCCCACCCCCCATTGCGGCGCTCTGCGCGCCTCCAGCACGCACGGGGGGCGGAGCCAGCACTACAAAGGCCGGCACTGCAAGTGTAGCAGTGCCGGTGAACAGAGCTACAACCCTGGAGAGACTGGCCCCCCCCTGAGCTAAGTGGTGAAATTGACTACTGTGTTTGCATTGCTGTTTGTTCCTCCCTGTTCTTGCCCCCTGTGTGCTATTGTGTTAGAGCGTGCCTCTGTCTGTCCTAGAATATTTGTGTATGTGTGACCTCCTGTTTTCCCCTGACCCAGAGTACTGAGTGAGCGACTGAGAGCCTGCGGGCTCGCCCGATTGGACCCTCCCCCCTACCTGACTTGGGACCATCCCTTCCCTCTTCCCCTGGAGTGTGTGAACCCGTGAACCCTATCGTAACCCTTGGGACCCCTCCCCTGTGGACCATGCACCTCCCTCACTTCTCCGCCCTACCATTCCCCTGGCAAGCGCGAGTAGTGAGTTTGGACCCCTTTCCCTTCCCCAGCTCTGTGCCCTATGATGATAGGGGTCAACGTTCAGAGTGCGTAAGCACACGAACAGACCCACACACTATCCTGACGGGCCTCCTTTCCCCGCACTTCGCAAACAGAGCTCCCTTGTGTGCAAGAGGGGTGAACGGGTGGTGCTTCTCCCCTTCCTACCCCCCTCCCACTGACACCTACTTAGATTGTAAGCCTGCTGAGGCAGGGACCTGTCTCTAATTAATTACTGTTCAGTGCCATGCATATTGCTGGCACTATGAAAATAATAATAAAGTGGTTGAGGGTTCAAGTCCTCCACAAATAAATTCAATGGGAGCTGAGCCATTGACATCAATGGAGGGAATGGTGGAATGCACTAGTAGTTCCCCCTTTCACTGCCTTGCACCTTGTGTAGTCCTTTTTACTTGGTGTCTTAAAATGCTTCCAGATCAAAACAATAGTGGTTTATACCCGCGTTGCACAGGAGTCAATGACTGTATGAAGTGAGCAAGTTAGTATGTTGTTCTTTCATACTTTTAGGGGTTAGGAGGAAATGAGATAACACACACAGAGAAAGCAGAAGTTAGCCTAATCTAATTTACTAGAAAACTAGCCTTTTCTAGGTGTAGTGGTGTTTCACTGCATTTGAAAGGCCCCGTATCAGTTCAGTTGAAAAAACAAATACATTCTCAGCAGCTGAAAAATGAAATGCTTTCATGCTCTCAGGATGTTCCTGTTTTGATTGCAGCATAGGACAATACGAGGGCTCCACTTTTATGTTTTACACAAAGTGACTCAATTGCTAAGAGTAGGAGAGTCTTCATTTTGGGGTCAGTGCTTTTGGTGTTTGTAAAATGACTCAGGTCTGTGTTAGCTTTCAAAATAGTTGCTTAAGGATGAACAGAGTCTTTTACACAAATCCATGATCCCTCTGGATCCTCTCTGGTTAGTGGTTTAATAAATGATGGTAGGGGGCTTTCCTTCCCTTAATATGTCCATTGCCTTTGCTGAATCAACTTGAATCTGGGTGCTTTCCAGCGTGCATAAATATGCCTGATTTGCCTCTGTGAGAAACTGCAAAAGGCAAATCAGGTGCACTTTTGTCACATGGGAAAACAAAGCTGCGCAGCTTTGGCAGCGATCATGTGGGGGATGCAAAACTGGATTTTCTGGCGTGGCTTGGTTTTCCCATGTGACAAAAGTCGCTCCTAATTTGCCTCCCAGAATTTCTCACTGAGGAAAATCAGGCGCGTAGGTCAACAAGTAGCCAGATTACAGTGGCCTTAACTAATGAGTCAACTGTTGTTCAGTCTAGTCATACAGCTCACTGTGTGCGTCCTGCACATAAAAAAATACAAATCTCAAAACTAGATCATAATAGGCCAAAGGCGCAGCAGCACTGCTGTGAAAGATAAAAATAAAAGAAACCTCCTACTGATCAAGTCAACAAGAGCCGTTAATCTCATCTCAGATGGAAATAGCTCTCTAAGTCCTACAATATAGAGTGAGGAAGCATCTGCACAGGACAGGTTTGAGGCCAATGTCTGTGTACTCTGGTAATTATGGTACATTTTCAGTTTTTTGTACAGGTCATTGAGGTAGGTATACAAAATGTCAGGAAAGCTGTGCTCTTATATTAATTCAATTTGAGACTGAACATAACCCCACCTGTATATTTATTTTTATACCACCAGCTTTATTGATATGTTTTATGATTGTATTTTAAATGTTTTTAAATGTTTTTTTATTGTTGTTAACCGCCCCGAGCTGCTGTGCAGGATGGGGCGGTATAGAAATCTAATAAATGAAATGAATGAAATGAATGAATTCTCTATCCACCAGGATACTTGCATAATGTTTAGTTTGTCATAGAGATGGAAAGGTGTATGTACTTTTTCACACTTTGTGGGGCTCTTTTTAAAATGTCCACAGCAGCACCTGCAGATTCCTTAGACTGCTATTGCATTTAACAGTGGCGGGGAGCCCCGAGTCCTGCTTGGTTTTCCCCTCCCGAGCTTGGAGCCGGCGAGTAACGTGAGACACCTGTGGTAAGGTTATGGCGACAAGCAACCGAGGAAGGGGAGAGTCGCCGGAGAGTGTCCTGTCTTGGTCCTATGGAGCCAAGCAGCGGAAAATAGATCGCTACTTTCCATCACAGCGAGTACGGCGAGAAGAGGACCTTGCTTTATGTTCTCAGCCTGGATCCGTGGATCTTTCCCAGGCACCTCCCGATACTGAGACTTTTGAAGCAAGCAGGTACGGGACATTGTCTAATTCATTGGTTCCGTTGGCCCAGTGCCCCGGTCCAGAGCTGTCCCCCCAGTTCTGTATTCCCCCTCCCCCTGCCAGCCCCCAGGCGGACAACGGGCTGGCGGCTTTTTTGGCAGACCACTTGTTGCTTACAGCGGACACTTTTAGTTTCGTACTCTCCCGTATCGCATCCTTACAGACTGCAATGAACGTGTTAACTGAGCGAGAGCCAGTTATGGCCCCGGATGCTGGGGGGCGGGCTTGATTCCATCAGGATGAGATGTGCTTGTTGGGGAGATTGCCATTACGCCCTGCCTCAGTCCACCCTTCTGTTGTACTGGGCCCAATTCAATCAGGTATGACAGAGTGTCAGGTGGAGGATGTTTTAGGGTTACCCCCAATGTATTTGTTTTTTCAGTTTACCCAGTTAGAGGTTGGCCCAAGCCCAGGTGGGAGACCATCCTGGACGTAGCTGAGCATATAAGGATTTTACTAAGAGTAAAGATCACTCAGCATGACTTGGTCTCAGTTGACCACTTGCCTATGATAAAGGACAGACAAACTGTGTTAGTGACTTTTCTGACATTGTCTTTGGTCAATAGCATTCTGTCACAAAGGGAGACTTTGGGAAGGAGAGGAATTTGTGTGTCAAGAATTTTTCAGCCATCCCCGTCCCCTGGCAACCGGACTTCAGTTCAAACCCAGTGCCAGGTGAACACCTTCCAGGCAGTCCCCTCCTTAGAGCCTTTCCCCTCACGTGACCAGCAAGGCAGAAAGGTGGAAGAGTTGGGGACTCAGGTGGTCCATCCTAGGGTCATGAATCAATTATGCAGCATGACATGGGAGGAACACTCTATGGATCTAGAGGTCCTAAGCATTAAGGAGACCTCTTTGAGATGCAGACTGCTAGAATCCAGCCTGGCTTCAGGGGTTCCCTTCCCCCCTCTACTCCAGCCAAATTGGTAGACAGGCTCGAGGCAGTCCAAAGACAACTATTCTCACTGAGATTCAAGAGGACTGGCCTGGAGATGGGAGGGAGGGACTGTGTATCCACCCGTTCTCCAGGAGGTAACTGGACTCGGGCCCCAGGGTCAGCCTTCCCTGCTGCCACTGCCCCCACCACCACCATTGGGAAGGTACATCAGGTTAGTGGATGGGATACGGACCCCGGCCAGTCGGCTCTTGGGGTGGTCCAGGTTGTGGCCTTGGCGGAGGACAAGAAGTTGGCACTGTTACGAGAGAGTGCAGTCACTACTCTCAGAGGACCTGAGATGGCTGCTGGGCGGAAGGAGTCGAGCATCTTAATCGGCCAGGGAGGGGATATTCAGGAGGCCCCTCTGGGAATTCCGCTGGCGATTTCAAGCCCAAATAAAAGTTCCTCGCAAAGGCCCCCTGTGGTGCAGGATCTTTCCTCTCCGTCGTGACTAGGACTGAATCCCCAGGGGTCTCTTACCCTGATATCCTGGAACATCGTGGTCTGGAAGGCCCGCTGGCAGGATTTTGATTTTTTGTTGTTTTGGGGGCAATATGATTTTATTTTTCTGCAAGAGACCTGGATGCCAGGAACTACGTCTGATATGTATTTGAATGGCTATGCAGCTTTCTGTGTAGGGACTGCTTCCCCCCGCCTGGGGGGGGGAGGCCCAGTGGGGGTCACGTTATGTTGGTAGCTACAGATCTAGGGATGCAAATCAAGGAATTAGGAGTTTATAAATCGAATTTTGCTTTGTATCTATGCTCCCCAGCCAAGGGGAGAAAGTTCCTACTGGGCAATGTTTATGTCCCTCCACCATATTCTGGCCACTATTCGGATGACATCTGGTGCCAAATGGTCAATTTGCTTCTCAAGGCACAGGAAGACTATCCCGGGGCCCCCCTCTACTTAGGAGGGGACTTTAATAGCAGGATGGGAAACCCAGCCTCACAGGGGAGGGATCCCTTGGTAGAGGGGCTGGAGGACTTCCCTTGGCTCCCTCCCCGAGTATCTGAAGATCAATATGAGAGCCCGCTGAAAGTCAGCATGGAGCTCTTATTGGATACTCTGGACTTAGCTGTGATTAACGGCCAGGCTCCGGGAGACCAGACTGGAAGTTTTACTTTCCACTCAATTTTTGGGCCTAGTATGACAGACTACTTCTTGGTCTCATCTTATGATTTTGACATGGTCATCAAGTTAGAGGTTGTCTCGAGACCTGACACCTGCCACCTTCCGCTTCTCTTGGAGCTTAAAGAAGGAGGCAGGATTACAGGTGGCCAGCTAGAAAGAGAGGTGGAGGTAGAGGCGGGGTTGAGGGTTGGTACTAGTATTAGGAGGAAGTGCCCGGAACGTTTTGTGGCCAACTTTAGGAGGTTTATCGAGCAGCAGGAGATTAGGGAGCTTTGCCAGCAAGCCTCACAGTGCAAAGGTAAGGAATTTCCTGGGTTTGCTTCAGCAGATTATTTTTAATGACACAGTATGCCAGTCTACTCAGGGGCAGTCCAACAGGCCCCCGGCTTGGTTTGACAGCGATTGCCTAAAGGCTAGATCTGACCTTAGGAGATTTTTGAGGCATTTAAGGTTGTCGCCATCTGCTTATAATCGTGAGGCAGTAGCAGTCAGAAGAAGACATTATAAGCAGCTTATGGCAGCCAAAAAGAAAACATACAGCAGGACCCAATGGCAAAAACTGCAGGAGGCAGCTTTGAGAAGGGACTCAGCCAAGTTCTGGTCCCTAATACAGTCTCTGTGGAAGGATGGCTCTAGGTGGCGGCCCCCCTTAATTTCAGCTAAGGTCTGGGAGACTTTCTATAGCACCTTATACTTGGCCTCTTTCTGGGAGGCTCGTGCTCTGGATTTGGGTGTGATCCAGCAACTTGAACCATGGCCCCCAGTTACAGTGGACAAAATTGACAGCTTAATCTGGGGCTTAAGGACAGGAAAGGCCCCTGGTCCGGATGGCGTATCAACGGATTTGATTAAGAGCTTCCCAGAGTGGTGGGCGACTCTCTTGGTCCCGCTTTTTATGGCAATCAATGACCATCCCCAGCTCTTGGCTGAAGAGCATACTGGTTCCCATCTTTAAAAAGGGGGACCCCAGACTCCTGGCCAATTATCGCCCGATCAGCCTGCTCAGCACGATAGGTAAATTGTACAGTCAGTTTCTTCTTCGGAAGTTACAGGCATGGATTGCCGAGTTCCATCTTATCGCGCCTGAGCAGGCTGGTTTCTGTGCAGGGAAGGCCACATTAGATCACATCATGCTGCTGTCCGCTCTGATCCGGAAATATACAACTCATAACAGCAAATTATACCTAGAGTTTATGGACTTTGAAAAGGCCTTCGACTCAATTAAAAGAGAGCGGTTGTGGTTAAAGCTTAGAAGGTCCTCTATAGAGCCAAGACGTTTATATTTGCTAATTCAACTCCACCAGGCAAACTCACTCCAGATCAGGATGGATAGACATGGGACCTTGTCTATGCCTGTTCAGGTAAATAGAGGCGTTAGGCAAGGTTGTATACTGGCACTGGCGCTATTCAACTTGTATTTAAACAATCTGGTCCCATTTATGAACTCAGGGGACACTCATGCCCCCGTGCTGGCTCATAAGAGCCTTCTGCTCCTTCTCTACGCAGATGATTCAGTCTTACTGTCTCGAACTGCTGTTGGGTTCTCTTTAGTGATTTTTGCGCTAGGAAATCATTGACAGTCAACTATGCCAAATGTAAGGTTCTGGTAGTGGGTGGTAAGAAGAAGCGTAGCCCTAATGTTTGGGCCATAAAAGGGAATTTCATCAACCAAGTCCAAGCCTTTAGGTATTTGGGGGTGACCTTCTCCGCGGGAGCCTCATGGAGGGCCCACGTTGAGTTGGTCAAAACTCAATGTAGGAAATCCTCGGCCGCTATTCTAAAATTTTATTTTGGACAGGGTGGACGGATGACAGCTCCTGCGCTGGGCTTGTTTAAAGCAAAGGCTCTTTCCCAGGCCCTGTATGCCGTTCCAATATGGGGGTCTGGATTTTAAAGACAAGCTGGAAAGCATCCAAAATGGCTTTTTGACAACAATCCTGGGTATTCCCAGGGGTTCCCCTCAAGTAATAGCAAGAACAGAGTTGGGGGTGGTCCCAGTGGAAGCCCTGGTAATTCGGCACTCGATTAACTACTGGCTGAAACTGATGACAGCCCCTGATGGGGATGACTCCTTGTTGTCACGAGCTTTGAAGTTGGGGCTGTTGGATGCATGGGTGTCCCAAGTTCGGTTGCTGATCCAGTACCTGGGGTTTGTCCCTGAGGATGGGAGGAGGGTTGGCCCGAAAGCCTTTAAGAAGCTGTTGCATCAGAGGCTTCTGGACCAGGTGGGCCAAACGGAGCAGGCATTGTTGGTCACTCCAAAGATCGCCCCAAGGTTAGGACTATATAGCTCTTAACCCCCTGGCCCCAATTATCTTTTTATTTGGCAGGACTCAGAGAGACGAGTGGCATTCACTAAAATTAGGTGCAATGTGTTCCCCTCCACCGTGGTGGAGGGAAGATATAAGGGCATTCCTTACGATAAGAGACTGCGCGAACTCTGCAATACAGGTGATGTGGACTCAATGGAGCATTTTTTTTTTCTTGCCCTGCCTTGGCAGGGATCCAGCTAAAGTTTCTTGGGGATGTCCTCCTCGATCTGCTTTTGTGTCCAAGTACCTGGGTTTTACAAAGGTTGTTGAGTTTGGGTGACTCGCCCCTCAACCGATCAGCGGCCAGTTTTGCCCATGCTGTGCTGTTAGCTAGGAAAGCCAACCCTGGGCACAAAGAAGGTAAGATAAATAAATGGCCCAAGGGTAAATTGGTCGCCTATAGCTCTTGATGCTTAAAAACCTGTAGCTGGGTAAATTTCCAGTTCTTGTGGTGTAGACTGGCGGCATTTGGCGGCCAGATGATTGTTTGTGTAATGCTGTGGGGGGTGCTGATTCGGGCTATGTATAGCTTGATGTGCTGTCGTTCTGTTATGTTTTAAATTATCTAAATTGTAATAGCCTAATGGCTACACAATAAATTTTATTATTAATTATTATTATTATTAAACAGTGGCATACCAACTTGATTTCTTGTAACACACAGCCCAGATTTACCAATGATGAACATTTTTAATGTTTGTGTCTTTATCCTACAAACTCAAAAGTATAACAACAAATGACAGTAATACAATGTTTTCATTAATATCAAACCAGCACATTAAAAAAAAACAGGTCATGATGCTGAAATAACTGAGCAAGAGAGGAGAGGAAGAGCAGACAGAAACATAAACACTGACCTTACTTATCTCATGTTTTGTCACTATCTGCTAAGCACTCCGGTCTCAGAGAAACAAACACATGATTAGAAGACAGGAGTGTGAAAAATGATTATGGCTTTACTTCAAAGTAACAAATGATAGTGTACAAGAATGTAATATATGTAGAATATATGAACACAGAATTCATTAATAAGGGTGCAATCCTTCACCCACTGAGGTCAATGGCAAAACTCACCTTGACTTTAATGTGGAGGGACTCTGTCTCCAGTGTCATTCTTAGTTTTGTTTTATCATGTAAAAGTCCACCTTACCTTTTACAAATGTCTTAAAATAGACATTTTCTTTTGAGGTTTCAAACATATTTATAAACCTGGCTAAATTTCTGGCATGTTCTCTCTACAGAACAGGATTGAGGCAATCTGAGAGCTTAACTAGGCCTCTCTGCATGTTCTAGTTGTTCTACAGGGAGAGGTGCTCTCAAGCCAACATCTCTTATAAGCACTTCATGCCTCTAGACCTGAAACAACAAGTAAACATACGGGGCACTTTCACACAACACTTCCACAACAGCGGATGCCAACAGAGTGCAACCTATGCTGAGTTGGGTTTGCAGCCTAAACAAGCCCATACCAAACATCCCCACACCTTCTTCCTTTAACTTCTTGTGGTCATTTCAATAATATTTATCTATCTTGGGGATCCTTAACTATTTCCCCTACTTGCCTAGTTAGAGGGAGGGTTTACACTGATTTTAGTATTTCTCCCTCACATCTTGTCTATCTTTACTTTAACTCCACCTTTATCTCTCATCTCTCCCCCAACTATGGGTGTTTTTACACGAGCGTCACTTCGGGGGTAGGGAGTGTCTGTGGGGTGGGTGCAGGGGCATTGTGTGTGTGTGGGTGGGTTTCACACGAGTGGCTCCATGCATGGCCGCCCCATCCATGTAATACCCACATCATCCGTAACACGGGGAACTCCGGATTTTCCTGGAGTGCCTCGTGCATGGGCAGTGCATGGGTCACAGGAGAGCGCACCCCCATGCACCAAATTTACACGAGTGCTCCCCCGCATGGACAGTGGGTGTCCATGCGTGGGGGCGTCTCGTGTAAAAACACCCTAACCTGTGATTGGGAGAGGGCTGGCTATGTTGATCTTATGCCACCCAGGGATTCCCTTGGAACTGATGAGGAAATCTAAGCGCCTCTACTCCATTCTTGTCCTCCTTGACCTCTCTGCTGCCTTTGACACTGTTGACCACTCGCTCCTATTGGACTCGCTTTACTCTTTGGGCTTCCGTGGCTCTGTCCTTGACTGGTTCTCCTCCTACCTCTCTGACCGCTCCTTTAAAGTCTCGCTCCCCGAGTCGAGCTCCTCCTCCCTTCCCCTTTCGGTTGGGGTCCCCCAAGGCTTTGTTCTTGGCCCTCTCCTCTTCTCTATTTACACCCTGTCCCTTGGCAAAATTATTGCCTCCCA
>QEPC01012832.1:3026413-3053272 GCA_003113815.1 Sphenodon punctatus
CTCTTCTCTCTTCACTGGCTCCCCCTTCCTGAACGTATCCTGTTTAAACTCCTGGTATTCACATTCAAAGCGCTCCACGACCAAGCTCTCCCTTACCTCTCTGACCTAATCTCCCTACGCACTCCTGCACGTGCTCTCCGTTCTTCCTCTGTTCCCTCACTCACTCTCCCTCGTTTCTCCTGCTCACCTAACCGCCTTCGACCCTTTTCCCTCACTGCCCCCCATGCCTGGAACTACCTACCTACCTACATCCGCCCTGCCCCCTCCCTCCACTCCTTCAAATCCCTCCTCAAGACGCACTTTTTCCTCGCCACCTTTCCCAATGCCTGCTAGTCGTTCCCATATACCTACTGTCTGCCCTCCTCTGCAGACTGCTGCAACCAACCTGATTGTAACCAAGCCAAGCACACACACCTGAGACCTCGCATCCGCTTGAATGTTTGTTGTTTGTTGGTCTTCTCCCCTGTCTCTCCCACTGTCCCCTCTCCCTGCCTCCCCCTCCTTGTCTTTTAGATTGTAAGCCACAGGCAGGGACCGGTATATTTCTATGTTCTGTACAGCACCAGGTCACATTACTGGCGCTCTATACATGTTTATAATAAATAATAAAATAAATAATAATAATAATAATAATAATAAATTAATAAATAACCGAGATTCATCTGCTTTAAGATTGCTTTGTATTTCTAAACTGGCATAAAGTAACCGTGGCAGGGAAGAGCCACAATAGGGTAATGGCCTGAGAAGAGGCCACGCCCACTTCTGTTTCCAGCTATATAAAGAGAAGAGGAAGAAGGGACAGAAGCTCCCAAGATATGGAGGAGAACACATCCCTGCTAGAAGCTCTCTGGAAGTGAAGAGAGCACATTCCTACAGAGACTGTCTTTGAAGGAAGGAGACCTTGGAACGTGGATGTGAGTTGGTAGTCAGCCAGTGGACTGTTGCTTGGTTGGCCTAGGTCTGTAAATGACTGGGTTAATAGTGGATGATATACGAAAAAGCCTGATATAGATGAACTGTGGAGATGCGAATAAACTGAGAGTGACTAATCCCTGAGTGATGCTGTGATCTGGGCCTTCATCCTGACAAAACTTACCTACAGTGAGGACAAGCCCTGCGACATTAACCTAATCAGGGCCATGGATTTGATCCATAAACTAGCAGAAAACATCTTAGAGAAATGCAAAGCCAATGTGGACTGTAATCCTGCACATGCTGACGCCAGTGGCAAAACTCTCATTGACTTTAGTTGGTAAGATTGTGCTCTAAGTTTTAAAAAAATTGCTCAAATACATCTGTCATTTTTGTCCCCAAAACTTTTAAATTATTTGTTGAACCAAAAGAAAAGAAATTAAATTTCCTTATCTACTTTGCCTGCACTCTCTCCTTGTGGTTCTTGTTGATCAAACAAGGGACTTTATTCTCCTCTTGATACAAATGGTAGAAATGTATTGTATAGATAACAAACATGTTTTTCTATCTTAATCAGGGTGTATATGATATAGGTTTTGCTGTAAAATACATTGTACTTGATGTTTCTTTGCTGCGATGTTCTTTATGAGTAATTCCCCCCTATGGCTGTTTTTAGCCAAGCGCCTCCCCACCCATCATGCATGTTGCAGGGCAGCATAGGACACAACGTGGCCCTGCAACATGTGTGATGGGTGGGGGAGGCACTTGGGTAAAGAAATCCCATAATCACATAATTCAGGCCCTTCAACTTCTCGTGCACCTTTTCTGAATGGAACTCCTTTTTGATAGGTCGTCAAACTACAAACCGATAACAATGGACTAATTACCACTTCTTGTAGCCATGAATTTTTAGTGCACTTCCTGTAATAAGTTCCTCCAGCTAGTGAAAAGGAAAGTTAGTAATATACATTTATTGTTCTTACGAAGTATGTCAATAGGTGATTTCAGACATTGGGTATTTTCAGACGTTACGTGGTCAATGTCAACCACAGTCAATTCCCTGTGGTGGCTTGGACCACGTGACGTCTGCGGGGGGGAACGGATGTTCCCCCCAGATCGTACCATGGCGGTGAATCACCTTCACCATGCGAGCGGCTGAAGCGGTGGGACCGGAGGCCGTTGCGTGGTGAAGGCGATTCCCCGCCATGGTGACCCCCGCCGTTACATCTGGACAGCGGCCACGGCCCGGAATCCCCGCAGGGATTCCGGCCTGTGGCCATAGCGGGCGAGCGCTGCGTTGGCATTGGCTGTGGCGGCTGCCCGTCTCCCCAGAGGGCGGGCGGCGGGGAGCGTGGAGGGGGCGGGGCTGTGCGGCCACACTTTGTGCCACGCGGCCCCGCCCCCTCCCCGATTCCCCACCGGGATCCCCTGGCACGTCTGTTAGGGCGTTACGGGTCATCCCGGTGGGGGATGAATTCATTGATTTCGTGACGGGGCCAATTGGCCCTGCCACGTCTGAAAACACCCATTATGAGATCACGCTCAACCACAGTGAACCATGGTCAATTCTGCGGCGGGGCCAAAGCGCCCTGAATGTTTGTTCAGCAGCCACAAGATGTTCACCACAGTCAATACCCACATGGGGTCAAAATTAACCACGCTTCCGGAGCTCTGGCCCAGACCATCTTCGAAAGCGTGGTCAAAGAGATTCCCAATGGGAAACAAAAAAAAGTAATGTCTGAACAGCAAGCACCAGCCGGAACCAAAGACAATGATTCTCAGCTGGGGACAAAGCATGCAGCATTGCCAGGCAACCAGCAACAACATAGACCGGGGAGGGAGATTTAAAGGGCACACGACAGCAGCCGGGACAAGCCGTCCCGGTGCCTTCCGGGTGCTTTGACCACAGCCCGGCCCGGGATCGGCGTAATGTCTGTTGTGCTGCCCCGGGCCGTGGTCCAGTGGTCTGATTCCCTGCTGTGGTCCCGGTCCCATCATGTCTGTTTGGGGCTTTTCTTGACCACGGGGGGTGGTTGATCTGTTCACCCCCGCCGGGATTTCACTATGGTGAATTGGGACAGCGTAATGTCTGAAATCACCCATAGTGTCTGTCTCTCTTTTTTGTGTCTACAAGTTTGTAAATTACATTAGCTGTCTTGGCCTAGTCCTGAAAACACTTATGCACACATAGGCCCAATGACTTCAGTAGGTTATACAGTGCCAGGTACACTGCTTGTGCTATATAAATAATAAGTAAGGTTGCCACCTTTTGTAGTTTGCCCCTGAGACTCCCATAGACCCAAATGGAAGACTTGGGGTCAAACTGCAAAAGGTGGCAATCTTATCAGTTGGTCCATCTGCATATACATGTTTTCAGGATTAGGTTCCTCAATTTTACCTTCACTAGGATTCTTACTGAACACATTTGGGGGCTTTGTTTTCCCTTTGGATGCATTTATTTCAGTATTATTGACTTAGTTTTCACAAGCAAGTAAAGCTTGGATTTTTAGCAGAGGTTGGATAAAGAACCACTGCTTGTTAGTTTCTCTAGCCACTACTTACTGTTAACAGATTTCTGCCCCTGGAGGTATAATAAAGCAAACTAGGCTGAAGAGTTTGGTTTATTATACAGGAGGCCTGCTAGCCTGGAAATACATACAGCTATGCCATTAAAAAACAGAAATGCTGTTAAACTATTAGCAAGTGTCACAGATGTGCCCAATTGTTTTGAAAGGAAAGACAAAGATAGGAAATTATTTTGTAAGTGAAATGTGTGCAGGAAGAAGAACTTCATCATGGACTTCCTGAGTAAGTGATTTTAGGGACAAGGCGCAAAAATAGTGTCTGGTTGAGTGATTGGAAAAATGCTAGCTGGAGTAAAAGAGAATTGGTTGGAAAGCTATATAATGAGCAGAATGTCTAACCATGTAGGTAATACAGGGAAGTAAATTCTGCTATTGGCAAACTGGACTCTCAAGAACCACAGCTTGTAAATGAATGGTAGGTTTTGTGGTGGCAGTCTTCCCCAGAGAGCTATGTAATCGGGTAGGCTTGCATATTGTATCCTATAGCATTTGCTCTTGCTACCTCACAATCTTCCAAGTTATGTAAAAACCCTGTACTCCCATCATTTGACTTGTTAATCATTGATATCTACTAGCAGTTGAGTAAAATCCAATTTTGTTCTGTGACTTTTGATATTTAATCAGGTAATGGCCATCACTTAAAGTAAAATCAACATTCCTGTGCAGAGCCAATGAGAAGTCTTTCAGCATTGCATCCAAAGAAATTCACCAGAAGAGCAAAGAATGAGTGCGCACATGAGTTCCGTTGAAGAGAACGAGACTTGTATGCATGCTAACTACTGGCACACATTATCTGCTGGAGGATCATGCTCTTAAGACTGCATTCCTGAAACCACTTACTCAAGTTGCCGCATTAACTTCATTGGGACAACTCTGAAACAAGTAGTTTCAGGACCGTAGACTTTTTTTTTTTTTAAATGACAACCTATGAATGGACAATTGTTTTGAAAAAGAATTCTGATTCTTCCCTCGTGTTTATTGTTGAAGTCTTAATATTCTTAATTTAAGATTTTTCTCATCTAGTATAAATTTATATAGCAGCAGCAGTGTGCCTGGCCCAGAAGAATAATGAATTAGAGATGGGTCCCTGCCCCATTGTGCTTACAATCGAGAATGGACAAGGGAGGGGAGACAAAAGAGAGGGGAACATATGGAGAAACAAGGATCCATTTGTGAAGCCGAAAAATTGCAAGGGCGTGTGTTTAGCTTTGTTAAAGGGGGGAAGGTGAGAGAATGAAGGTCAGGAGAAGGAGCATTAGCAAGCAGCCGGGGGAGGAGAGGAACTAGGAAAAGTCTGACAGAACAGAGGTTTTAGCTGGTTTTCATTGCAAGTGTGTTTAAAAGTCTCATCTGTTAGGAAAAGGAATAAATTGGATTGATTGTGTTAATGGATTTTACAAAGCTCTCAAAATCCTTGCTCTCTTGCTTCACGCTGATTTACAATTGTCCTCTTAATTCAAATCTCTTAAAAAATAGGAGATTTTGTGGCTGAAAGTCTGTTAGAAAGGGGGCTTTTCAGATGACTAATTAAAGATTGTTCTGCACAGAAATTATTATATGTTTTTGCTTTCCAGATGCAAGCCAGCTAAGCCATCTTAGCTTCTGTTAGGCTTTTAAAATAATATGCTAACAATGGAGTTTGTGATGGATTAAAAGATTCAACTAATTCAAAGAAAATATACACTGATTACAAAGAAAGTATCAATAAATTTAGGAAAAGCTCTCCAAGGCTTGCCAAAAAACTCTGTATGGGCATTCTGGTTTAAAATAATATGATCTTTTCAGCCCAACCAGGCAAGACTGAATACATTAGATTGTTTAGAACTAAACATTATCACTGCTATCCACTGGCTGGCCAGAACATACGCAAAGGAGCACTTTCCCTCTCTAGGGCATTTTCTCGGCATAAACTTACCCATTTTAAGCAGACATCCTTAAAGGTTTCCCTCATGTATCATCATTACAGGCAGCTTCAGCAAGAAATCAGCAGTTTGGAGAGCTCAAATAAAATGCACCATACTTGAGCTCCCTTTTCAGAGGCTGAGAGCCAGGCGCTCAGCATAGTTTCATTTTTAAGATCAATGGAAGCGTATCAGTTTGATCCAGCCCAGGTTCTGACCCAGGAAGTTTCAGTCTGACTTCCCAAAACACTCTGAGCACAGGGAGCCAGATCCAGTTATTCTTGATCCCATACCAGATTTCTCCTTAAGAGTTTTGGGTGTGAACGAATTACAGATTTAATTCACTAGGTACCAGAAATGTTGTAGATCACTTCTAACCAATTGTCCAGTGTAGTAGAGTGTTAAGCTAAGCACAGAACAATAGGACCAATGCTCTGCTATAGGTTTTCAACTGACTGATGCATTGATTTCTTTTTGTATTCAAGTTTTTCATGTGCTAAAATACTCACATAGCTCCTTTCACGTTTTCTTTAAAGTGGATTCTTTGGGGCCATCTCAGAGCTCATGAAATAAGCATGTATCTGTGCATGAGTAACAGCTACTTGAAGGTAGGGTGGCCATTCCTCCCCTTTAAAAGAGGATGCATGAAAAATACATGTTGCAGGGCTGCATTGGTTCCAGTGCAGCCCTGCACTGTGTGTTTTTCATAAGCGTCCTCTTTTAAAGGGTAGGTATGGCCACCCTACTTGAAGGAGGAAGAGTTACAGGATCAGGCTCACATTCCATTTCACAAATATCAGTGGAGACAAAATAGTTTCCCAGAACTAAATAATTTTATTGCATTCCAGCATCATGTGCAAAACAGTGTTTCCATCTGTTCCACAGCATTTCCAGCAAATATGATTCTGCTTGCATCCCCCAGACTGAGCAGCTGAGCTGAAAGATTACATTTGGAATGTAGAGGCTCTTTCAAGACGCATACATTTAAATACATGCAGAAATACTTTTGGAGTTGTTTGCTTCTATACCAGAGGTGGCCAAATGGTGGCTTGGGAGCTGCATGTGGCTCTTGAGCACCTGTACTGTAGCTCACACCATAAGTAGCTGCTTGGGGGCATGTCCATATGACTCTCTCAGGAGAGAGAAACTGAGCTGCAGTTTCTGCTACCGAAGCCTCCTGGGGGCTGTGGGAGCAGGGTAAGCATGACCTGCACCAAACCTACCAGATTTCCTGGGAGCCCAAAACTTTGATGAATGTGTGGAAAGGGGGTTGGGAGAAGCCACAATGGGTGAAAACAGAAGTGAT
This sequence comes from Sphenodon punctatus, assembly GCA_003113815.1. Taxonomy (NCBI): domain Eukaryota; kingdom Metazoa; phylum Chordata; class Lepidosauria; order Sphenodontia; family Sphenodontidae; genus Sphenodon; species Sphenodon punctatus. Next base: position 3,033,118 of record QEPC01012832.1, read on the forward strand.
GGCTGCTCGGCGACAGCCTGACCTAACCTGAGGTGGGAAGCCATGACAGACACGGTCTGGACAGGGGCACCGAACAGATATAGCTTGGGCGCCGGGGAGGGCAGGGAGCATGCCAAACGTGCTGCCAGCCAGCCAGCCCTGTTCCTGCGCTACGCCAAGCATCCCTCTCCCCGCCATGACAGGCAGTCATGGCAACCAATGAGGCTAGTCATGCCAGAACTTACGCGGGCTGTGTCTGCTGGCCCAGGAACAGACATGACGGCCCGCTTTGGTCTGGTTAGGCAGGCCTCAGTCTGGGCTATGACTTTGGAGGTTTCCCAAGGCCCAGGCTAGCTGCCAACATGGCCTGGGGCAGTCCTGGGCTAACATCTGGCAGCACCTGCACAGTGTGTCCAGTCCAAAGCATGACAAAGCAGACCACAGCAGGCCACTGTTATGTCTGTTTTTACCCACTGTCCCACCACCAGGATTTGGGGAATCTGTGATCAGTGTAATGTGTCTTGTGGCTGTCAGCGATATGAATATTTTGGTATGTGGCTTTTGTGCTTGGGAACTTTGCCCGCCCCTGTTATATACCATAATATATCTTAATTAATAATATTTTGACTGGCATGGCACTGAAGTTTATTATGGTGCCTAAATAACTTGGAGAAATCTGGGCTTTCTGAGGTGGTGTGGCTACAATGAAAAGAGGTGGGGTGAAGAAGCTTTTCTATTCCCCTTTCTGAAAAAATGTCCCTGTCCCCCCATCAGAGCATTGTGATGTCATGACGCCCTGAAAGAGGCATGGCCACGTCAGAAAGGGGCAGCAGAATTACTTTTAATTGCCCTTTTCTGGCATGGACCTACCCATTCAGTCAAAGCTGCAGGGAAGGTGGTAACCCAAGGGTAGGTTGTGTTGTGACCCTTGGATTAAGGTAATTCTGCAAAGAAGTCCAAGGTGATGCAGGCCCAGGGCTGGGAAGTGGTTTTTCAAGGGAATCAGGAGACCGAAGGGCTGATGTCGAGGGACTCTGGTCCTGATGCAGAGGTCGCAGGCTCAGACATAGGAAAGGACATATTGCTGCAACTGTGGCCACCAGAAGAACCGACTCACTGCCTGCAGAGTCCTATTTTGGCTAAAGTGACATGCCCAGGGTAGGTCATGTTACATCTGCAATACCTCCTGTTTCTGGGATGTAGAGGCAGTGGTCTACATACAACAGGCTGTCTTCCCAGAAATAATGTTGTGTCAATGGAGGAAGATCTGCTTGGGAGGAGGTGACAAGGGTCACAAAGGGATCATTGTGAAGAGCTTGCTGAAGAGAACACAGGAAGCCTGCTGGGATTGCTCCTCTGAGAAAGTGATGGGCACTGATAATGGCAGGCGGGGCTTTCCTGGATTGTAGCAGTTTTGTAATATTTGCCCTTCTGCAACAAGGCATCTGCCTTACCATTTCTGTGGCTGGGACAGTAGGTAATGATGAAGTCAAAGTGAGTAAAGAACATGGCCCATCACAGCTGTTGTTGGCTCAGAGCCTTGGCGTTTTGTAGGTACTCCAGGGTTTTGTGGTTCATTAATACACACACTAGGTGTCTGGCCCCTTCAAGATATTGTCGTCATGTCTCAAATGCCACCTTAATGGTGAATAGCTCCTTATTGGCCACCATGTAATTATGTTTGGCAGGGGTCAGCTTTTGCAAGAAAAAGGCACAAGGATGAATTTCATGCTGTGGTTCTGTTCTGTTCTGTTCTGTTCTGTTCTCTGGGCCTTTATACATACCAGGTTGTATGCCCCCCGGAGAGCTAACTTGGTAAATACTTTGTCAGAGGCATTGTCAGAGGCATTAGTTTTCATGATGAAGGGTCAGGATGGATCAGTATGGGGGCTGATGAAAAGGCAGACTTTAAATCACAGAGCTCCTGGGTCCTGCCCAGTACCTTGGACCATCTGAATGCCTTCCATGGAGAGAATGAACTCCAGGAACTCAAGAGAAGATTGATCAATGGAACATTTTCTAGTTTTGCGTACATTCTGACCTTACTCAGGCATCCTAGGACTTCTCAAACATGTGGGTTTCAGACATATGACTGGTCTGGTTGGGGGAGTAGATGAGGATGCCATCCAGGTAGGTGATAACAAAGAGGTCCAGAATGTCCTAGAGAACCTAACTAATTAGGTGCTGGAATGTGGTGGGGGCATTGGTGAGCCCGAAAGGCATCTGTGACAGAGCTGAGCCACACTAGGGTTATGGGCCCATTAAGAACTAAAGACTGAGAGGAAGCCACACTCACTCCTGAGATATAAAAGAGAGGAAGCAGAAAGAAGCAGCTCAGAGGCTGCTTGGAATCAGGAGAGAGCACATCTCTGACCCAAGCTAAAGGAAGTCCTGGAGTGTTAACCTTGGAGTTGACCTGAGGAGACTGGTTCCTGAATGGGGTTTTGATATGTGAGAGTAGCCCAGCCATAGGATTTGTGTCTGGCTGACAAAGACTTTGAGGTTATTGTGGATATCAGAGACTACAGTGGAGAATTGTGTATATACATGGATATATACATGGACTGTGTTATGTAAATAAACAGAGGATTGCTTATTCCCTAAAGTGACTCAGACTCTTGTGCTGGATCCTGACAACACTTAGCCAAGCCAAGGCCACCCCTGCTACAGCATCACTAGGTACTCAAAATGTCTGTACCAGGTTCTGAAAACAGTCTTCTATTTGTCACTTGCCTTTATACATACCAGGTTGTATGCCCCCCGGAGAGCTAACTTGGTAAATACTTGAGCAGAACGGACTTGGTCCAGCAGCTTGGGGATTAGAGGTAGAGGGTGCTGATTGCTGATGGTAATCTGGTTCAGGTCCCAGTAATCCACACATAATCTCAGTGTGCCATCCTTCTTGATGAAGAGCACCGGGGTCCTTGCAGAGGAAGTGGACTGATGAATAAAGCCTTTGGTGAGGTTCTCCTGGATATACACCTTTAATGCTGCTAGTTCAGGTTCAGACATTGAATAGAGATGCCCAAAAGGAATTTTTGGGTAAGGCAATAAGTCAATAGGGCAGTCACAATCCCAGTGTAGGGGCAAGGTGTCAGCATTTCACTTCTTGAAAACGTCTTGGAAGTTCTTGTATTTATCCAGGAGTGGAGGCTCGGTATGGGAATCTGGAGTCTTGGGGGTGGAAGTGCAGGTAACAGAGTCTGTGTTGCCATGGCGTTTGTCTCTGTCCAAGGAGCTAGTAAATAACGTTCCCTGCAAAAATGGGAGGGATAAGATACAGTACACTGAGATAGAGGATGTAGGAGTTATGTCAGGTTAACCATGGTGCCCCCAGGATCAGCGGGAAGTGAGGTGAATTAATGAGACTGAATTGCAGGTTTTTGTGGTGGGTCCCATACTGGACCCTCAGCAGTAAGATTTCTTGGGTCACTGGGTGCAAGACCAGTGGGTTTAATTTGAACGGGGAGATGGGTTTAATTTGCGGGGTGGTTTAATTTGAATGGGGAGATGAAGAGCCTTGGCGACTGGCAAGTTTATGAAATTGTCCCCCACTCCAGAGTCTATCAGAGCCCACAGTGTCAGCAGTGGGGAGTGTTCCTGAGGAATCTGCAACTACAAGGGAACCTGAAGTAGTAGTGAAGGCAGAGGGTTGGGTCCCATGGCATGGGGCTGGGGTGGGTTTGTGGTCATGCCCAAGCATGGGCCCCAAATTATACTTGGGCTGAGTCTTTTTGTGGCCTCACCTTAGCAGGGGTTCTTATTGGGCAGGTGGAAAGGTGACCTGTGTTACCACAATACAGGTACAGATTTTCTCACCTTTGCAGCTCCCGTTCCGCCTAGGAGAGGTGGGGCCTCATGACATCCACTTGCATGTGCTCAATGGTTGGTTCAAGTGCAGGAGCTGGGAAGGTGGTAGTGGGAGCTGGGTAGGGCATTGGCAGTGTCCCTTTATGCTCCATCTTCCACTCATAAAGACAGGTGTGGTGTCTGTGCAGATGCATAAAGTCCATGAAGGCTCCAGCTGATTTGGGGGGTGGGGTCCATGTGAGCAAGTTCATCTTTTACATCATCACACAGGTCTTGCTGGAACTGGGAGACGAGAGTGGCTTCATTCCATTCCAATGTCAACAGCCCATTGCAAGAAATGGTCTGCATACAAAAAGGTACTGCCGAGTGTTTGATGCAGCTTTTGCAGGGTCCTTTCAGCACTAAGGATCTTGTGAGGGTGGTCCAGCACTGTACGGTTGCGTTTAACCAGTGGCAAGACCCGTGCCAGGGCTTCTCCTGTAAGTAGGCTGAGCACAAGCCCCACTCATGCTTGGTCCAAGACACATTCCAGGGGGTGTATGGTAAACAAAATCCGATACTGGATCAGTCTAGCAGGGTGAGGTCTTGCCCACCATGAGCCACTCAATACAATAATATTTATTACGGTTATTCACCACTTAAAATATAAACTGTAAAACAAACATTGTACAAATCAAATCATCAAATTATACAAAAAACCAGAATAAAGGGTTCATATCAAACCCAAGTTTAAACCACAAAGCTATTATCTGTACAGATAAGTTACAGTCTTGAAACAAATAAAAATAAACTATTGTAATAAAGCTTTCCTCAAACGAAAAGCCAGAAGAAAATAGAGAGCCACCGCTTTTGTGGTCTCAAAAGCTTTTGGAGTAAGAAAAAAAAATGATCTGGTGCTTTCGTGACAGAAAGGTTTTATCTCCATAGAGAGGAGTCAACCAACTGAGTCTCAATTCTTCTAAGTGGGGGCAGGTAAACATTGTGTGTTGCAGTGAGTCGACCTCATCCAGAACACAAGAGCAGAGTCTATCTGCATAGACAACCCCAGCTGCTCGGCCTCGAGTGACTGCAGACTCAAAAAGCTGAAACCGAGAGTCATTGATTTAGGCAGCTCGAAAGATGAAAGTTGATCTAAATAAGGTTCCAGCATTGTTTTGAGTTTAAGATACCAGGGGGCAACTCTAATTTCTGCCACTTTACCTAAATCTTCTTGATCAGATATATCGCAAAGTCTCTGTCTAATATTAATTAGAAGTTGGTTCTGGTTAAGCATCACACAGTCCTCTGGTGAAAAGCCTATTCTATACAGAGTGTTGGAGACTTCAGTCCAACATGAGTATTTTTTACTCCCATCATGCCTTATCTGCTCAGCCCAGCACACAGCGGGAAGACGTGATAGGTCCATCTGGCATAATCTGTGCCAGTAACTTATAGCCCTATAAATAAATGGCCAAGACAGACAGAGGGTACAAACCAGTTTCAGCACGTAGCATTACAATTGGTGTGGCAGCGGGGTCAGCTAACAGGCCCCTTATAAATTTATTCTGGACTACATCAGTCCTATTTTGATGGCAAGAAAAACAAATTTCAGAGCCGTATAAAACTTGTGGTACTACTTTGGCTTTAAAAAATTTAATAGCAGTGCTCACACCTGAAGGTTTAAGGGACCTATATAATCTCAGAAGTGCTGCTACTGTACTGGTGGCTGTAACAATCATGCTGTTCTTATGTGCAGTCCAGGAACCCGAGGCGGTGAAACACATACCTAGGTAAGTATACTTAGAGACCTGGGGTAAATCATACTCGCCCAGAGTCCAATGGTATTTTTTCCTATCGTGCTTGAAGAAGACAATATGATACTTTTGTCAGTTCACTGTCATGTTATTTTCAACAAAGTACCCGTGCAGGTGATTCAGGCATATCTGGAGACCTTGCTGCATCTGCAACAGTAGAAGGTCATCATCAGCATATAGTAAGATGCCTATAGGCCTATTGCCAATCTCAGGTGGGGGTCCGCCCAACATTATTAATTAGGTTAACCAAGTCATTAATAAAAAAAGGCAAAAAAGTAGGGGGGCCAGAAGACAGCCCTGTCTCACACCCGCCTTCATTGGAAAAGGTTTGAAATGCCCACCCCGGTTGTCTAACCTCACAACAGCCTTAGTATTAATATGTAAAAGCAGGATCATATCAAGCAAATGGTGATAAGTGCTCATATTAGCTAGTTTGTCCCGGAGCTTGGCTCTGTCTATAGTGTCAAAGGCCTTAGAAAAGTCTATGAATGCTGCATACAGCTTGCCTCCTCTTATGGTTACATAGTTATCAATAAGGTGTTTTAAAACAAAACAGTTATCCATCACCAAGCATCCTTGCCGGAATCCTGCCAATTGGTTTTCTGACACCCAGGTTTCAAGTTCCTCTAAGGGGGCGCGAGAGTATAATTTCCCAATAATAGGAAGCAGACTTATCGGTCTATAACAGGCTGGATCTGTTTTTCTCCCTTTTTTGGAAACAGGGACAATAAATAATAATAATAATAAATAATTATAAGCACTTGTATAGCGCCAGCTGTGTACCTGGCACTTTACAGAACAATGAGATGGACGTGGTCCCTGCCTACGGCTTACAATCTAAAAGACTTGGAGGGGGGAGACAAGGAGAGGGGACATAGGGAGAGACAAGGGACAAAACATTCAAGCAGATGCCAAGTCTCAGGTGCACGTGCTTGGCTTGGTTGCAGTCAGGGGGAGGACAGACAGTAAATGTTGAAAGGAAAGTTCTAGCAAGCGTCGGGAAAGGCGGCGAGGAAGAGGCAGGTTTTGAGGAGGGATTTGAAGGAGTGGAGGGAGGGGGCAAGGCGGATGTGGGGAGGGAGGGAGTTCCAAGCATGGGGGGCAGCGAGGGAGAAGGGACGAAGACGATTAGGGGAGCAGGGGAGACGAGGGAGAGCAAAGGAGGGGATAGAGGAGGAACGGAGAGTACATGCAGGAGTGTGTAAGGAGATAAGGGCTGAGAGGTAAGGGGGAGCCAGGCTGTGAAGGGCTATGTAAGTAAATACCAGGGGTTTGTGAAGGATGCGTTGGGGGAGGGGGAGGCAGTGAAGTGAGGAGAGGCTGTGGTCGAAGCGACGGGCTGAGTGGATGACCCTAGCAGAGTTTTGGATGGAGATAAGGGGGGACAGATGAGAGCGGGGCAGTATTCCAGGAAGGGGACAAGAATCTGTGTTGATTACACAGAAGAATTTGGCCAACACTGGGGCCCACCAGGCAGCAAAATCCCTAAATAATTCAGGTGGTATAAAATCTATACCAGGGACCTTTCCAGGCTTCAGGGCCACGATATAAGAAAATACCCTATCCTCTGTGATGATAGGTAAAGTAGACTCCTCTGAGATAACTTATGTGTGTTTTAAATTATGTGTGTTTTAAAAAATTGTTTCTATTTTTATGAATGTTTTTATTTTGATTGTACGTCACCCCGAGATGCCGTAGGCATATGGGGGCAACTAATAAATGTTTATAATAAATAAATAAATAAATAAATAAATAAATAACAGTCTGAGCTGCTACAAAAAACTGACTATCTTCATCAGAATCATAGCTAGAACTAAAAAATTCAATCCAGTTCTCTGCATTAATTGGGGGGGGAGGGGGCATCCCTTGACCATTCTTCATATACAAAGAGGTGTTAATAATTTTCCAAAAGCACGAAGAGTCTCTAAGATTACAACCAATATGTAACTCCGCCCAGGTCTGTTCTGCTTTATCTGCTTTTTTTCCATAAGGAGCTGCTTATATGCTTTCCTAGTAATAACAAAAACTTCCCAATTAACTGAAATCCGCTGTGAAAACCATGCCTGTCTGAGTTGCAACAAAACACACTTAGATTGGTGGCACTCTTGATTGTACCATCCTCTACTAGGGATGGGCGAACGCAGCCCGAACTCGGCCTGTTTGGATGACTGAACTCGAACCCGAACGCAAACATACCGAACACCGAACGGTGAAATGGCCGAACAGTTCGGTCAGTTCAGATCGCGTTCGGGTGAGTTCGGGTGGCCAAAAAAGGTTCATTGGAAGGTCAAACATGACAAGGAGGTGTCAGTCACTGAGGAGCAGACTTCCAGGCACCAGGGGAAGAGCTACCTGTCCATTTGGCCCAAACCTTCCTATGTTGAACTCCCTCTGTGGGAGTCTGAGGGTTGCAGAACTGCAAAAAGAGGAAGGCTTCACTAACAGGACGCTCAGTGGGTGATGGCTGCTCTCTGCTATCACAACCTCCAACTTATTAACCATCTCAAAATGGAAAACCAAAGTTCTAAAATAATCAATTACACTGGCTCCCAAAGGGGAGTCGAAAGTGAATTCTCCAAACAAGTCAGTATCTATTCTCCCATTGCAAATAATTAGATTAAACTTGGCTAAAATATCCAGAAGCTGAAGACCTGCACTATTTAGGGCGAAATCCTTTGATACCCTGCTAAAAGTTCCCATGGTACTTAATAAATCTGCATGTAGCATTCCGTCAGACTGGGATCCTGTTCTAGCGTTAAAGTCGCCCAACAGAGGAAGCCATGAGTCTCTACACATCATGATCTTCCTGATTCCTCTTTATCAATGCAAAAATCATTTTGGCAAGATTTCTAATCACATCATCTTTGGATGATGCCAAAAAGATTAATAGATGACCAATAGTTGACCAAAAAGTCTTATTCTGAATTACTGGGGTCAGAAATTTCTGATGAGACACTTTGGTATGCGGGCAGAGGAACAATAAGTGAAGGAGATCCTCAATTTGTATAAGATTATAATTGCATAATCTGAGGGCATAAGGAAGCCCTTCCCGTCTCCCAGACAACAACCCTAGAAGGAATAAGATCAAATCTAAGGAGTGTTAAGGCCCTTCTTAATAGAGAGTTATCCAGAACTGACAAATAAGGTTCCAATCTTGGAACTTAAAAAAAAAAGATGATAGAAAGGAGCAGATTTTAATTTAATTTAGCAATAATTCTCATATCCTCTGTGATAGCCAAATCTGACAATTGTCTATGGATCACAGATTTGATCTTGAAATTGGCCAAGTGGGCTAAAGACTCAACAGTTTGCCCAGTCATTCTAAGCAATAAAACAAGTTTCTTATACCACTGAGCCATGGGAAAAGTGGATGAAAATTCAGTAAGGCAGAGGAGTGGGATCCTGTCATTAAACATACTCCTCACCTTCAGCCAATAAGAAACATGAGCCAAATTAAGTTTTACTGCAACAGGTAAGATGCCAGCTTCAAGCCTTACCAGGCTAGAAGGGGTTTTCTTAGGTACAGATAAAATTGCACGTAGAAATCGATTTTGGAAAAATTCCAATTTGTCATTAAGGAAGCGTCCCCAAATTTCAGCACGATAAAGAGCTTGCGGGCAAACCTTCAGATTTAAAGCCACAAAGCAGGAGTTATCAGCTTCCAACCATCTGTCCTCCAAAATTTTATGAGGGCCCCAATGGATTGGGCCATTTTTAGTTTAATAGCTTCAGCATGCTTGACCCAAGAACCTGTAGCAGAAAAAGTCAGTCCTAGATAGCGATAATTCTGCACCTGATCGAGTCTTATGTTATCAAGGTACCAATTATATTTGCAAGGGGACTTAGCCACAACAAGGACTTTAGTTTTTTGGTAATTAATTTTTAAATGGTTAGTCTTACAAAAAATCCCCAGGGCATCCAACAGTCTCTTCATCCCCAGTCTAGCATTTGACAAAAGAATCATGTCATCGGCATAATAGAAAATAGAAAGCAAAATAGAAAGTCGCCTACTTTGTACAGTAACTGGATAAAACACCTCGCCCATAAGTTCCAAAACAATCCCATTAATAAAGAAATTGAAAAGGAACGGGGCCGGAACACATCCTTGTTTTACCCCGTTGGAAGCTGGTATGATATCAGATAGGTGCCCTTTCGGAGTAATCTGGATTCTAAGAGAAGTATTGGAATATAGACCGTATACAAGATAAATGAGTCTAATGTCCATATTTGCCCCAAGAAGTTTATCCCATTGAAGGTTCCTATCAACTAGATCAAATGCAGACCTGAGATCAACAAAGGCCAAGAAGAGAACCCCTCTTATTATCCTAACATATTTATCAATCAAATGTGAAAGAGTAAAACAATGATCCAATGTAGAATGACCTGCTCAAAATCTGGCCTGTTCCTCAGGAAAATAGCTAGCCACTTCCGCCCAAGCATCTAATTTATTCAAAAGAAAGCAAGCATATAATTTGGCAATTATACAAATCAAACAGATAGGTCTTGAGTTGGATGGGAGCTCTCTATTACCTTTTTTGAAAATCGGTATAACTATACTGATATTCTAACCAGCTGGAACAGAACCGCTATAATTTATAGTATCGAACAGTCTACAAATAATAGGAAGCCACCAATCGATTTCACTCAGTAAGATATCACCAGGGATTCCGTTGCACCCTGGGACCTTACCAGAATGAATCCGTTTTAGAAGCATTCTTATTTCAGGAGGATTAACTGGTGGCCACTGAGGGAGATCCTTAAATCTGGAAGAACTCAAAACTGGAATGTCTGGCATTTGATTAAAGATGTCAGAAAAATATGTTTGCCAAACGGCTGCAACAATATTTGGATGAATCACAGAGGGACGCATTCCACTGTTGACTAGTTGCCAAAATGTAGACTGATTTTGGGTAAGAACCGCATTTGCTAAGGCAAACCACAAAGATAGCTGATAGGCAGCTTTTTTAGATCTAAGTAAATCTCTATAGGCTTTCTTTAGGTCGATATAGCAGAGAATAGTACTCCTGTCTTTGGTAGTTTTAAGCCTTCTTGCTGTTCTATGGACAGCTTTCTTTAAAAGAAGACAATCCTGATCGTACCAAGGATTTTTGGGAAAGAAATGGCTATTTTTGTTATTATTTAAGATTTTATTCTTATATTTGTTAATATTTGTATTATTATCTTCATTCAATGTTCCTGTTAACTTACATTTAAGAAAGTCAATCAAGTGAGAGAAAGCATCTATTATTTCAACTGAATCCTTGGAATGAGATGCTATTACAGCATTCCTATAGGAGCAAAGTTCATCAGAAGCTAGCAGTTCACTGCTAAAGCTAGCTGTTTTCGACTTCCATTTCACTTGTATATAGTCATTCAAAGCTATATCAGCTAAATTTAAGTTAACATCTATGTTTAATTTGTTCAGATAATGGAGTAAAATATGAAATAATTGGATGGTGGTTGCTATATCCTATCATGAGAACTTCAAATGCAGCAAAGCATTTGATATACTTGTCAGAGACACAGAAAAAATCTATTGCACTGAGACCCTGCTTTGAAATGAATGTATAGTCACCACCTGAATCAGTAGGAAATCTGCCATTAAACAATTTCCATCTGCCCTTGTACAAAAACTGCAGAAACTGAAGCCCTTAGGCATTTATAACCAAATCTCTTGAGGAGCTGAGAGGGAAGAAAAAATAGTCATCACCGTCCAAACCTATAAGCAGGACCATATGACCAGAGCTCCACTAGGAGGTCATTGACCAGGGCCACCAATGCCGTCTCCGTACCATAACCTGGACGAAAGCCTGACTGCATGGGATCAAGGAAACTGGTGTGGTCCAGATGTTCCTGCAGCTGCTGGGCCACTACCCGTTCAATAGACTTCCATAAAAATGGAAGGTTAGAGACAAGCTGGTAACTTGCCAGAGCATTCACTTCAAGAGATGGTTTCTTAAGGAAGGGCCAAATCACAGCCTCCTTGAGACAGTCTGGCACCCTCCCTTCTCGAAGGGAGGTGTTAATGACCCAGCCAGCACAGGCCCCAATGTCTCCCTGAAGGCCTTGACCATCCAGGACGGGCACAGATCTAATTAATAAATTATGGCCTGAACAGACCCCAGGACATCGGCCACCTCAGCAGGTGTCACCGGTTGAAATTCATCCCACAAAACCTGATTAGACAGAGCATTCTTAACCTCTGACTCTGCCATTGCATCTGAAATGGTGGAGTCGAAGTCATGCTCAATGCAAGTGATTCTGTCTGCAAAGTATGTCAAAAACATCATAGCGGACCTTGGATGAATCTGGCACTGTCCTCTCTTTCTGGCGGCACCTACAGCTCTGTCAATCGCACTATATATTGTTTAAGGGCCCATAGCCCACTGTGGCTATTCCCTGCCACAATCAGGAATCCCCGGAACTTACTGCGAATGCCATAGAACCAGTTGGGTAGGGGCATCCGGAGGGCAGTTCTCATTGCCTAGTCTTGGCTTTGCATTTGCTCCGGAAGCCTCTGATTTTTGTCCTGCAGGTACTGAACCTGGACTTGTAGGCACTGATTGTCTGCCAAGAGAGCTGCAATCTGCTCTTGTGGACTGGGGCACCCTGGTGGTGAGGGAAGGGCAGTAGCCCCTGTTTCCTCCATCAGTAGTGACCCAGAGTCTCACCAGTATCCACTGAGGAGACCTATGTGGTCTGGGCAATATGTCATGAGCAGCCTGGCCTGTAGTTCTGTTGAGTGACAGAAGCTGTGAAAGTGGGCACTCCAAGTGCAGATGGTACTGGAGAGAGGAAGCCACAGACAGACTGGTGGACCAACAGCTGGCAGGCTGGTTGGCTGGGTTGTCAGGCAAGCTGGCTGGCTGGAGAGAACATGCTGGCTGGATAGATAGCTGGGACAGGGGTCCAGTGAGTGGTTCTGTTTGACAGTCTTGACAGATTGCTCAGACAGCAGCGTCTGGCATGAAGAGGAAATAAATAAGGGAAGGGAACCAATGGGCAGCTCTCCAGTCACCTGATCTAGAAACACGACACTTGCATCTTCTGCCAGTCCCCTTTCTTTGGCCACGTACACTGGAGATGGCAAGAATTGATTTCCAGCTGGAGACCACTCCCCTGCTAACTGCCATCTGTGTTCTCCACAACATCTGCGAGACCGAGGGGGTGGGGAGGAGCATGTTGGAGACCACCACCACCCCTCGCCAGTTAGCTTCAGTGAGCCAATGTCTCAGTTCTGGGACAAGGTGAACCAAGTGGAGCAGCACATAGCTGGAGAGATTGAAAATGCCTTGTGTTGGCACATCAACTGCAATGCATCAGTGACAGTTTAATGACAGTTCTTTTTCTGTTATCAATAAAGACTTTAAAAATGTTTCCTGTGTGTCACTGTGTTTTTCTCTTGGCCATCTGGCCCCTACCCCAGCACCAGAATGACGTATGTACCCTCATTGTGTTCCCACCTGTGCTATTTCCCACCCAGTAGCCTTTCCCTGGCATCCCTATTGGCATTTGTAGGCTAGTCGGCTGCAAGCCCAAATCTCTCCATTTTCCTATTGACATTTGCAGGCTAGTTGCTTCTGGGAATGTTAATAGGAAATGTAAAGGCACAAGCATGCAGCCGGCTGTGATGCCCCCCCTCCACTCAAGTGCAAGTGCATGGCCAGTGGACTCCCTACCTCACATTTTCAGTGCACCCACCACCTGTCTTGCTCTTCCACCCCTCCCAACTCCCAAAGCAGCTTATTGCTATGCCATACCAGCCCCCTTATGTGCCCCTCTGCTCTCATGTGCAAGTGCTTCCAACTCCCAGCCCCCAAAGCAGGTGTGGGGACTCACCTGTCAGGGCACCTCGGGTAGACACAGCAGTCGCAGGGCAGCCAGCCAAAGTGGCGAAGAATCAAGCCAACACTGCAGGTTGCTTGGAGCCACGTCATCAAAACACACTGACAAGTCTCTGGGTGTTGGATTCTGCTGTATTCGACAGTGGGGACACCCCCGGAGAGCACGGAGAGGTCTGGTGGGCCAACAGTCCCAGGGCGGTGCTCAAAGCGTGAAAGGACTTGCCCTGCGCACAGAGATGCAGCAGCGCGCAAGGGGCTGTGGCGGGGGATGAGCCACTGCCCGGCACCAGCAATCAGCTTCCGCAGAGTGAGGATGATGGGGCGGGATTGCCAGGACAACCCCGGCGCTTGGTACACCTGCACTAGAGAGCAGGGCGGAGCCTGCCAGGATAATAGGCAGCGGGTAGGAAGGATCCCTGCTGGTGATCAGCTTGCTGATGCTAGACTGGCCCCTTGGTGTTACTGACTGGGATTTTGGCAGTGTGCAACGAGGAGTGAAACGTTGCATGAAAGCTGAGTGTCTGTGGATGAGCGTGGGTGTCGTCAGCTTGTGCGAACAGTGTTCTAGGTCTCTTCCCCTTCCACTCCTTGTCGGGGAACCCTGAGGGTGTCCCCCCTGTTTCCTCAGCACACCGTCCTCATCCTTTCCCTTCCGGTCACCACCCCTTCCCCCACGCATCCTCACAGTCTTCTCCCTGAGTGTGTGTGGATGATTGGGAGCAGGAAGTCCTGGGCGCAGCATGGTTGATTCCGCACCCGATGATGATCCAGCCTGCTCCCTTTTGGGAAGCATAGGGCTCTATTTGATCCTTATGGGACTTATCAACCATAGGGGTGCTTGAAAAATGGGGGCGAGAGTGTGGACCCTATATTACCTTTCCTTCCTTGGCCCTATCCTAACAGAATCACTGGCATTACCCCATGACTTGTAGTAGAGACTATGGAGGCAGCTACAGACTTAGGCTCATTAAAAGGGTAGTGCAGGCACTAGCTCTGGAGGTGAAAGATTTGAGAGAACGACAGGAGCAGATGGCAGCAACTCCTCCACCTCTTCCTGCCCTTGAACCTGCAAGGGTGGTTCCCGCTCCCCCCCATGAACCCTGTTGGGGCGCAGCCCCCCCAGAGAACCCAAGGCTACTAAAATAAACAAATTCACAGGGGAGAGGCAGCAGTTCCAAAGCTTTTTAGTCCTGTGCAATTTGACCTTTCAACTACAGCCACTCACATACAATACAGATACGGTGAAGGTAGCTTTCATTATTGGAAATTTGGAAGGGACAGTCCTCGCTTGGGTGACTCCTCTTTTGATTAGTAACAGCCCCTTATTATCCGATTACGCCACCTTTGAAAGAGAGTTTAGGTTTCTTTTTGATTAGTCCCATAGGGTTAGGGATGCAGAAATGGCCATCCTCAGTCTGAAACAGGGTAGGAGTTTCCTATTGGACTACGTGACTCGTTTTCAGCAGCTAGCTCTAGATTTGGGCTGGCCTGAATAGTGTTTTACGAGTCATGTTTCGTAAAGGTTTGATTGATGAACTAAAAGACCAACTGGCCTACACCCCCTTACTGACTACATTAGGGGTATTAATTACCCTCACCCTCCAAATTGATGAGCACCTAACAGAACGTTGGAAAGAAAGGAGGCAAGAAGGGGGGGTCATAGCTTTAGTAACCGAGTGCTAGTACCCTCCTAGCTGTACAGATGCTCCCCGAATAGAAGAATCAGAACCCATGCAATTAGGGGCTTCTCAAGGCCCCTTATCTATTGAAGAGAAAGGGAGACGTAGATGCACACAGCTATGTTTTTACTGTGGAGAACAAGGACATTATGTTAGGGCTTGTCCTCAGCTTCCGCCCTCTAGACAAGCTGGGGGAAACGACAGACCCCGGGATGGACAAGGGACATTCCGGGAGAACTCTTAAGTCCCTTGAAAATGCGTGTGGGGGGTGTCGCAGCTATCGGCCCTGTCCTTGGGGCATGTGCGTATTCCGCTAACCTTGGGACTGACACCTCAACACAGCTTAGTCGCTTTAGCTCTTATAGATTCTGGGGCTTCTGGTAATTTTATCGACGGGGGCCTTCATTAAGAAATATGCAATCCCTACACAACCTAAGGAGTCTCCTGAAGTAATTTTCTCTATTGATGGGTCCCCTTTGGTTTCTGGGCCCATTACTCTTCGTACTTAGGAGTTACCAGGAGTTATTGGGAACCATAAGGAACATTGTAGTTTCGATGTAGTTTGTACTCCTGCTTTTCCCATAGTGTTAGGCCTTCCTTGGTTACAGAAACGTAACCCCTGTAAAAATTGGCAATGGAGAATGATGATCCCGGACTCTGCATACTGCAAAAAGAATTGCCATGTCACCTCTTCTAAGGTCCCCCTCACCGGAGTGAATGGCATAGCCTCCCTCAACCAACCAGATCGCCTCCCCTCAGTCTACCAAGACCTTGCAGATGTTTTTCAAAAACAAGAAGCCCTCAAATTACCCCCACATAGATCATATAGTTGTCTTGTGGATATACTACCCGGCAGCGAACCACCATATGGTAGGATCTACGCCCTATCGGAACCAGAACTACAAGCACTCCGTGAATATATAAAAGAAAACTTACATAAAGGATTTATTCGCCCTTCCACATCCCCTGAGGGGGCACCCCACTTTTTTGTACCCAAGAAAGACGGAGGCGTACGCCCCTGTATTGACTGCAATTTCCAAGCCATCACCATGGGTAGCCCCATGTAGAGCACATTACAATAGTCCAATCTGGAGGTGATGAAAGCATGGATGACAGTGGCCAGGTCCGAGTCTGAAACATACGGCCGAAACAGTTGCACCAGATGTAATTGGCAAAAGGCACTCCTCACCACAGCCTGCACCTGGACATCCAGGCGAAGCTGCGAGTCAAGGAGCACCCCCAGACTCCACACCTGGGAGACTAATGAAGGACAGACCCCCGTCAATAACGGGAGCTACCATCTTCATCGCCTTACTCACTAACATCACCTCTGTCTTGTCAGGATTCAGCACTCAGTCGATTAGCCATCATCCAGTCCCCCACTGCCGACAGACACCGAGAAAGCACCGAGACTGCCGGGTCTGGATCTGTGGAAAAAGAGAGGTAAAGCTGGATGTCATCAGCATATTGATGACACCGCACGCCAACCCCCCTGATCATGTCGCCAAGCGGCTGCATATACACATTGAACAGGAGAGGGGACAAAACAGAATCCTGTGGGACTCCACACGAGAGGTCTCGGTATGATGAAAAATAATCCGTGAGCACCATTCACTGAGTTCTCCTGGTCAGGAATGAGCGGAACCATTCAAGTACAGTCCCGTCCACCCCTGCACGATCCTGCAGGCATGTCACCAACATCTCATGATCAACGGTATCAAATGCAGCCGACAGATCTAATAGAATCAACAGGATCGACCGACCCAGATCCCATTTGTGACGTAGATCATCAACCAAAGCCACAAGCGCAGTCTCAGTGCCATACCCCGGCCAAAATCCTGATTGAGAGGGATCAAGAAAACCAACATGATCAAGATGTCCCTGGAGCTGCCAAGCCACTACCCGTTCAATAACCTTCCCTAAAAAGGGAAGGTTAGAGACAGGCCGATAGCTGGCGTGGGAGTCAACGTCAAGCGATGGTTTCTTGGGCAGAGACCGCACCACCGCCTCCTTGAGACAGCCTAGCACTCTGCCCTCCCGAAGGGTGGCATTGACCACCCCAGTCAGCAACAGCCCCATTGTCTCCCGGCAGGACTTAACTAGCCA
This sequence comes from Sphenodon punctatus, assembly GCA_003113815.1. Lineage (NCBI taxonomy): Eukaryota > Metazoa > Chordata > Lepidosauria > Sphenodontia > Sphenodontidae > Sphenodon > Sphenodon punctatus. Next base: position 3,050,329 of record QEPC01012832.1, read on the forward strand.
GGACAGGCAAGGATCTAATTCACAAGAGGTGGCTCTGACCATCCCAAGAACACCCACCGCATCAGCGGGTGTCACCGACTGAAAGTGATCCCAAATTACAGTGAGGTTTTTCTTACTTTCTTCTGTTTTAAAAAATTGGTGTTAGCCATATCAGATAGACCAAGACGGTGATTCAGGCTATCGTCAAATAACTTCTCATTCAAAAAGCCTTGACTCCATCCTTCCAAATCAGAGGGCTTTTAAAGTTTTTAGTATGTTCAGAGATCTGTGTTCCCTGCATTTTCTCCATTGTTGCCAATAGGGAAATTGCAGCGAACACAGGCCCCTGACATATGTTTAACAATACATAATATGTGGGCCATGTACTCCTCTCATTTCCATATGCGCATTACGGCGATCTCATAATGAAATCATGACGATACGAGAGGGGCGGGGTATTAAGTGTAACAATAAATAAATAAATAAATAAAATACAGGGAGATACATATTTTAAAGTAAAAGCGGAACTTCCTTGCCTAGGGCAAATTATTAAAAGCATTCTTGGTAACTCATTAATCAGGGGAGCAGGTATTATTCCTACTATTTCTTCCAGTTCTTTCCATATCCTATAAACATTGTTTCCATTTTGTGTCTGTAGGTTCTCAGCCAGCAAGATCTCATCAGAGCCCCAACTTCAGATAGACAGTGGGCACAGACTATCTTTCTGAATCAATCATCATCATCATCATCATCATCAATTAGATGGAAAAGTAGGAACAGATACCAAAGGCCCATTATGATTCTTTCTTTTGAAAAAAATGTTATCCGTATTGGACCTAAGCGACACCACGAGAGAAAGATGATCTCTGTCTAACAACAGAACAGATACAGCTTGGTAGGTAAGAATAGAACCTTCCCACATTCCTGTAATGATGATGGGTTAGCTGTTATTCTCCACTCTGTTACACTAGTCTTATGTCAAAGTAACTTCACTAAAGTAGATGGAGTTACATTGTCTGAAACTGTAGTAGTCGAGTGGGGAAGCAGTCACACCGATATAAGGAGGGAGGTTTGGAAGGGACCTCGAGGTCATTAGTTCAACTTCCCACTCCAAGGCAGGACACCGTCTACCTACAGCATCGCAGATAGCTCATTCTGATACTTTTTCAAAACATCAGAGGAAATAGATTCCACAGCCATGCAAGTTTGTTCAGCAGTTCGACACTGTCAACAAAGGAAGCCAATTAATGGCTGTCGCAATGGCGATTTTGGTTTTGTGGACACCTTTTCACCAGGCAGGCACTCTTCAGCTCCTAGCTAGAGGTGGGGAACCTCAGGTCCAAGGGCCAAATGTGACCTGCAGCTAGTTTTTATTTGGTCCCTTTCCAGCACCTGGATGTGGCCCCTGAAAGACTGAACCCAGGGTAAGGAAGCAGAGATGAGGGCATGCACACAAGGGTATGGGGACACAGCCATGATCTGGACTCTCCCCCTCCTGAGTGCACCCCTTCTGCATCCCTGCCTCTAACTGCTAGGCAGCCCCCAGAGCATGTACCGATTTTCAGAGTGGCTAGTGGAAGGGAAAAGGTTCCCCACCTCTGTCTTAATTTATTACAGTGGATTTGCAAATCGATTCATGTGCATAGGGTAGAAGTTAAAACCAATATTTTGGTGACCACAGAATAGTGTTCTTCACTATTACACAAAATACTAATAATGATGGTCCCCAGTTCTGCAGCTGCAGATTTTCCCAATGAATCACCAAGCTGGAACACTGAACTGAACAAAAACCATATAATAAAAAAAAAATCCAATTTAAAAAACTTTGCTGACTCCACACATTTTAGCACCATCCAGTCTGTCTGTGTAGCCTCTAGCCAACATTTTATCTTTGCATCCAGTGTCAGAAATGACTTCAGGTTCTAATGAATCCTGTGCTACCAGCATGAAATAAACAAAAGCCAGGACAGTAAGCATGAAAAGATAGAGACGGGACCATTGTTCAAAATAATTTTTAAATGATGTTGGTGCTTCTTTAACACCACCAGTAAAAGTCTCTTTTAATGACAGACCCCTCCTGTCACAGTTGTCTGAAAACGGGATACTGGATGTGGGAAGAAAGATTAGGTTGTGCTTCTGAAAGTAGTCAAAGGATAGTGGTGTTGTCTTAAACCATTGTTTAAAAGTCTTATAAAAATGATCCCCTTTCTCCATTTGACAGCAATCTAAACAGCAGATGGTGGGCTGGGCTATCTTTGTTATGAGAGTTCAGTGGGAGTTTGGCTTGCATGAAGATTGCAGAAAGAGTTTGTGAGTTCATTCAAAATATTTTAAGAAGAATTTAAGAAAAAAAAAAAAATTAAGAAAAAAAAAAAAGAAGAATTTAAGCTAGGCATTGAGTTGTTATTATGGTTTGTTATAATATATATGATAGTTTATAGCCCTACTGAGTGTAATAATTTATTTTATTGTTCAAGTAATTATTATTTATATATCAGAGGTCCTAGAGGCACTAACTGGGGACAAGAGTTCCATTTTGCAAGGTTCTGAAGACACATGTGATATATTATTTTATGACAGTACTTTCTGTTGTGCTGCCATCATAGCGTCTGCGAAGTCGCATCCAGTGGAGCTTTTCCGGGTGGTGAAGGGCTTGGTCAGTCCAGCCTGTCTCCGCCAGGAACTGGTGTCCAGTGCCTGCTGACATTTTTATTGATTACTTCGCAGATAAAAATCGCTCCTATTGCGCCCGTTTCTCTCTGTCTCATCTGCCAAAACTCTTGTTCATGCTCTGGTCATCTCTCGCCTCGATTACTGTAACCTCCTTCTTTCTGGCCTTCCCTGGTCTCACCTTTCTCCCCTCATCTCTGTCCAAAACTCTGCTGCCAGGGTCATCTACCTCACCAGTCACTTCGACCATGTGCAGCCCCTCCTCTCTTCGCTTCACTGGCTTCCCCTTCCTGAA
>QEPC01012832.1:3068784-3086417 GCA_003113815.1 Sphenodon punctatus
AAAAAGTTTCCATTTTATTGCTCATTTGTTCTGCAGTACATCGACTGTATCTTTACATAACTTCCATTAACAAGTTACATCATTTCTTTTTCCTTTTACTGGCTTCTGAACCTTTGTATCCATTTTCCTCTCCTGCCTCCCCCCTCCCTCAGCCATCACTTCTTTCAATTGCTCTCATTATCCACATTTTACTTTTCTTCCCCCTCCCCCCTTCCACTAATTTCACAACATATAGGGTATTTTCAGACGTGACGGGGCCTGTATTGGCCCTGTCATGGAATCACCCATTGATCCCCCGCCAGGATCAAACTGGCATGTCCAACAGATGTGCTGGCTAATCCCGGCGGGGAATCGGGGAGGGGGCGGGGCCACGCGGCTCAACATGCGGCTGCACAGCCCCGCCCCCCCATGCTCCCTAGGCTGCCTGCCCTCTTGGGAGACGGGCAGGCGCTGCGGCCAATGTGGCCGCAGCGCCCGCGCGCCCCCCCCCCCGGAGAATTGACGACGGCCTGGAATCCCGCCGCTGATTCTGGGCTGTGGTCGGGGGACAGACAAGACGGTCCCCAAGAGCGTTGGTCCTCCTCAGTTTCTGGCGGTTGCATAAATTCAATACACTGGAACCATTTAGCATTAAAATCTTTAGCTTTGTCATTTAGGGTAGCTGAAGCTTTTTCCATTGAAAAAAAGTACCAGAGATTATTCATCCAGGTGTTTGCTGATGGAGTCTTTGCCTCTATCCAGAGTTGAAGAATGCTCTTAATAGCTGCTGCCATCACGGTTTTACATATGGGTATCTTGTGGCGTATCAGCTCTGTCTGTGGGTATAATCCAAGTAATGCAGTTTCCGGACGCTGTGGTAGTTATTCTTGTGATTTTTTGCAGGTTAGTCCAGATCATTGACCAAAAGTCTTTCATCTTGAGACATTCCCACCATACATGTAGGTATGTTGCCTTTTGTCTACAACCTTTGAGACAAAGGTTAGATCCCGTGCCTCTGACTTTACTTAATCTGTTTGGGTCCATATAGTAAAACATAATAGTCTTTATGATCAGTTCCTTTATTTCCAGGGACCATGAACATTTAGTCATATGCTGTATTATCCAGGATTTATATTTCTCGTCCCACTTGGGTCACAAATCTTAACCCTCCCCTACCCCCCGATCTGCCCAGGGGAAACGCAAACAAGGCAAAAAAAACCCACCAACAACCCTCTCTTTATTCACTTAAGAAGCAGCTGGTTCTTAAGCCCCCACAGTGCACATGGGGGCAAGCAGGGGACACAATTTAATCTTAAAGCACACAACTCCCCCCAATCTGCCCTCCCCACACCAGGCTTCCAATCTGCCCAGGAGAAGAAAAACAAATATTTAATTTAAATGGAGCCTCAGGGCCCTGAAACTTACCAGACAGGAGCAGGCAGCTGCAGCCATTGCCATGTGCAGAAAACTGGCTCCACTGAAACTGCAGTCTGGCTGCAGTCAGAGGGTCTGCCCTGGGAGGTATTTTTTCAAAGTGCCTTGCCAGGCTATTGATTCTAATGGCTGCTGGGCTCCCATTGGAACCCATCGCCTGCTGCTGGCCACACCTCCTGGCTATGATGCTTTGGGTGTTCACTCTGGGGAGTGACCCACCTCACATCACAGCCAGCCAGACCAGGCCAGCCAGGGCCAGAAGGGAGGGGGAGGAGCCAAAAGCAGGACTGGCATGGGAGACATGATTCTAACGGCTGCATTGCCCGCTGCTGGCCACACATTTTGGCTGTGATGCTCTGGGTGTTCACTTCAGACAGCTGCAAGCTGTGAGGTGTCTACAGGGCAGCAGGCCACACACAGGTGCGGCAGTGTCAGAGGTGAGATAAAAGGTTTGAGGGATGCGGGTGCAGGCTGGGGGGTGCCATGGGAACAAGGGGGCCACTTCCCCCAGTGCCCATATGTACCAGTCACCCCTGTGATGAGGGGGGAAGATAAGGAGTTCAGTTTTAGCCATGTTGAGTTTGAGTTGACATTGAGACATCCAGGTAGAGATGTCAGAGAGACAGCTGGTGGGGCGAGCTTAGAAAGATGGAGAGAGAGAGAGGGAGTAGAGAGATAGAGTTGAGTGTCATCAACGTAGAGGTGATATTGGAAGCCATGGGAGACAATGAGTTTGCCTAGGGACAGGGTATAGATAGAGAAGAGGAGAGGGCCAAGGACAGACCCTTGGGGAACACCAACCGAGAGGGGAAGGGAGGAGGAGGTGGAGTTGGCAAGAGACACACTGAAGGAGTGGTCAGAGAGGTAGGAGGAGAACCAGTTGAGGACAGAGCCACAGAAGCCAAGGGAGCAAAGTGAGTCCAGCAAGAATGAGTGATCAACAGTAGAGGTGGGACCCCGGGCCCATTACCGGCTACCGGATTTACCGGTTCTCTAAAAACCGGATTCCTGGATTAAATCCGGTATACCGGTACCGGTTTTATTTCATTGATTTCAATGGGGCACTGTGTCCCCATTGAAATCAATGAAATAAATTAATTCCTCCCCCTCCCAGGCTACGGGGGGACGCCGCGTCCGCTGGTGCTGGGGGGTGGGCTCGCCTCTGAGTCTTTTTTTAAACAAAAATCCAGGCTGGGCAGGGTGGGTGGGGGGTGTCCCCCCTTCCACCCGCGCAGCCTGGACTTGGGGAGGGTTTGTTTTTTTAAACTTTTTTGGTGGGGCTTTAAGTTTTTACATTGCAGCCATTTTTAAATGGCTGCAATGTAAAAAAATCCGGTACCCGGAATCCGGTACCCGGACCGGATTTACCAGGTCGAATCCGATAATGCCGGTACGCCCGGTACCGGCATTATCGGATTCCGGATTTACTGGTTTTCCCGCCCCTAGTCAACAGTATCGAAGGCAGCAGAGAGGTCAAGGACAAGAATGGACTAAAGGTGATTAGATTTAGCCACAAGAAGATCATTGGTGATCTTTGCGAGAGCAGTTTCAGTAGAGTGAAAGGGGCGATAGCCAGATTGGAGGGGGTCAAGGGAGGAGTTGGCAGAGAGGAAGTCGAGGCAGCAGGAGTAGTCAACATGTTCAAGAAGCCTGGAAGCAAAAGGAAGGAGTTGCCTCAGCAATCACCATAGAGCTGTGGGTGGCAGCCTACAGTGGCTGCCGATCCAACTGCAGTTCTATTGTGTGGGGGAGGGGGATGCGTGGGGGTGGACTGAGGTCTGCAGTGGTGAGCTCTGTTTAAACCCGCCGCCACCAGAGCAAATTGTCCATTTAAAAACACCCTCTCTTTTAATAGGACTTAAAGCTACAGTATAAAGTCTGGGGTTAATCTCATGTATTTCACATCTGCTGCCATGTACAGTGACACCCATCAGTTGTAAGCAAAGAAACCTATCAGGGCCAAATCCATGTGTTCACGTTCAAGTGGGAAAAATCCTTTAGCAAATTACAGACCATTTTTGGCAACTTTAGTTGACTGCACTTCTAAGAACAGGTTACGGCCTGTCAAATCTCCCGAAGTAATACTCTTACTACGATCCTAGCACATTTTTTAGTGGAATGCTTTAGATTTGCAAATTGCTTGGTATTTTCAAGCTATATAATAACTTCACAAAACACTTACACAACACACTAATTCCTGGAAGAACATGCCAGCTAAGCATTAATATTGATAAAAACACATTTTTCCCTGTGAGGATTCTCAAGGGAAATATACTAGCATCGCGATTTCATAGTCTTATAGCAGGGACAGCAGGTAAGCATGCTATGAAAATGAATTAAGCACTAAAGTTGTTGAGAAGAACATAAATACAAAACCAGAAATAGGCTGTGATCCTAAAACTATTTTCTCCAGAATGTTGCATCAACCTTAATGGGATGACTCCAGAATAAGTGGTTTCAAGTCTCACAGGTCTAAGCATAAGGCATGGCTGTAAGGAGATACTGTATGCATCCTATGGATTGACAGGATTGTCTCTTTTAGGGTCTTAAGGAAAAGTCAAACGTTATTTTTAGCAAAGTCTATTGATTCCTGTATAATTTCCCTAACACTTCCTGTGGAAATTCTTCCCTTTCCAGAAACACGAGCAGTTGAAAGCAAGACCTCTGTCCCCATTGTGCGTACACCCCTTGGCCCTCACCTCCCAGCATGATACGGAAACTCTAGAAAGTTAAGTCTTCCTGTCATTTAAACACCCAAATGTACATATAATTCAAATACAATATGGCAAGAACTGATGAAACTACCCCCTCAGATTGGGAGATATTACAGTCATCTTATTTATTCACAGGAAGTTCATTCGGGTTGTAGTCAATACTTTGTCTTCTCAGAAAAAGGAGAGTCATGTTTAAATGACTATAAATGAATCCAGTGCTGTAGCTGAATGCATCCAGTTTACAACTTCCTCTTACATATTTCTGATGGTTTGAGCTGTTGAAACTAGCTGCTGTTGGAGCTGCTGAAACATCATGTGCAGGCTCAGGAAAGTTGTTTCCAAATTCCCTGAAGACAAAGACCATATTCCCTTTAACTCTTCTGAGATGCAGATCTTTTCAGAACACACGCGCACACACAATGGCCTTTTTTCACGAGATGGGCCCACTCAAGCCCATGCAGATCCACTTTGTGAGCATAAGTGGGTGCTGCCCATGTAAATGCTTATCTGTGGGACCGCCTCAGTCCCCATGTGCCCGTGCAACCCTTGAGATCATCCGTGGGAGCATTTTTGGAGGTTCCCAGGGAGAGGCGGGTGGCCACCGATGTTAGATCTTTTTCGGTGGCCGCCCCATGCTGTGGATTCGCTCCCGGAGGAGGCTCGGTTGGCTCCCACTCTCCTGCTATTTTGACGCATATGTAAGACCTGGCTGTTCCATCAGGCTTTTGGCGAGGGGTGGGGGTATCTCCACATATTGTATTTTTAAATTGTTTTAAAAACATTTTTTTATTGTTTTATTGATTGTTGTTTGCCGCCCCGGACTGCCCTGTGGGCAGGAGAGGCGGGATATAAATTTTAAATAAATAAATAAATAAATAAATAAAATAAATCCCACGGCAGGTGGGTGTGCGTGCTTGTGCGCTCCCGCGAAACACACATGCACACCCACCTCCACCCATTACCCACTCGCGGAGCAATTGGCCAACATGGTGATTGCTCCGTGAGTGGGGATGCATGGGGGATTGGTGTGCACCTGTGTGTACTGCCCCCCACCCCACTGGCCACGGTGCCACATGCACACCGATCCCTCCGCACCCGTTGCCCATATAAAAAAGGCCAAGGTTAGATTGCAAGGCTACCACTTACAAAATCCAGAAAACAAATCAGGTGCCAATGTGCCATGATGCACCATTCTAACCTCTAGCTCAACAAAACCAACATGTAACTATCTTATTATTTGTGTAACCCTGTATGGTCTGGCAGGGTTGGGGTTTAGAACTGGTGACCTCAGCTCCATCTGCATGAGCCTCTATCCTCTAAGCCAAAAGACCCAATTCTCTCAGCTCTGAGAATAGCAAGCTCATGAACCTGTGAGTGGTTAGTCACCACTCACACCACTAGTGGGAGCCTCTGCACCAACCCTCTCTGGGACTACATTTGTTATAGCTATATCAATGTACATACAGAAGAGTATGTAGACTTCCAGCCAGTGGGGGCCAAATCTGGGTAGTGTCTGGATTTCATTTGAACCCTTTCTAGTTCTTGGGTCTGGTCTATGAATCTAGCTGTTATCTTCAAGACTCAAGAAAGTGAGCTCATGGGAAGGGAGCAGGGATGAGGGCAAGCACTCAAGGAGGGTCCAGATCATGGATTTGTGCCACCAATCCACCCCCTACCATTCTTTCCCTATCCTGAGCACACCCCTTAAGTGCCTTCCCCCCACATCTTCTACCTAGCCTATGGAACTTGTACTATTTTTCAAATTGGCCCTTGGGAGGGAAAAGGTTTCCTACTTCTGACACGTGTCAATCATTAATCTCATCCTGCTCTGGTATGTTGTATCCCATCTCTTCCACCATCAATCTGTTTTTGATTATGAGCTTTTCAGTGCCAGGCCTGTGCTTTCTTACATCTCTACAGTATCTAGCATATTCTAGATACTATACTACCCAACAACAAGGTGTTGGTTTTGACCTATAAAGCGCTACACGTTCTGGGCCCTTCATACCTCAGGGACCGCCTCACCCTCCACGCCCCAGAGTGACCCCTTCGGTCTGCCGGGGGTGCCTTCTTGGAGGCCCCCCATGTAAAACGGGGGGGCCACAATGGAGAGGGCATTCTCGGTGGCCGTGCCGTGATTGTGGAACTCCCTCCTGGAGGAAGCCCGTCTAACCCCAAGTTTGTTGGTTTACTGCCGGGCCTGCAAAACATGGCTGTCCTCCCAGGTCTTCGGAGGAGGGGAGGGTGGGTTGGGTTAAAGCTTTGGTGGGTGGGTGGGTTGTTTTTTAGAAGGTTTTAAAATGTTTACATTTTTTGGGTGTTTTTATGTTGGGTTTATATTGCGGTTTTTATGCTGTAAGCCACCCCTCCTGTCAATGGCATGAGCACATAACCATTGCCAATGGCAAGAGGGGGCAGCAAAAAATAATAAATAAATAAATAAATAAACAAACAACAACAAAAAACACAAGAAAGTAACAGACATTTCCCTCACACATTTTATACTGTATAAGATTGACTTCTATTTAGGGGGCCCCTAAAATACCAAGGTACAGTGCGACTAGTTGAATATCAAGGGTTATTTGTAAATGGTGTATTACAGAGCTGCAGCACCCAATGTATGGTGAAGGCATGACCACTGTTTCGTTATGAGTTCCATAAAATCAGAACCAGACAAAATAATGGTCTGAAATTTGGCATGTGTGATTGGGAGTGGGAGGAGAGAAGTGGGATGTGCCATGTGTTGAAATTTGGTTAAAGGATGATGGCGTTACAGCAGATCCAAATTTCTAGACTTAGTGTAAGGCCATGTTTTTTGCAGATTATTTTGTCTTGGGGATATCTATTTCAGGGAACAATATTCATAAGTGAGGGGTATCATGGAGACTCTAATTGGGAAGTATTTCAGAAATGTATATAGTTTTTTGGGAATGTACAATGGCATTTTCTCATAGAGGTGTTCTGTGCATTGTTTTTGTGTGCACTGTAGCTGGTTTGAGCAGATCTGTTGGCATAGAGGGCTTTGTCGAGTCTTTTTTTCACCTGCTTTGCCTTGCAGGGGGGAGGTTTGCCTGGTCTGTCTATTTCATCAGCAGGGAATCTTGCCTTGCCAATTTCCCAAGGAGGGGAGGAGCTATGCCTGTCCATGCAGCTGGGTTTCTGCACCCCCTACCCTGCTTTATCTTCCTTCAGTGCTGTCCCTAATCTGCAGAGGAAACAGACTGGGGCTAAAAGAGCAAGGCAAAGTGTGGGTGCAGGATGCCAAACTTATAAGCAAGAGCAATAGGTGAGGCTGTATGTCTTCTTCGCTGTTTCTATGGCACGTGGATTAAAGCAGTGGACTTAACTTGCCATTTCTATACTTTTTGGTGATGAAATTTTTTAATGTCCACCTTAAGTACTCCACCAAACTACAGGTTTTTTTTAAATATAAGAATAATCACATAATTGAGTCAGAGATGCATATGCAGGAAGGGACCTCAAGAGTCATCCAAAGACATGATTCACCAAACCTAAACTGCTCAAACAGGAGTCCATCAACAGAACGATAAAAGCTGTCACAAGTAAATATCAGAAGTGACTGGTATCAGTCACGTCTGTAAATATCAGAAGCCTGAAATAGGGAATGGTTTTGTAAAATGTATCCAGATGATCCAAGCAAGTGAGCCAAGCCCTATGCTGCAGGGAAGGTGAAAGAACTGCCGGTCAACTGCTGACCACAAACATGGTGATCATTTGACACCGAGCATATGTGCAATACCCACTAGTAGGCAGACACCGTAACCTGAGATAAAATTCCCTAGAGTGTATCCTGACCAGAATACCCTACCAATCCAATCTCCATTTCAAATTTCAGTAGCGGGTTGTGCAACTTTCAGTAGGGGCCCTCTGTTGGATTCTTTTAAGATTAAAATGTGAAAAGCGGTCTATTTTAGGAGCATTTATTGTGACTATTTTTTATATCTCTTACAGGTTTCTTATAGTAAAATTTCCAACACAGGACAAACAAGCAACTTGTGAAACTAAGCAGTTTGTATATTTGGTGTGCAGACCCAGCACCTTGCACGCACACTTTCCATTGCTCTTTCATCCCTAATACTCTTAAATAAATAAAGGTAGTTTTCCGACTTATAAAACAACACAGTTTGGAATTCACAAGACACAAATACAATGAAATACTAACAACAGCCATGATGTATAATGACTAAAAGCAGGGACCTGTGTTCATTGTTTTCCCCCCAATGTTTGCAAACGCAGTCACACGGACCAGTGACTACAGTGCCATATCGGGACCAGCGGTCCATCTAGCCCAGCATCCCGTCTCAGACAGTGGCCAGCTCCAAGTAGCTCAAGAGAAGTACATGTACGGGTCATGGAGGTGTGACCCATCACCTGCTAACCACTCCCAACTACTGGTAGCCAGGGGTTTAAGCCCCAACTATTGGGCATTTATGGCTCTATCCTCTTAAGAATGTATCTAATTTCCATTTGAAGCCCTGCTGGTTTTTAGAGCCTCCCTCTTGCAATGAGTTCCACAGCTGTCTTGTCCACTGTGTGAAAAAGTACTTCCTTTTGTTCATTTTAAATCTACTGTCATTTAACTTCAGAGAGTGTCCCCGTTCTCTTATTGTGAGAAAGTGCAAACAGTTCCCTATTTGCTTTCTCCATGCCACTCATGCCGCCCGGTGGCTGTGGTAGCTGTGGAGATGGTCGTCTCCTGTAGGGAGTATTGCATGGGGGTTACTCTCCGTCCCACTGCCTCCCTCCACGCCCCCATGGGGCCTCCCCTCTGGGGTGACCTTCTGCTTACCTGTCTGGGGGGCCCTCCTCGGCTGTCTCCCTGGTGATGTGGTGCTCCATCGTCTGGGTGCTGTCCTGGGGGGACGGGGACATGGGTTAGCCACCTGCTGGCTGCCCTGTGTTCCCTCGGCTGCAGTGCCGGGGCTGGGGTGCGGCCCTCCCGTCCCTGGTTTGGGGGGGTTCCCTCGCTCTCACCTTGCTGTCGCTGCTGTTCCTCTGGTCGTGCCCTGTGGCTGTGCTGTGCTGGGGTTCAGTGGTCGGTGCCACAGCCACTGTGTGCCCTCGGCCCTGTGCCGGGAGACATGTGCTGTGGTTAGCCGTGTCACGTTTCCCCCCTGCACTGGCTGACCGGCCCCCTCCCTGCACTGGCTGGCCGGGACCGCCCCCCCCCCAGCACTCCTGGGTCCCCGTGCTCACCTGGCCTTGCCCCTTATACACATCTAGATGTGTATAAGAGACAGCCCTTGGTCTTGTTGAGGACTTTCCTCCCGGCCATCATGGGAGCCGGTGCACCCATGTCATGTTTCTGCTCTCCTTTATAGGCTCCCGACTGGGCGTCCAGCGTCACCCCCGGTGGGCGTGTCTGCGTGGGGGCACGTGTGTGACCTCTCATGCCGGCGCAGTGCAGTCCCGCCAGTTCCGTCCCCGTGGGTGTGGGTGTGGGTGTTTCGGCTGTTACACGGACGGTTGGGTGTTGGACACTCATCTCCACCCACGGAGCGTGCTGGCTCCCTTCCGGCTGCTCCGTGGGTGTTGGTGGGTGGGTCGTGCATGCGCACCCACCCACTCATGGACGTTTACATGGACGTTCCCCCACACATCTGCTGGGTGTTTTGGGGTGTTCATGAGTAGGTGGCGTCTGTGTAAAAGTGGCCTAAGTGTGACTGTGTGAAAAGGGCCACACATCTACTTTCCTCTAATTATTCTCACAGTTGTTCAGTCCAATGAGGAACCAGCATCCTTTTACTGTTGATCATAAGAGTGTCAGATTTGGGCCATTGTATATTTTCACCATACAATTTAATCAGCTAGTAATACTCTGAAAAATACTCCTAATTAATATTTTCCCTAGAGGGTCCATTTGATTTAACTGCATTTTAGCCTTTCTGGGCATGAGTTCAGAAAGCTTTGAAACTAAACTGCAATAGCTAGTTGAATACATGTAAACAAGCATAAATAACTAGAGAGAGATATTTAACCTCAAAACAAACAACATGTCTTCTGCTCATTAGAATTGTCTGGTGATCAGTTTTGAAGCCTGAATACCAAAATCCCCATGTCAGATACTTCACTAATCATTCACAGGCTGCCACTTGCTCACTTGTAACATTCTTGGAATACTCTTCAAAATGAAATAGATTAGGAAATGCTTCAAGAAGCACACTAAAATCACAATCTGTTCTGAGACTACGGGACTTTTTACACAGATGGAGGTGGCTGGGGGGATGGGTGTTTCGCCACGGTGGGTGGGTGTCCATTTGCATGGACACCCACCCACCTCCACCCATCGTACACCCATCCCCACCCACAGAGCCTCCTCCTAGGCCCTTTTCACACAGACACTCTAACACTGATAAAATGGGTGTTACATTATATTATACATGTTGCAGGGCTGCAGGTGTGCTCTCTGGGTGCTCTGCAACATGTATAATACAATGTAACACCCATTTTATCAGTGTTAGAGTGTCTGTGTGAAAAGGGCCCAGTCTTCCAGAGGGCTCCGTGGGTAGAGATGGGTGTGCGATGGGTGGAGGTGGGTGTTGTACGGGAACGCACATGCACCCCCACCCACCCTGCTTGGTGTTCACACGGGCGAACACTGAGCAGACATCCATCCCCCCACCCACCGCCAGCCGTAAACACAGACGTCCCCCGCACACCTGCCCAAAGAGGGGAGTGTCCATGTAAAAACGACCTACTATTCAGATGCTCAAATTTTTTCTAGCTATCTATTTACCATTCTTCTTTCTTTGTTGAAGAAAAAAATCAAACAATAAAAATACCCTGTAGCCCACATTTTCAATGACCTAGATGAATGCTATGTGGATATAACATCAGCTCTCCTATCCATATCTGCAGCTGGGATACTCACAGGTTTCATACAGTAGTTATGGGAAGGTATAACTACCATATACACAGCACACCTTAGAAATTTTAGCTGCTGTAAAAGGAATTTATTTTTGCATCCCTTAAAAGGTCAGAAAGAAAAGAAAGAGGATCTGTAACTTCAAAACTAGCAGAGTAAATGTGTTCTTATCTCTTGAAAAAGTGCCAAATGCCAGAAAAAAATACAGTGAGCTAAAGCAGGCTCTGGGCAGATTTAAATTCCAGGACTCTCACGTAGGCAGATGTTACGAAAGGAATTCTTTTATACTTCTAGACATCAGGCATTGCTTCTAGACCCCATTCAGCACAACACACCATCCCAGGCGGGGCATGTTCCTACACATATTATATCAAGAAGTGACACTTATTTTTATAACTTCTACACGAGTAGAGCAAAAAATCCACTCTTCCTAATATTATTATTTTTATAGCTCATGCAAATGCGTTATGTGCTTCACACTTTGGAAGAATTATAATTTTAATAACAGCATTTCCAGGTTAAAGCAGGCTACAACTGGCAATTATACATTACGGATTCTGCAAAGAAGAAAATAAGAGTGGGTTGCAAATCAAATAGCAAAACATTTTAAAAATGAACACTGATTTATAGTCCTATTCTGCACAGAAAATGAATCATTACATTCTATGTTCAGTGGCAACAATTAACAGGAGGAAATGACACAAACTTAATCTTCGCTCACAAAAGTCCTCAGACTGTAACTGGATTGCTCTCCTGTAGCCATCCTAAAATACTTTCAACTGGGAAGGCTAGCACTTAAAGCATGAACCTTAAGAAGGGTTTTTGGAAAACCCTCAAAATTAAGCTTGATTCAGAGCGGCCAATTTGGAAGAATCTGAAACAACCAAAATCGTTGCCTTCTATTCAGTTTTAACTGCATCAAAGCCATCAAAGCATGTGTGTGTGAGAGGCCCATGATCTTACCTTGTTCTTTCCCTACAAGAGGCTATAATGACTGCTAAATTGTGAAGCTTCTCCCTGGAGGGCTTCCAGAAGTACCCCATACAGACTTGTCAGAAAGCCTATTTATCAGGTTCAGATGCCTCTGGAAGCTATCACAGGGACATGACAGCCATGGATTAGTTGCTTACCACTGTAATGGGCTGAATCAAGATGGGCAGAAAAATTGTTCATGTACAGAGAAAAAGATATGTAAGGCTCCTCCATCTCTAATCATCCAGCTGGAGAGTACTACTATTGGCATTGACATGGACATTTCTATCAGCACTGTGGGTGGTAATTTTAAAAAAACCTTACCCATCAGCCAAGCAAGCGGTGCTCATTACTGTAGGAGTTTTTCCTCCTCTAAGCTTCTTGAGTAGTGCTTCTCGGCCAGAACACAAGTTTCATAAATACAATCAATTGTCACATGGAACCATGTGCAAAGTTTTTGTTCGAAAAAAACTATTGAAAATTA
Source organism: Sphenodon punctatus (assembly GCA_003113815.1). Taxonomy (NCBI): domain Eukaryota; kingdom Metazoa; phylum Chordata; class Lepidosauria; order Sphenodontia; family Sphenodontidae; genus Sphenodon; species Sphenodon punctatus. The sequence goes on from QEPC01012832.1 coordinate 3,081,254, forward strand.
GATAGAATTAGAGAAAAAACATTTACATCTAGACGTCTCTTCCTCCAGCACTATTGGGAAAAGGCCAAATGGGCAAAATAACACAGTTGCCCAAACCACTCTGAGCATCAGGTAAAGGGAAGTAAAATATACAGATCATTAGATCTCAAAGGGTGCTTTTAGACAGACTGGGGGGTGGCCACCCCTAGGTCTGCTCCATCACCAGCAGGTTTACATGGAGCCCACCACTGCCCGCAGTTGGCCTATGTGCAACGCCCCTCCCTATAAAGCTGCAGGCAGATTGGCAGCTGCCCTAGGCAGCCGGGAGCAGAGCTGTGGCAGTTGTCCATCCTTTAGACAGACCTCTGCTCTGCCCTCAGCCGTTGCTCCGCATTTGGGCGGTTGGCTCAGCTTGCGGTGCTCCGGATTATTCCGAAGCACCGTGAGTAGAGCCCACCCAGAGCCTTCTGTCCTGCCTCACCCCCAGGGTGGCTCACCTTTACACTGTTCTCCTGCTGCTGATTTCAACAGGCAACCACAAAGGCAGTCTTTTCCTTCTTTAAAGCCTTCTTTATTTCACTGTGTCAGGAACCATGAGCCTTGAACGAGCATCCCTCGGTGGGTTTCTAGGCTGCCTCCACAGCACCACCAAGTCTGTTGACCCCTGCCCTGAAGATGGGGTAAAGGCAGACTTGTCAGTTCTCCTGCATTGAGCAGGAGTGTAATGCATTTGCCTTCCTTCTCCCTATGAGCAAAACTAACCTCATGCGGGAAGGGGGCCACAGGGCGCTCAGGCTGAAGGGCTGGTGAACTGTCTCCTCTGCAGGGATGGACGGGACAGTGCTGGAAATGTCAAGGGGCCAGTCTCTCTCCCTTATTCAGTGAATGGAGGCTCTACTGAGCCAGCTGAGGTCACACTTTGCTAGGCATGGCCAAACGAGCACTGAACTTAGCTCCTCTACCACAGCCCTCCATTGATCTACTCTGGGCTCTAAGCCAGCCTTGCAGGGAAGGAAATTGGTTCTCAGAAGCAGGGCAGACTGACAAGGGCAGTGGTGTAGAGAGATACCATAGAGCAACCCACCACGGTCCAGAAGTTTTTGGAGTGTTTGGTTGCAATCTCCAAACCATTTACTCCAGAGGAGTCACCAAGCCAATTGGACTCCTCTGGAGTAAGTAGTTTGAAGACTGTATATACTGGCAGTATTGCCAATTCTCAGGATTCCCCCTCTCTCCCCCGCGTAAATCTCTAGGCCCTGGGAATATCAGCATTCCTTATAAAAATAGTTTATAATTCAGATGATTGCAGATTTTTTAATTTTTTTAAAAAAAAGATTGAGGCAAATCTAAAGATTAAAATGCAGAAAAATAAAAAATAAACGGAACCCGCAAATGTTATTTTTTTAAAATAGAATTCATGATTTTTAAAGTTGGTGGTGTGACTTTGGGGTCTAATTTGTAATTTCTGCAACCTGGGGTGGTGGTAATGCCACAAATATACTTCATTTCAATGGCAGTTTATTATTATCTATATAGCAACTGGTGCTAAACAGTCGTGATTATAGACAGGTCGCTGCCGAAAAGGGCTTACAGTCTAGGATGGACAAGGGAGGTGAGACAGGTGACAAAGTCGTTCAAATGATGATTTATTGGACCAAATTCTTTTGGTGAGAATGCGCAAGCTTTTGAGCCACACGCCCTGTGTGGCTCAAAAGCGTGCACATTCTCATCAAAAGAGCATAGCCAGTCATACTACCTGCCTGAGGAGGGGCCCTGCGTGGCCCAAAAGCTTGCACATTCTCAGCAACAGAGATAGGCCCCAAAGCTTTCACATTCTCACCAACAGAAGTCGGTCCTATAAAAGATATCATCATTTGAACGACTTTGGGTGATTTCAGACATGACGGGGTGAATATTCTCCCCGCCACGACCACAGTCAAACGCGGGCCATGGTGAACTGCGGTGAACGTCTGTTTGCCACCCACCAGATGTTCACCACAGTCAAACGCGGCCCGAATTTGCATTGACCACGCTTCGTTACCTCTCACCACCCGGAGGTAACGAAGCGTGGTCAAAGGCCACCACGGCCGTGGTGAAGGGTTCATCACGTCTGTTTACTCACCCTTCACCATGGTCGGGGTTTGCCTTCCCGGCCCAGGTGGGTGGTGCGGCCAGATAGGCCGCACTTCCTGCCCATTGCGCTGGGGGGCGGGCTGACGGCGGCACGCAGGGAGCGGGGCCGTGCAGCCGCATGCAGCACCGCACGGCCCCACCCCCACTGCGGTGGGGTGCCACAACAGATGTTACGGCCACCGGAATTGACTGCGGGCCGTGGTGTCTCGTTCCCCACGGGTGGGGGTGAAGGGGGGAACGTCTGTTCGCCCACCCCTTCACCCCCACCCGTGGTCTGAACTACACCACGGCCCGCAGTCAATTCCGGCGGCTGTAACGTCTGAAATCACCCTTTGTCTCCATCTTTTCCATTTCAGAGGGACACATAGGGAGAGACAGAGATAATTTCTTGTACCTGTATACTAAGTCATCATGTACATCAGAGGTGGAGAATCTAAGATCAGGGGGCCAAATGTGGCCATGGCTAGGGTTCTAAGGCGCCAATGTAGGGCCCTGCAACATGCATTTTTCATAAATGTTCCTTAAAAATTTGCATAGGTGGCAACCCTAGCCCATGGCTAGTTTTTATTTGGCCCTGCCCCCTTTCCAATTCTTGGATCCCTGGATCCACTTCCTACCCCCAAGTACTGAAAGACTGAGTTCAGGGTAAGGGAGCAGGTATGAGGGCACAGGGCCGGCCTTAGAATTTGCAGGGCCCAGGATGAAAAGAAAATTTGGGGCCTCCTTGGATTCCCTGCCCACATATCTATTCCCCTTTAACAATTTGCAATCTGGTGTTTGCTTAGGAATATAAATAAGTTATTTTTGTTGGGCCTTCTTCTGACCCAATAGGGCAGTTCTTTTGAGGGGAGTGGGCTGTGTGTGAATGAGAGAGAGGGGTGAGTGAGGGGGCTAATCGTGTGTGTGTGTGTGTGTCAGAGAGCGAGAGCGTTCACATGCGTGGGGATGGATGTGTGTGCATGCATGTGTGTGTGTGAGAGAGCACGAGTTAATGTGAGGGGGACTGGTTGTGTCTGAAAGGGGACTGGCTCTATGCATGGGTGTTTTTAGACAAGTGCCTTCCCACCTATTACCCACCCATCACTCACTGGTCATGCATGTTGCAGGGCTGCATAGGGCACCAATGTGGCCCTGCAAAATGCATGATGGGTGGGTAATGAGTGGGGCGGTGCTTGTCTAAAAACACCCCATGTGATGGGCGAGGGGCTGTTTGCGTGTGGGTGTGATGGATGAGTGAGCAGCTGTTAACTGACTCCACTGCAGGTTTAGCAATTCACCTGCATCATCCTGATCAAATCCTGTTCATTTAATTACTCCTATCATGGGAAGCTGCATTAGGTGGCAGCAGGAACTCCTGGGGGCAGGAAGTGACCGGGGGGTAGGTGGCTAGGGTGAGCTGGGGCAAGGAAGGTGGGCCCTTCAGGTCTGCCCTAGAGCGCTAAAGATGAGCAGGTCCTGCTCTGTCCACCCACAGAGCTCCTTCCTGTCTGCCAGACCCCACTGCCCTGCTCTAGCACAATCCACCTACTCACTCCCTGGGAAGTCCTGCAGGGCCAGGAGTTCCTGCTGCAGCCCAACACAGGTCTCCAGTGTCCCCCAGGAGACTTGTCACCACCACCAACCTCAAGCGCTGTGGTGGGGCCCTGCAGAAACGGTGTAGTGTTGTTGGGGCTCATAGGGCCGCTCAGGATCAGTGGCGATGGAGCTCCAAGGGCAGTGCCTCATGCAGAGCCCCACCTTTCCCCCAAGTGCAGGGCATGGGGCAACCACCCCTATTGACTCTGTACAAGGCCGGCCCTGTGAGGGCATGCACTGAAGGACAGAGGACAGATCAATGATCTGGACCCTACTCTTCCTGAACACCTTAAGCACCTCTGCTCCCAACTTCTGTGTATCCCTTGGAGCTTGTACTTGTCTTCAAAGTTTCTGAGAGGAAAAGGTTTCCCCACCCCTGATGAACATGTAAGAATTTAAGAAGTGCCATACTGGGTCGGACCAGTGGTCCTTCTAGCTCAACATCCTGTCTCTGGCAGTGGCCAGCTCTGGTAGCTCAAGAGAAGTACATGTAGAAATCATGGAAGTGTGACCCATCACCAGTTAACCACTCTCAGCTACTGGTAGCCAGGGGTTTAAGCCCCAACTAGTAAGCATTTATGGCTCTATCCTCAAAGAATTTTCCAATTTCCGTTTGAGGCTAGTTATGCTGCTGGTTTTCACAGCCTCCTCCGGCAATGAGTTCTGCTCTGTGAACAAGTACTTCCTTTTGTTCGTTTTAAATCTGCTGCCATTTAACTTCAGAGAGTGTCCCCTTGTTCTCTTATCGTGAGAAAGGGAACTGTTTGCCCCATCTACTTTCTCCATGACACTCACGATTTTATAAACTTCTGTCCAGTGGCGGCTGGTGGATTTTGAGGTTGGTGGGTCACTAAGGCCGGCTAAAAATAGGGGCGGAGCCTAGCCTAGGGGTGGAGCCAGGGCAACAGTAGGCGGAGCCAATGCATGTGGAATTTAAGAACAACAACTTTATTTATACAGTCTCCTCCCCATTTATAAATAAATACCCCATTTATAAATACTTACATAACTTGTGAGAACACTTACCAAAAACATCATTAGGATTTCAATACATATATAACTTATCAGAACACTCTACTGAGTGAAACACTCTGTTTCATATGAAACAGCTAAAAACCAGCTAAAAACCACATGAAACAGCTAAAAAATAGCAAAAAACCCAGATAAAACAGATATAAAACCACATGAGACAGCTAAAAACCAGCTAAAACAGATATAAACCCATTAAAAACAGATATAAAACCATATAAAACAGCTAACAACCATATGAAACAGCTAAAAACCAGCTAAAAACATATAAAACCATATAATACAGATATAAAACCATGTCCCCATCTGTCTCCCCATGTCTCCCCCACCCCCATCATGTCCCCATCTGTCTCCCCCATGTCTCCCCCACCCCCATCATGTCCCCATCTGTCTCCCCATGTCTCCCTCATCTGTGTCCCCACCCCATCATGCCCCATCTGTCTCCCAC